>JARBWK010000002.1:78220010-78264613 GCA_030556195.1 Anolis apletophallus
TCACTTGTCTAGGCCCTGGTCTATAGTAAAAATTATTTTGGTAGGTCCATTTGTAGATTCTATTATTGGTGTAGTCAATTTCATCTCTTTTGAACTTGTTGACCTTGTAATCCCTGATTTCTTTTTGCAGTTTGTCGCATTGTGTTTTAATAGAATCTAGGTCACGCATTGGTAATGCGACCTCTGTTTGGACCTTAAGAGTATTAATTTCCTCATCTAAAGTTCTAAGTTCTACCATGGACCTCTGAATGATAAGTAACATCACATCTTTACTGGCTCTAGACATGATAGCTTGCCAGCTTTTCAGGAAATTCTCATCGTTGGTGTAGGACCCTGGGGGGAGTTGTAAACGTAGTCCCCTGGGAATAATCTTCCTGCGTACATACTCTGACAAAGTGTCAATATTGAGGCGTACCCTTACTCTTCTGAGTTCTTTACTAGTAATGTCTTGGAGGATAGACGAAAGATTGCGGTCTGCACTGGTGGTGCTATCCTCATTGTCACCAAACAAACCCCTGTCTTTAATTAAATCATCTTACTGTTCTTGATTAAATGTTTCCACAATTTGTGGTTCCATATTTCCCCCAAAAAACAAGGACTAAAGAGTCCAGGTACAACAGTAGAAAAAAGAAAGGCTGCTCCACATATACAGACAGTGTAATAGGGAAGATAGCAACAGGCTAATGAGCAAAGAGGTCTACAGCTAGTAAACACGCATAAAGAATACTATAATGAGCATATATTTAGTCAAGAACATTGAAAGCACAAAGCATAATCATATAATCATCATAGATTCATACAAAGGTGAGTACCAATATAATACAAAAGTGAAATGAATAGCGGTGAGTAGGCTCGCACAGGCGGCGAGCTTAGACGCCCAGGCTCCAGCGGGGAGAGGCAATGGTGGATAATGAAGGCCCAGGTCCCGGACGCCGTTCCCAACCCAGTAGTCTATGAAATGAATCACATCAATCCAAAGTCTCACAGCGATAATGTCCGGGTGGGAAAGAGGGTCGTCCACGGGCCAACGAAAGGGTCTTGCGCGCCTTCGTTTCACCCCCGTAGGGGCTTCCTCAGGGCCAGGGGCGGGGCCTGAATGACGTAATTGCGTGAGCGTCTTCACGATGTCATGGCACTAGAGTTATAATGATATAGAGTAACAATACCATATACAAATTCATGAACTTTCAGGCATATTACAGCAAAAGCTATCTAAGAAAGGGAAACAGCATGGGGAATGGAAATAATCACATCATTTAACATGCGGCAAGTGCAGCATCTGCAGACACATCTCCCCTCTGACCCAAATACAAAACCCAACAAACAACAAAATACACTAAATCAACACGTGGGCTACATGTAATTCAAAAAACATAATATATTGCCTAATTTGTGGGTGTTGTAGGGGCCTCTATGTCGGTTTATCGACTAGAGAACTGAAAACTAGGGTGTGCGAACACAGGTCACGCTTTCATACAGGGTACGATAATTCAGTGCTATACATGCACTTCAAAACATGCAATCCAAGATACGATAATTTTACAGTGACTGTGTTGGAGAAGGTTCACCCCCAACCCCACTCTGACATAAAAAGAACTCTACTTCGCCTTGAAAATAAATGGATAATCTCCTTGAATACAGAGACCCCTAGTGGTTTAAACGACAAACTGTCAGTCAGTGAACTTCTCATTTAACACACCTGTACAACACACTATTTAAGTGCCTTGCATTCTAACCTCGGGGCTTCCTGCCCAGTATCTGCTGATACTGTCTCCATCTGCGGTGCTCCAGTTGTCCCAAGCCCTGGTATGCTACCATTTCTTTGCCTTTTTGAACATTGTTAATGTTTAATGTTAAATGATGTGATTATTTCCATTCCCCATGCTGTTTCCCTTTCTTAGATAGCTTTTGCTGTAATATGCCTGAAAGTTCATGAATTTGTATATGGTATTGTTACTCTATATCATTATAACTCTAGTGCCATGACATCGTGAAGACGCTCACGCAATTACGCCATTCAGGCCCCGCCCCTGGCCCCTGAGGAAGCCCCTACGGGGTGAAACGAAGGCGCGCAAGACCCCTTTCGTTGGCCCGTGGGCGACCCTCTTTCCCACCCGGACATTATCGCTGTGAGACTTTGGATTGATGTGATTCATTTCATAGACTACTGGGTTGGGAACGGCGTCCGGGACCTGGGCCTTCATTATCCACCATTGCCTCTCCCCGCTGGAGCCTGGGCGTCTAAGCTCGCCGCCTGTGCGAGCCTACTCACCGCTATTCATTTCACTTTTGTATTATATTGGTACTCACCTTTGTATGAATCTATGATGATTATATGATTATGCTTTGTGCTTTCGATGTTTTTGACTAAATATATGCTCATTATAGTATTCTTTATGCGTGTTTACTAGCTGTAGACCTCTTTGCTCATTAGCCTGTTGCTATCTTCCCTATTACACTGTCTGTATATGTGGAGCAGCCTTTCTTTTTTCTACTGTCTCCATTGAGCCCACACAACATGGAAAGCTTCCCGTGTTGCGAAAGAAGCGTTGTACACTCTGGTTGTGGGCGAGGGTGGTGGGGAATTATCCTAGGATGCTAAAAACACCCCTTGTGATGAAGTGGTAAGACTGCATTGCGGTTCTGTACTTTATGATGAATATAGTCGCTTGCTTTAAATTCAGTTTTTAAATAGAGATTAATTTTTTAAAAAATACCCATGTGCTTACTGAAGAAGTGTTTTTTCTAGGAACAAACATTTAACTTAATTCAATACCTTGATGCTAAAAATAACAGAATATATATTTTAGGAACCATCCAGATATTTAAAGGAAAAGAATCATGGTAGCAAAAAAAATCAGATAAGATAATCAGAGAAAACAGTAAATATAGGGTCTTTTTTTCTTACCTTTTCTTCTCATTTTATATAAAAATAAGAATATTTATATTTGCATCTTGATTTTTAACACATAAGACCTGTAGTTGCAATGGGGTATCGCTCCATAATTGCTTTTTGATGGAATGTGTGGCTCCCCCCCCCCTCATCAAAATGCAGCAAAAAATACATTGCCATACCTCTGTGTGCTGTATCATTTCCATGAGATTCATCTCTTCCTGTGTTTCTTCAGTCCAGCCTCCTTCTAGAACCACAGGCTGGAGAGGGCTGTTCGTGGGGACCAAAGTAGCTGCCTCAGATTTTGTTATACGCCGTCCTAAAACAAGGATAGGCAAAAGACTTACTTTTGAGAAAAAGAAATCAGCTTGTATTGTGAGAAAGGGACTCAGTTTATTACTCCAAGACAGTGGTTCCTAAAGTGGGCAGTACCGCCCCCTGGTGGGCGGTGGGATGATCCAAGGGGGCGCTGGGAGGCTCAGGAGAATTTGGGGGGCGGTGAGTCCCTGTAAGGGGGCCAGTGGCGTGAGCCAGATGACAGGCTCCCCGCCCCCTGCCTCCGAGGGAAGCGCGAGCAGTTCTGCCCCTCCTTGCTTCTCTGGCAAACTTGGGCCCTCCAGGTGGTTTAGACTTCAACTCCCACCATTCCTAACTGCCTCAGGCCCCTTCCAAAGCCCTCCAGTATTTTCTGTTGGTCATGGGAGTTTATGTGCAAGTTTGGCTCAATTCCATTGTTGGTGGAGTTCAAAATGCTCTTTGATTGTAGGTGAACTAGAAATACCAGCAGCTACAACTCCCAAATGACAAAATCAATTCCCCCAACCCCACCAGTATTCAAATTTGGGTATATTGAGTATTTGTGCCAAATTTAGTCCAGATCCAAGGTTGTTTGGGTTCAGAGTGCTCTCCAAATGTAGGTGAACTACATCTCCCATACATCACTGTCAATTCCTCCCAACCATCTCCCATATTTTCTGTTGGTCATGGGGATTCTTTGTGCCAAGTTTGGTCCAGATCTGTCATTCATGGGGTCTTGGTTGTGGAAGTCAGAGCTGAATTGGTCGAAGGTACTGCAAATCCCATCATCCGTTGTTCATACTCTCCCATATTGTTTTTGTGATTAATCACTATGCTTTAATTATGTTCAATTTGTAACAATGAAAATACATCCTGCATATTAGATATTAGCATTAGAATTCATAAGACTAGCAAAATTATTTATGAAGTAGCAATGAAAATATGGTTGGGGGTCACCACAACATGAGGAACCTTATTTAGGGGTCATGGCATTAGAAAGGTTGAGAACCACTGCATTAATACATATATCTTTCTGTTTAAGTGCTATTAAAAAATTTTAAAAATAATTTATAGGGGGTGCTGAGTAAAAAAAATTCTGGAAAGGGGACGGTAGGCCAAAAAAGTTTGGGAACCACTGCTCTAAGAGAACAAAAAGCAAAGAAAACCAAATATATACTACGCCTCACATAAAAGAAGAGTGGAGAAGGTATGGCATCCAGATATTGGAACTGTAGTTTGCATCAGGACTACCCAGCATAGCCACTGGTGAGGGTCAATGGGAGCCACAATCCAACAAAGTCTTAAAGGCCATGTGTTCCCCAGTCCTGACAGAGATGTCTAATGTTTCCTACACAAAGTGTAGTTTTGGTGTAAAAGCTGTTTAGCTGGGTTTTTTTCTTTAAAAATATACACCGCTCCCCAATATTTGTTATTACAATGTTGATGCCTAAGATCTATAGTTTGCAGGTTTTCTAACAAGTTTCTTAGTTAAAGAACTGCATTTGTTTAATAAAACTTAATGAATCCCATTGGGTACAATCCAACTCCTTTTTTTTCTCACAATGGATGGTTTCCATCAGCAAAACAGACACAGTGAATTTCTAAATCTGTTCTGAATGATTGGAAGGAAAGCTTTAATAATGTGTAGGTCACTTCAGTTTGCTGAATATTGTACCCCTTCTCATTTGACTGACGGGGGACAGTGATACTTTCTCCATTGGTGGAAGAAACTCAGTTAAGGCAAAGTTTAAAATATATCAACACTTTGGAGACTGATGGAGAGACAGAAGGAAGGAGGGAGGGAGGGAGAAAGAGGGCATATTTTCTAGGATCAGGGCCGTAGCCAGGATTTTGGTTGGGGGGGGGCTGAGTTTGGTTCGGGGGGGGGGGCTGAGACTGGGTGGAAGAGGGTCTCCCCTAGCAAACTTTTGTATTGTTATCCCAATAACCCCATGAATGTGGGATATACTGAGCATGGTGATCAGATCATGATATGAATAAACATAACAGTTTAAATAATGTACCAGTCAGGCCTTTTCGCGGACCACCCTGAGAATTTGGGGGGGGGGCTGAAGCCCCCTTAGCCCCCCTGGCTACATGCCTGTCTAGGATAGATAAGGCAGCAGCAGTGAAGCAGCAGCAGTGCAGGTAAAGCTGTACAAACATGGTGTTTTGAGGGAAGGTCATTAACATTTTCAAGTGAATATCTGATTAGATGTGTATAGCAAGTATGCTTTCATTTTCTCTGTCTGAATGTGTTTTTCTAAAACTTCAGATTTCACTTACAGCATGTTCACACATGCACACTCTCTCTTTTAAATGAGAGTGTCTGATGCTCTTATTCCATCTGTACCAAACCTATGCTAATATTCTATCCATCTGCACAGGAGACTGGGGAAACCCAGATGCGCCCAGACTACACAGAAAACAATGTGACAAGACAGCAATGAACGTGCAAAACATTTTACCTTTTGCTATTACATTTAATGCCCCAACTGCAGAACTGTAGAATCTTTGGTGCAAATATTTCCCAGTGGGAATAGTCTCAAAAGGAAGCACTTAATAGATGAATTTAGTTGCTATTAGGCTAAATTCATTTGTTTCTTACCAAGTGCTAACAATTAATTATGAAAAATAATGTGGTGGTGATGATGATTTTATGCATTTATCTATTTCCCCACAGCCAACTAGGTTCCCCAGGCAATGTATAACAGATGAGAGCATTTAAAACATGAAATACACACACAATATTTTATTATTATAATTTAAAACTTTATTTATATTCCACCCTCTCTCCCCAAGGGGACTCCGATTACAACAGTTTAAAAACCATTAGAGCAGCCACCTCCTGCTCCAAAAGCCACACAAACCAGAACAGTGTCTGAGAACACCTATGTTCACCTTGAAGTGGGGGAGGCGAATTAGCTATGTGGAGGTGGCATGACAAACAGAGCTTTATTTGTGTTAACATGGCCATGTTAACAATAGTTGCAGGCTACTCCAAATTCTCTCCCCAATGTCTGGATTGACATCGACTGGAGCACAGCATGATTGGAAAAAGGAGGGGCAAGGAGGACATGATTTCCCCTCTCCACTCTACCACATTGCTTTGTTGCCATGGCCGATGTTACTCCAAGTGACGAGTGATGGACACGAGCAATGTCATGCCTACTGGCCCCTACTATGACAATAGAGGAACATTACGGGTGGTTTTCCACCAGCACAGAACTGGATGGAGTGCGGCTGAACAGTCAGAACTACTTACCGCTTTCACAATGGATGCTGGGCTGGCAGTCAAAAACCATCCCAGAGCCAATACAGATTGGTCCGGGAATAAAGGGTCTGTGTAGATGTGCCCTCAGTTGACTCCTGGTATCTCAAAAAGGATGAAAACACCGGGGTTTCCCCTTGGGGGTAATTCCACATTAATGGAGCTGCTACAGAGAAAGTCAGATCAGGTACCCATCAACCTAACATTGTGGGACATGTAACAGGTTCTCTTACTGAGGAGCTCAAAATCTAGAGTGGTTCATATGGGAAGAAGTGGACTTTCAGACCATGATGAGTGATAGCATTTAGAACTGCACACATTATGATACTGACCTTGTAGTTGTCTAATTCTGTGCTTCATTGTATCCAAGTCTGCTAAAATCTTATCTTTCTCCAGCCACTTTTGTCTTTCTTGTCTCCTGTTTTTTTGCAAAACTATAATAAAAAATATACACATTTCTAGTATAGTGCCCTTTCCATTTTTTATAGCCACAAGCCTGTAAATATTGTCAGTTGCCATGGTTGGTTCCTTCAGCAAATAGTTGAAAAACCCCAACACAAGCCCCATTTACACAGGCCAAATGAGTTTCTCAGAGTCAGTGGACTACATGGCATCCACATGATGAGTGGGGTTCATTTGCCCTAATGTGTCCTTCTCCTGCATTAAAAAAAGAATGGGATACCCACATTTGGAGCCAGTGTAAACCGTTGGGCTATTATATCAACAAAATACAACACAGTTACTTATTTTAATTTTTCTATCCTATCTATGCTTTTGCCAAAGCAGTTACTATGGATCCTTTAATCAATGGCTATTGCCATATTTTATTGATTCTATTGCTCTTGCTAATTTCATATGTCTTGTTTTTAAATGTGTTATTGGTTTTAATGCTGATACATTGTATTTTACATGTTGTATGGCACCATTGTGTGCTATTTGTAAGCCATCCCGAGTCCCTACAGGGGATGGTGGCGGGGCATATATAAAGTTGTTGTTGTTGTTATTTTTCAAATAATGGGGTCTAAATTCTAGAAGAACATACATAGGCTTGATCGGAAAATAATAAAAGTTCAGTTTTATTATTGCTCAGTTTTAAAAAATTATATTGCTTCCAAGAAGATATAAAGTATAACTACTTTATTTATTTAATTTATTAACCACACTTGTAGCCTGCCCTTCTTAACTCAAAGGGGACTCAGGGCGGCCTCACAAAGGCAAAATTCAATGCCCTATATACACATTGTTCTGCTCATTTATGCATATCCAAGATTTATGTTATTTGAACAGCACCCACACATTACAAACTGAAACTGGGGGTAGTTTAACAGGCTTGTAAGCCTGCCATAACCAATTGGGAGTGAAGGTCTGGCACAGCTGAGAAGGTGAGGGACCTAGCCTCACGCCCAAGTGCCATCACTTGGATCCACACTGAAATTTACACATTAGTGATGTCCCATTTCCATCATGCCAATGGTTGTCACTACACCGGGTGGGATTTCAGAGTTCAGTAGGAAACACGCAGATTGCCTGATGCTTGGATCTGATCCAAATATGAGGCTTGTGCTTATTTGCTAAAGCTATGGTTCTTACAACCTCACCACTGGACACCACAATATTAAAATATCACAATTTACATCATAGTCACATAATAATCTTCTGTATGTAGTTGCCTCTAGAACAGAATCGATTATTGCTTAGAATCTTATTGGCTAGTCCCAGTTTCAGCAAACCTGTTGAATTAATTGATGACTGATGAATAGGTAATTCATATTCATTGAGTCTACTGACTAACAATGACCAAAGTATTCATTTTCTTGTGGTACTTACAGTCCAAAGGCAGAAAAGGTTCTCCACTGGAAACCCAGACTTCAACTGGATTTCGAAGAATGATGGTGAGTAAAACATCATCAATCAAGTTCAAATCCTCTAGAGTCATCACTGATGATGGGGACTTGGTCTTCATTTCCTCTTCTTCTGTTTTCTCTTGACACAGAGAAATTAATAGAGAGATTTATCTTTAGATATTTCAACTGCTGTTACAGTGTCATTTATTTCAGTTTCTGATAATACTTTATGATAATTTTATGCTTATGTTCTTATACTGTATATTTAAGGACTAATGCATTAGGCAAAACAGCATTGAGGTCACAAGCATATTATTGTTGTTTTGCCTCCTCACCATGATTCTCTGATCCCTAGCTATAAAACCTTGCAATGTTCCTCTCTCACCTTTGTGGATTGGTCTCTTCTCCTTCTATGCTGGTATGCTGGCAATAAAACAATGCTGGGGTGGAATTCTCCACCCTTGGTGGGGTTATGAAGTAGTGTGTAAGCCCATTGAGGGACCATGGATTGGAGAATGAGGGCTATTGTGCTACTGAGCAGAGGTGTGATATCAAATGTGCTCAGTGCATCATGTATCCACTATTAATGATAATACAAGTATAGTGGAATAGCAAGTTCATGTGATAAAGTCTTAAGACTCATCCATAGTAAAGCCAGCACCTAAATTAGAATACCTTAACACTAGGAACTCTTGATAGGTAGATGATACTCTTAATCTTAATTCTATATTTCTCATTGCTCATACACAAAGGATCAGATCAGGATTCGTAAATATATTATTTCTGACACTTAGCATCAGGATTTTCTGACACCTCAGTTAGATTCTAATATCTCTGCTCTGTCACTCTTTATACTTGCCTTAGACATATAACTATATATTATGATCAGAGGTTTCCCTCCACTCTGCAAAATAAACACTTCATTAAGTAACTATCAAGAATAAAGAGTTTATTTATACAATAGGTATCCACTAAATTTACCAAGCTTCAAAGATGTCTCAGTCTTTTATTCTTCTGGGGGGAAAGTATGGGCCTCTGCCAAGCTTTGCTTTGCCAAACTAGTGATTAAGCATAGTTTTTAACCTTTCCTACCTTTTGTTTTACACTGTTGAACTGATGGGATAAGAATCTGTAAACTCAGTAAGTCGTTGAAGGATGCCTAATATAAAGCAGTAGCAAACTTTTAATGAGAAGCTTCTGGTGGGCTAGCATATTGCTTAGGAAATCAATAGGAAAGCCAAAGAGAAAAAAGCAGATAAGACGAGTCCTTTTTATTAAATGCATCAAATAAAGATTAGAAAATAATATATAGGAAACAAATAAATTAAAAGGAAATATAGGGAAGTGAAATATCACCAAAAGTAAACTAGCTCTAAATTAGAAACATGAAATAGAAATAATGGAGAAAATGGGTCCCTTGTAGATAATGATCAAATGCACAGCTTTGGCTACACAGAGCTCTCACTAAAATAAATAGTGAAGTCTTTTATATATATATAAAAACACATAGCCAAGATCAATACCACACTGGGCAGGAAGGATAAAGTTAACAAGAGATAAAAATCCATAAATTTGTTTACAGTGTTACTTTCATAAAACACATTAAAAAAGACAGCCATATTGGTCCATGAGCGTAAAAAAAAACTAACAGAAAAGAAAATCCACAGTTGAATTTGAACTATGTTTCTAAGGACTATGTAAAGTGCTACTACAGACAAGTTGCTTTCCATTAAACAAGGAAAACATACTTTAAAACAAAAGAAATGTTTTCTTTATGGTTTCAAAGTGGTTGTTTTTCATCAAGAAAATCCGAATTCCAGCAAACATTGGAAAAATACATTCTGTAATGATAGCCATGTTGATCTGTTGTAACAAAAATAATTTAAGAGACTTCCCCCCCCCAGAAACTCAGCTACTAATATGAAAGTCATAATTCTTTAAAAATACCCAATCTGAAATTTCTAAACTTGAAATTGTTAAACTATAGTTAGATAGATAGATAGATAGATATTTATTTGCGGTCAAAGACCAACATCATATTATACAGAAAGTAGAACAATATAAATGTTAAAACTCCATTCAACTCTAAAATTAACACCAAAAGTATCTGGCCTATTGTGTTTCCGCGTGCAGTTTATTATGCTGGTTCCTCGTGACCAGAACAGCCGTGAGATATTTGGCCACCAAGTTGGTTATCTCCTTATGTTTGTCGTCAAGCAGCCAGTATAGGTAGAATTCCTCAGGTCTACCAGGTAAACAGGACAGGATTGGTGAAATTAAGGAGAGGCGGGCATCCAAAACTTGAAATTGTTAAACTATAGTTTATTATTAGACTAGCTTATTTACCCCACATTGCCTGGGTATGCACTTTCCATTCGGATCATTTTTAAATTTGTGAAGTTGACAATTGACCCCATCATACGTGCCACTGTAATTGACATGGATTGTGATGAATCCAGTGGTGCCAGGCATGGGGAACCTGTTGTCCCATGCTGCGCATCACCTGGCATCCACACTACCTCATTCTACAGGGGGTAACATCTGCCATCCGTCTTCCCCCAGTTGATTCCAATGCAACACGGGAAGCTTCCTGTGTTGTTGCAGTGGCAACATATGCCAGTTCCTTTGCAGTTTTGCAACAGTGCCCCATCAGAACTAGTTCTGCATCACCAAATGAAAGCCAGTGGGCACAGTTGCAAAACTGCAGAGGGATTGGCATATGCCGATGAAAATATTCCAGTTTTTAAACTGTTGTACCACCCCTGATGAGGTGGAGGGCGAATGAATTATTATTATTATAATAAATTTCTAATATTAGAAAATGCATATCCAGGCAATGCCAGTTATAAGCTAGTCCAGTAATAAACTGTAGTTGTGTTTTAAGTGAGTCACACTTTCTTTCTTTTTAAAAAAAATTTGTACCCCGACCTCCTCACCTCTATAGAGGGACTCAGAGAAAGGTCCAATCTACTTTTAAATAAATGCTTAAATTATTGCATTGAGCAAGTCACACTCTTTTAGCCCTGAGCACACTCTCTCAGCCTTACAGGAAGGCATAGGTAGCCCTACAAATTATTTTTGTTATCACCTCCCCCTTTTAAAATATGTTTTAATACTTTGAATGCTTTGCTTGACTAGTGAAGAAGTGCTGGCCTTGGCTTTCGGGGCTGTTGTTTTTTGGCTGCTGGTAGGAGTCATGCTGGGCTATTCCTAGAAGAGGTCATTTTGTCTGTTTTGCATGGGGTGGGGGAGCTCCAGGTTTTGCCTGCTCGGGCTCATGGTCTAACCACCTAAACGGCACTGGATCTGGTCTCTTCTTGGAACCTACATAGTCACAGTCTCTCAACCTCTGAGCAAGAAATAGGCACACACGAACACATGTTCAAAAGTATGTATCTTCATTAAATCAGTTACTTACTGGCCTAGTGTGGATGACCCTGCCGTGGCCAGTATTGTTTTACTATTTGTTACTAGTTTTCTAATGGCTCTCCAAGTTTTACCTGCTCATGTGACCTAACCTCCTGAAGGGCACCAGACCCGCCCTGTACTTGGAAGCTAAGCAGCTTTGAAGCTTTCATTTAAAGACAGTAGTTAACCTCTTTTATCTATATTGAAAGGAGATATACTGTATATTCTATCTTTTTTGACTGTTAGGAGTTGGGAGTCCAAAACACTTGGAGAACCAAAGATTTTCCATGTCTGCTATACACACATATAGGCCCTCTTGTGGTTTTTATTCTTTTGGGGGGTCAGCCCCTAAAGGGTCTTTTTTAGTTGAATGCCCACGAGTATTGTGGGAATAATAAAGGTTATGTGTGCCAAGTTTGGTCCAGAACCATCAAACCATGTAGGAGCCTTTGTGGTTCAAACAAACATACATACACACATATATACTTTGACGTATGTATGTATGTATGTATGTATGTATGTAAGTAAGTATGTAGATAGATAGAAAGATAAATAGATCGATAGATAGGATTTGACCTGTTATGGATTTATGCAGGGCAGGCTAATATTTTAAATCTTTAACTGTACTCAGCTTGTATGCATTTTAAGTTCTGTTTGGCTATTAACATAGAACAACCAGGCAAGTAATGTAGAAAATAAGTATAGTAAAGCAATGCCGCCACTAGGGCCGGTGTCACCCAGTGTGGTAACTCTGTCACCATCATGAACCTCCTCCCATATCAGACCATATACAATATTATACTCAAATACCAAAAAATCTGACAAAATCAGTTATTAATAGACCGGAAGCAATGAAAGAAGTGTATGTTTATAACACATGCACATGAAACCATATGATTTGAATTATCATTGCTTATCTGCGGTCAGAGAACATCAATCTATTGGCAATTCCCCCTGTCAAGACGATTAGGCTAACTGCGACCCAAAGGAGAGCGTTTTCAGGGATAGCGCCAACTTTATGGAACGCTCTCCCAGCCGAGACATGAGCCCTCCAAGATCTTATGTCCTTTAGGAGGTCCTGTAAGACCTTCCTCTTTCAAGAGGTCTTCGGCTTATAAGACACCATCAGTGTCCCAGTCTTGCCTGCTGATTTTATCTTTTATACTGTATTATGCTGTGCGTTTCGTATTTCGTACAGTGCATTGTGTTTTTAATGTATGGATATTTTAGAGTGCTTTATGTGTTTTAATGTGTTTTATTGTGTATTGCCTCCTGTTGGCCTAGAAATTCGACAAATAAATAAATAAATAAATAAATCTAATACACTTCTGAGCCTCCCCTCTGATGGTGTTAGTGCATTTTGCAGCTCTTGCACACCAATAGTGATGCCACTATAGCAAAAATGTATTACAAATAAAATAAATACCTAGTCTTATTTTGGGTCCACATGCACAGTATACAGGAAACCATATGTTTCAGACTAAAAAGCACAATTCCTTGAACCTTATTAACATCCTTAAAACCCTATTCAGAGTTTCTTTATTCTCCTCCTCCAAACTAGCCCTTTTATAAGGGCAACTAAAATGATCAAGGGTATGGAGAACAAGCCCTATGAGGAGTGGCTTAAAGAGCTGGGCACGTTTAGCTTCAGAATAGAAAGCTGAGAGGAGACATGATGGCTATGTATAAATATGTGAGGGGAAGTCATAGGGAGGAGGGAGCAAGCTTGTTTTCTGTTGCCCTGGAGACTAGGACACGGAACAGTGTATTCAAACTATAGGAAAGGAGATTCCACCTGAACACTAGGAAGAACTTCCTAACTGTGAGAGCTGTTTAGCAGTGGAACTTTCTGCCCCAGAGTGTGGTGGAGGCTCCTTCTTTGGAGACTTTTAAACAGAGGCTGGATGGTCATCTGTTGGGGGTGCTTTGAAGGCGATTTTCCTGCTAATTGGCAGGGGGTTGGACTGGATGGCCCACGCGGTCTCTTTCAACTCAATAACTCTCTAACTCTATTTCATCCTGCTTTTTATCTCTTTCTTCAACAGTCCATGATTTCTCAACCAGGGTTTCCTGGAAACCTAGAATTCCATGAGAGGTTATTAGGGTTTCCATGAGAGATTGCCACTGGAGAAAAAAACCTCTTTGAACTGTAGATATAATTATTTTTATGAGCAAAATTTCAATGATTCCTCTAGGGTTGAAAACCTGTTTTAGATTACCCATAGGCCTTTCACAACATTCTGGAGGCCGTGATTTGCTGGTTCTTAGCAAACTTTCTGAGTTTCTCACTTTATACTTCACAATTTCTTCTTCTACACAAATATATGCCAAATGTGTGTGCTTTCGAAATGAAAGTTTATGTAAAAAGGGGGTTTAGGCCACGAAAAGATTCGTGATAGACTGCACTATCCAAACTACTGAAGTAACCTTCTAAAACGAAACAAAACAAAATTAAACATTTGTTCAAATACAGGCGGCTAGGGTTAATCTTTCTTCTGTGAGGCTCCATTATCATTTGGGAAATACAAAAGTGAAAGATTTCTGAGAGATTTCTTGGCAGCATACCAAGAAAGAGACTTCCTATAGCTTTTATTACACAAAAGACTTGGCTCTGTGAAGCTTGATAATCTACATGCTAGTTAAATACAAATTTAATTGGGAATTGGCTGATGGTGATATTTTACCTCTCATAGAAAACACAGATGCATTTTCATTGGGGCCAGGAACAGCAGTTGCTCCTTCTTTTCTTTCTTCAGACTCCTGCTTTCTGAAGTAATCCCTCACAGCACACAAGACTAAATCCTGAAGGGTAAGGATCAAAGTCCCTTCTCTGGTATATAGTCTAGAAGCTGATCTGTTAAGTTCAAGCTGTCGTGTGCATAAAGAGAGTAGCTGAAGGAGGGAAAAGGTTAATATATCATTAAAGTGGCTAATAGAAAACACTTAATAAAATACTTATCATACTGTCATCCCAAATTCCATATATTTAAGTATTAATTTACAACACTACTACCATGCCTTTCCTCCAAGGATCAGTGTACATATTGTAAGGTAAAGGTTTCCCCTTGACATTAAGTCTAGTCGTGTCCGACTCGCGGGGTTGGTGCTCATCTCCATTTCTAAGTTGAAGAGCCGGCATTGTTCATAGACACCTCCAAGGTCATGTGGCCAGCACGACTGTATGGAGTGCCGTTACCTTCCTGCTGGAGTGATACCTATTAGTCTACACACATTGGCATGTTTTCGAACTGCTAGGTTGGCAGAATTTATTATTTATTTATTTACTTCATTTATATTCTGCTCTTCTCACCCCAAAGGGGACTCAGAGCGGATTACAGTACATATACTTGCAGTCAATCCCTGCAGTTCAACATATATAGACATATTTTAGACATATATTGATGAACATAGACAAGCAAAGAGGCAAACTTCTGGCAAACCTCTGGCCACCAGGGGGAGGCGACGCACCAGGGGGAGCTGAAGCTGGGACTGACAGCGGAAGCTCATGTCGCTCCCCGGATTCGAACCTGCGACCTTTCGGTCAGCAAGTTCAGCAGCTCTGTGGTTTAACCCACTGCACCACCGGGGGCTCCCAGTACATATTGTACCCCTTCTCATTTTGCATTCATAAAAACCCCTGTGAGATTGGTCAAGGGTAGTCTTCACTGACCATGTTTCTACCATTTTTCTTCATGCTGGTTGGAAACAATGGAAATTGTGGTTCAACATGCTTGGAGGACACCATGTTGAAAAGGTTAACTGTTTAGAAGTCACCACCACCCTAATCTAACATTCAGATACAACTCATATCATTTCTCACAAATGATCTGTACATATCACTGGCTTGAGAAGGTGGGGAGCTACTAATACATATTTGCATGTATATATGCACAGATAGAGATAGCTGTTAATTCCTTGTTTCTTCCAAAGTTTGGTTTAAAAGAACACCCTGGGGTATGGTTTGCTGAGGTGGCACTATAGTTTAATGAGCAAATATACTCCTCTCTGAATTCTTAAGAGTCACAGACTTATTGTGAAATAATGCTCCTTCACTAGTGCACTGTAGCTGTAAAAAGTGAAAAAGAAATGATACATGTTGGAATTAAAAAGAAGCCCATATGAGTGTGGAATAAATGTTGAGCTAGCGCTGGGAATGGCAACAAAATCATCAAGGGCAACATAAATGCCATGTGGAATAACAACCACAACCAGAGAACTACAGCAACAAATACCAACCTCCTGATATATTCTGTAACTTTTACATGATCTCACAGTGTCCTACTTTGGGGGACCTCTGTGTGTCTGCAATTCTCCAGTGGCTTAAGCTGCATATTTGTGATACATTTGTGATAAATTAAGGAAGCATCAGAAGCCGGCATTGCTGTCTCTCCTTAAAAGGGAACTGGCTCCGTAGAGCTGCTTCTAACTTCCCTCTACATAAGAGAAGCTTGTTTGATGCCCACATTGCCGTTTCAGAGTTCTCCAATTTATAGTATTCCCTGTGTGTGTTATATGTGCACTCAATTACTGAGTATATTCTTTTTATTTATTTATTTAAAAAAGATTTTATTAATTAATACATATATAACATACATTCACCTATATCAGTCATTACAAAACGACCTTTTGTACAGGTATATCATTGGGGTAAGGGTGGGAGTAGGTAGTGTTACATTGGGATTGACACAATGGGGAAAAGACAAACTTTAAAAACAAGACTGTTAGACTTCACGCAGTGCTATAAGTTTTCAATAACTGACATAATTCTCAGTTACTCTTTTTCTATTAATTAAATCCAAAATCCTTTTAAATCAATATTTTTCTTATTCTTTACATAAGATACAAACGGTTTCCATGTTTCATTAAATTGTGTAGATGTACTATTTCTTAATAGGTTGGTTAATTTGGACAAACTGAGTATATTCTTATAGCTAATGGTAATTTGTTACCTACATTTTTTAAATGAAAAGATGAAGATAACACACACAATTACGTTGAATTTATGTTAACCACCTTAAATCCCATGCTGGGAGAAATGTGGATACCAATTAAATGTTATATAGAATCATAGAGTTGGAAGAGACCATATAGGCCATCTAGCCAAAACCCCTGCCATGCAGAAAAAGCATAATAAAAATACCCCTGACAGATGGCCATCCAGCCTCTGTTTAAAAGTTTCCAAAGAAGGAGCTTTTTGGTTTTTACTGTTATTCGACCAATCACTTTTCCTCTTACAAACCAGCCCAGGCACTGTGGTCATCGGAGGAGGCCCCGCTCTCGGTCCGTCCCCCATCTCAAGCACAGCTGGTGGGAACCAGAGAGAGGGCCTTCTCCATGGTCACCCCACATCTCTGGATCACCCTCCCTAGAGAAATAAAGCTGGCCCATTCCCTCCTCTCCTGCTTGTCCTTGCAAGGATTGTTACTCACCAGGGGAAAAGTACTCGCAATGATTAGTTGCCCATTTTGGTAACCAGTTCCATTTTTGTATGCAATTATTTTTACAGCTTTTTGATTTACAGCTGCAGACATCTTTTCTGAAATTTTGTGCAATGAGGTTTCTGCCTTCAAAGATGCTAGAACTTCTTCTAAATAAGACAAGGTAGTTTCGGCTTCGGAGGAGGCTAAATCAGTCTTTAGGATAAAACAGACCAAGATCCAGTCATTACTTTTCTAATGATACCATTATTCATTTCATACTAAATGAAATTCATACAGTCATATGAAAGGGCATTTTAAAAGGTTATTTCACTTTGAGATATTATTCTTTATGAGAATGTGAAGATATACAAATATGGATTGCACCAGGTTACAAGCCACAGTAGACACAGCATTGAACTGCTATAAAGCTCCTAGTTGAACTATGCATATTGGCCAAGATTCTGCATCACAGATATACTAGCTATGTAGTGTCTCCTCATCTGACTCCACAAAAATTAACGGTCAGTTGCTGCACCAAGCAATTGAGTCTGTTCTGCTAATCATCAAGATGTAGTAAGATAATGATGCATTCCTGCAAGTGATCTGTAGTGTGACGTGGAGTTGCAACAACCACCCCACATGACAGATCACGGATGGGAGAGAACAGGAAACTTCATCCTAGTGTACCCTGACTACCAACAGGACAGATATTTGTCACTTGATGTAGCTACCAACTATTAAAGGGGTGGGAGGCATATGCAATTGTGGCAATAGTGTCAGAAACATTTAACAGTTAACGGCTCAACAGGATGCAAACGGATATATTTAGACTCCATGTATTGATAACTAACTACTGTAATAACTGGAATAACTACTAATAGCAAAAAGGATACACATATCTACAGATTCAATAGAACAAAAATGCTGACAGACATTTTCTATTTGCAATTCAATAAAACAAAATATGGACTGAGATGGATATTTGTTGGACAGGATGTCCTAAACAAATCCAATCTATTCTCATATTCAAGATTATCTTTACCCTTGATGCATATTAACCTTTCAACACAAATGTTTCTTACAAGCTCGTGCCTCCCAAATTAAACTGTGGAGAAAGCAAAAACCACTAGCTAACCCTGTCACTTGTACCTAGCCGAATATCCTCCCACCTGGCCCCAAAGCAATAATTATTTTCCAATTCTCTTCCTACTTCTATTCTTTGTAATAACGCCTTAAAAGCTGCTTGATGTGTGATGTTTTATCACCTGTGCTGGCAATCACTATCTCTGTCCCCAACAGCCATTCTGTCAACTGTATTCCATCTTGTTCACTTTTAATAGGATTATAAGCTTTGGGGAAATTGTTCCTTTTATTCGATGCAGTGCATCAATGAAGGAAAACCATATAAATCACCCAGGAAATGCAACTATAAATGCAAAATATAAGGTATGAAGATTTAAGCATAATTGATGAGTAGCTTTTATGTTGGGGAACTGGAATAATTGGGATTGTTGCCCTTTCTCCAAAAGTGGGAACCCCAGCTTTGCCCTTATATGCTGTTCTTCCCCCAACATAACCATAAATACTGTTTAACAGGAACAAGAAGTGACTTGCGTTCAGTGGGTATGACCCACTAAATGAATTGTAGTTGTATTAAGGTTTGATCAGGACATTGTGCCTCGTGGATACTCAAATCCCCAACAACTGATTGGGGAGCTTAAACATATACTGTAGTTAGCAGGATCTGTACCACAGTTCAAGCATTTTAAATCTAATTCTGTACTAATATCCAAGTTAAAATATTTATAAGCAGTTTAAAGAGAATGACACAAAATGATAGTTATAGTGCAGTCACGAAAAAAGAAAAAGAAAGACAGACTACCACAAACCTTTGTAACATCAAGGCACTTATAGGGCCACACAGATAAATGCTTTCCTCCCTCTGAACCAGAAGCACAGAAGAACACAGTCCCAGGGGACAACTTTTTCAGTTCTTCCTTTCCTCTTAAGCTTTTTGCACAAGCCAAGCATATCATGACTTTCTCCTTTCCAGATGGTGAAAGAAAGTAGTAGCCCTAGAAAGAGTAATGGTCAAAATTCTCCAAAAATGAAGCAGTAGCTCAAAAGCTAATGTACAAATGTTAATTATTTCTGATTTTTTAGCACGAACAAAAAAGTTTGTGTTGCTACTTAGGGCTTATTTCGACACACTCTTTTCTTTAGACATTATAGTAAATATAAAGGTTTTTCCTTGACATTAAGTCCAGTCATGTCTGACTCTGGGAGTTGGTGCTCTTTTCTATTTCTAAGCCGAAGAGCCGGCGTTGTCCGTAGACATGCATGACTGCATGGACCACTGTTACCTTCCTGCTGGAGCGATACCTATTGGTCTACTCACATTGGCACTTTTTCGAACTGCTAGTTTGGCAGAAGCTGGGGCCAACAGTGGAAGCTCATGTCGCTCCCCGGATTCGAACCTGCGACCTTTTGGTCAACAAGCTCAGCAGCTCAGTGGTTTAACCCACTGCACCGGGGGCTCCCTTAGACATTATATTTGTTTTAAAAATAACATCTGGATGGCGCTCCAGGCAGTCATGCTGGCCACATGACCTTGGAGGTGTCTACAGACAACGCCGGCTCTTTGGCTTAGAAATGGAGATGAGCACCAACCCTCAGAGTCGGGCACGACTGGACTTAATGTCAGGGGAAAACCTTTACCTTTACTATACCCATGGAACTGCTGGCATACATTATAGGAGCATGCTACCACCTTAGAGCAAGACTCATGCAGCCTATGAATTGTGTGCAGCATCCAATGTGAATTTCTCAACCTCCCTAATCACCATCAATTTCCACACAAATTCGAAATACTAACACCCCATTCCCCACCCACAATCAAAAAATGACCACGTATGACACAACATCATATTTAGTTTACCAAAAATGGGCCCCAAAGTTTTGCAAATGCAGTTTGCCTTGCTCTGAAGAGTGGCACCCTAGGTCTGAAGGCTCATCACATTTGAATTCGGCCAGCAGCATGGGATATTACAATGACATTATGGCATGGAAGATATCAATAGAGGGGATCCTGAATTAGTAGCTCCTCCCTCCTTGCAAAAGTTCAAACCTGATCTGCACCACAGATCTCAATTCTGTTATTTTTTGAATTCCGCAGTTCTCAAAATTCTACATCCATAGATTCAACCATCTACAGCTTGAAAATATTTTTTTAATCTTGAAAACAAATCTTGATTTTGCCCTTTCATAAAAGGGACACAATTTTACTAAGCTATTGTACTTAAGCATCTACGGATTTTGGTACCAATGGGATGTCTTGGAACCAAATGGGGTCCACCATATTAAGCAGTTGTTGGTTTCGTGTATCGTTTTCTGCTTATAGCAACCCCAGCACAAATCTGTATTTTCTTGGCAAGATTTGTACAGAACATGGTTTGCTTTTGCCTTTCTGAGGTTGAGAGTATGACTTTATCAAAGTCATTCCATGGGTCTTCATGGTTGAATAGGAATTTAGCCTTCACCACTACAACATGCTGGCACTATTAGATTAATCTTATGAAATATTAGGAAATGGAATAAAGCAAAACAGATACAGAATGAAAATAGAGAGAAATGTCCAACCCCACCTAAAACATGTTATGTATCATTGCTCTTGCAGAAATAAAATGTGTTGCAGAAATATTCACACACACACACACACACACACACAATCCCTCCATATTTTATGTTTTTTTAAAAAAAAATCTGGAATTGAATTGTATTTAAAACATTGTTGCTGCTAGATGTGCAGAAGATGCCCAATGTTGTGGAGAGAGGTATTTTTATTGTGGCACAAATGTTAGCAATAACAAAATGGCATTTGTAGGTTGCAGTCAGTATTCACACATACATATACACACAGAGTCAACCCTTGCTGTCTTTTTGAGTAAGTCTCTGTCACTTTGGACATCCAAATCCTGTGATGTTTGCTCCTCTTTCTTGGAAAAACTATTCCAGTTATATTAAACTGTATAGGAACCGCTGGTGAACAGCCACTTTCAAGTTTTGTAAGATTCAGGACCTTATCACATTAATGTCAAGATCTTGGCGAATCAGTGGGGTCCCAGTAGGGGGCATGAGGAACCCGCCACCCCACATTGCCTGATTTAGCTATGGCCCCATCCCATGGGGGCAGTGTCCATCGCCCGGTGTCCCCCCATTGTTGCAAATGCAACATGAGAGGCCTCCTGTGTTGCCATGGTGGCAACATATGCTGCTTCCTCTCCCCTTCTGTCACAGAGCCCCACCAGAAGTAGATGTACATTGTGTAATGGGCTTGGTGGCAAAAAGTGGAGAGGAACCGGCATACGACAGGCAAATTAGCTCATATGATGAGGTTGTCAGATCTGGGCTTGAGTGGGCCTTTCCTAAGACATTCAGGATCTTGTTTTCAAAGCACTCCAGTTAGATTCATTGTATATTAAGGTCATTGTCCTGCTGGAATATAAAGTGTCCCAGTCTAAAACAGGTTTTCCTATAAATCTCCACCTTCCATATTTCACTCCTTCTATCCTGCTCTCAAACCAGAATAGTTTCCCATGAAAAAGCTCCCCCACAAAGTTATGCTGCTACTAGGCCTGGGTAGGTTCATTCGGAATCTTCTTAATTCAGAATAAATTTGGATCAAATTCCTTTTTGAAGCGATTTCAAAGTGATTTGGGAACCCGGAAGTATCCTTGCCATTTTGAAGCTGACATGGGAGAGAAGGACATCTGCATCCAAACAGGGTTAAACACAGCTCTCCCATATCAGACCTGGGGCGAGAGCCATGTTTAACCCAGTTTGGATGCGGATGTCCTTCAGTCTGACGTGGGAGAGAAGGACATCTGCATCCAAACTGGATTAAACACGACTCTCGCCCCAGGTCTGACGCGGGAGAAAAGGACATCCACATCCAAACTGGGTTAAACACGGCTCTCGCCCCAGGTCTGACGCGGGAGAAAAGGACATCCACATCCAAACTGGGTTAAACACGGCTCTCGCCCCAGGTCTGACGCGGGAGAGAAGGACCTGGGGTGAGAGCCCTGTTTAACCCAGTTTGGATACAGATGTCCTTCCCTCCCGCATCAGTCTGACTTGAGAGAGAAGGACATCCGCATCCAAACAGGGTTAAACACAACTCTCCCATGTCAGACCTGGGGCAAGAGCCGTGTTTAACCCAGTTTGGATGCGGATGTCCTTCAGTCTGATGTGGGAGAGAAGGACATCTGCATCCAAACTGGATTAAACACGACTCTCGCCCCAGGTCTGACGCAGGAGAGAAGGACCTGGGGTGAGAGCCATTTTTAACACAGTTTGGATGTGGATGTCTTCCTTTTACTTCCTCCCCCCTTTCTGGAATAAAACAACTACTTTCAAAGTAAAGACCACCCAATGAAACAGGAAATAACACTTTGAAACCATTAACGAAGGATTCGGAAGTCTCTGGAGTTTTGAATAGTTTTGAACTTTTTTTTCTGTGAACATTGGAATTGACTATAGATCTGAACCACCAGCGCCCTCTACATCCGCAACAAGTTTTGAACCATTTTTTAAAAATCAAACAGACCTAGCTGCTACCATTATGTTTCACCATGAGGAAGGTATAAGAGGCAACATTCCATCTTACAGATTAACATTTTCATAGTTTTTAGAAAGAAGGAAAATCAATAAGGTCACATCTAGCTGTTCTTCTGTAGCTGAACATACTATAACAGGCATCTGCAGGTCCTGCTGGGTGATAGAAGGCTGATTTGCCTAAGTTTCCCTTTCCACAGACTCACCAATTTCATAAACTGTGGGGAAAGCATTTTTTTCCTCCTTACACATGCTTTATATTAGTTCAGTTTTATACTGCAGGAATAATATAAACCATTTTCACTAAGGAGTTCCTGTGGTACACTACTTATTCAGCTAATTCTCTAGGCAGAGTCACAGCTGGCTCTGCCTAAAGAATTTCCATTTTGTAATAACACCTTGTAATGCTGCTCCTGGGAATGTTATTTTGGGCTACTTTTAATAACTTATCCAGCTCAACATTATCCCAGTCTTGGTTGGACTGCTCCTTGGTCTCCATGATGTTGTTTGCTTAGGTATATGCTTCAACAAATTCCAAATTTCTAGGAAAAGGTTTATTTAATATGAGATCATGTGGCACTGGAACTACATACAGGTGGACTCTGTTATGTATGTGGCTTCTGGTTACAGCGAATCTAATCGAGGTTTGTTTTTGTTCCTTTAACTTTAATGCCACAGTAAAAATATTTTGCACTTCCACAGTGTTGAGTATCTTGAGTATAGATAGGGATATGTGACTTACAGGATTATTGGTTTAATCATATATTGCCTCCACAAGGCAATATGTAATAATAATACCAATTGAATCCATTTCAGTTCCAGGTTGTAACACAATCCAACGTAGGCAAGTCAAATAGATATCGGATATATCTGCAAAGTAGTTACATTTATTACAAAGGAATTGGGATGTACAATATTTGACGTCTGGTTCCATTGGATACAAATGAATAGGTACAAGAAACAAAGAAATAGCAACTACTTACCAGTTGGTCTATTTTCTCTGTGTTAGTCACAGAAAATGTGCAAATGGAAGCATAATTTGCTGCTGTAATTTCTTGATCCAGAACAGTGCTGTAAAAGGCAGTAAAAAACTTTGTAGATTCCATGTATTTCCACTTTTGATTAGCAGCTCCATTTTTGCATCCTTTGTATTTCTGCATAAGATAAAATATATATTATGTTATTTTAAAATTTAGAGAGTTTTACCTGATTTCTCTCCCTTTCGCCCTCTCACTCCCCCCCCTCTCTACTAGATTTTTCTTAAGAAGGAAAAGAAAAGAAGCTATTTTCCATTATCCAAGCAAGAAATTTCATTCCACGTGGGGTTGGGGCAGAGTAGAACACAATAGTGGCAGCAAAGCAACAAGACATCCTCAGTTACCTCCAAGGGCCCTTTGGAGACCCTGCAAAATGACATCAGCCCTGTGCATCCAGCTATAGAAACTTAGCTGGACAGTTTTCTGCCACTTTCCCATTCTCCACTGATTTATACATTTCCTGTAATCTAGAATAATGTGGCATAAAACAATTAATAATGGAAATAAAAAGGCTGCAGGTTGTCACAACAAAGGATTGAAAACCAGGGTTTGCAAGAATGACTCTCTGAATGTTATTGGATTGCAACTCCCATTAACCATAGCCAGTATAGCCACTGATCAGAGATTTTGGAAGGAGAGTTCCAATAACATTCCAAAGCTACATTGAAGTGGACGCTTCTGTTTTACAGCAGCATTATTTCATAAAATACAAGATTCCTGAATTCGGGAATCTGTAACCCTTTAGAAAGCTGCAACTGAAAGCTAGACTGATTATTTCAATATCAAATCCCCCAACCAAGCGATGAGTGTTAAATGGGAAGAAATTACAATAAGGTGTTTTGTTGATGGAATTGGTTTGGGTGAGTTAACTCACATGTGGCTACTTCTTTAATGATACAGTTACTGTGTGGAGCCCCCGGTGGCACAATGGGTTAAAGCCTTGGGCTGGCAGGTCAGCAGTTCAAATCCGCGGAGAGCAGGTGGAGCTCCCTCTGTCAGGTCCAGCTCCCCATGCGGGGACATGAGAGAAGCCTCCCACAAGGATGGTAAAACATCAAACACTCAGGCTTTCCCTTAGCAACATCGTTGCAGACTGCCAATTCCACCAGAAGCCAAAAAAACCCAAAACACTGTGTAACAAGCCCTTGAAAAAAGCATGATTTTAATAATGAGAATTTTTGATTTAAATATGTTGTAAATTGGGATGCAAAGTATATTAATTGGATGAGTATATTCATTTGCTATTGTTTCTCAGCCAAGAAAGGAGTTTTCCCTTTGTTTTGAATCCCTGCATTTTAGGAAGTACTTAGAATTATAGAATCATAAAATCATAATGTTGGAAGAGACCACATGGGCTATCTAAACCAACCCCTTGCCATGCAGGAAAAGCACAATTAAAGCACCCCTGACAGATGGGTTACTTTGCAGAGATATGCGATTTTTTTTCTGCATAAAAGACTATAGAAAAAAGAAGATTCTGCCTAGAAAATATATTTCTGCATTTGTAAAATGTACTTATTTATAGAAGAATACTTCAC
The DNA here is from genome assembly GCA_030556195.1 of Anolis apletophallus. NCBI lineage: Eukaryota > Metazoa > Chordata > Lepidosauria > Squamata > Anolidae > Anolis > Anolis apletophallus. The sequence goes on from JARBWK010000002.1 coordinate 78,245,332, forward strand.
AAAGAATGATAAATGATTGGGAGGTACAGAGAAATCTTTGTGTTCTCATTTAGTGGAGAAAATACAGTAGAAATCCATTTGTTCTGGTGGAGATGAAGAATGCTAAGAGGTAAATCCCTTGTTTTAAAGTAATATCATCATTTAGTTCAGCTACACAACATGCATTTTGTTTCTATAATAACTCTGTCTCAGACTTACAGACATGATGGTTGTGGTAGTACAATTTTACCACAAGGGTTGGTAATAGGAGATAACAAGTATTATGTTAACTACATTTGCTAAATGTAATGTAGTGGTGAAAGTTTCTCTGAAGTAGAACTATTTCGCTTATAGTGATTTCACGTGGTGGCAATCATAAGAAGATCCACAATAGCACATTATAGTAGCTGCTTTACCTGAAGGATAACAGGCCAGCCCTGCATTTCCAGTGGAATCTTTGAATACCCATTCAGTATGTTGGGCATTGATACTGCCAGAACTAGGGTTGGATCATTTGCAATGTGGAAAGTCCTAGGAACAGGAAAAAAAATAACACAGAGATAACAAGAGCTTACAGAATTATTCAAAAGCAAGTAAAAACAGTACTTGCTAGTGAATAGAACAAATCAACTCTCAGATTATCCTTCTGTTACAATAGACTATATTGACAGCTAGTTCTACACAAGGCCCGATATGCATATTTCCAGTGCAGTATGGCGTGAAAATCAGGCTTACTAATTTTCATTCCATTATAAATATGAAGATGAATGTGAACTTCAAGAAATTTATATTGAGTTCCCAATATTGTGCTATGAGTGGTAAAATGGGAAGTCACAGTAGTAGTAGTAGTAGTAGTAGTAGTAGTAACAGTGATAGTAAATAAAAGCATATTAATCAGATGTTTGCTTCAATTTTTGAAGTGTGGAACCTTATTGGAGATAATAGAGAACAGGGTGGGAAAAATGTGATTACTGCAATCACCTATATTTTGGTTTTTACAGTAGGACATGGGCAACTACATAGGACATTTTTCCCTGTGGGCCAGAGCATTCCTGTGGATCATATTTGAGGATCACGATATTGGGGATGAATGGAAGTGATATAATATGACTTGTGAGATAATGTTAGTTATGGGCTATTTTTCATCTCTAATCGCTTGTCAGCGAGAAGCAAACTGCCACATTCTGTGGCATATTTGGAGGGCATATTTATAACCAAAAAATTGGGCGTTTGGAGTCTCCTGCTGGGTCTCTCAAGTGACAAAATTGGGCCAGTGGGCTACTCTTTCCCCACCCCTGAAGTAACATACAGAGAAGAGAGGACATTATGAGGAAAAGTTCACATAAAATGTAGGGTCTTCTTTAAGCAGCATTTCACTATGATTTACAGAGGACTGTGACTTGTGACTTACAACTATAGGCAGCAACAGATTGAGCACCTTGTTGCCAGTACCAGTTCCTACTTCTCCTTCTTAAAAAATTAAGACATAGGATAAAGCCCATTAGACCAAGCTTGCTGGTTTCAGGATGGGAGCTGACAGAGCCTACTACTACAGTGTTTATTAAGTCAGGCTCCAAGCTCAGCTTCAATTCCTTCAGGGATCTATCCCACACTCCTTCATTGTCATATCTGGGTTGTTGTAGGTTGTTCGGGCTGTATGACCATGTTCTAGAAGCATTCTCTCCTGATTGTTCGCCTGCATCTATGGCAGGCAACCTCAAAGTTTGTGAGATCTAGAGCATGGCCGTACAGCCCAAAAAAACCTACAACAATCCAGTGATTCTGGCCATAAAAGCCTCTGACAATACATTGTCATATCTCTTTTAACTTTTAAGTATTAAAACTTTAGTTCTGTTTTTGTCATAAGATAGAATTATGTTGGGAATTAAGGCAAATATATGCAGCATCCTTGATGGGGTCCTCACATTATACATTGGGAGTAGGTTACTCAGAATAAATCCAGCATGGTACCCTCTAGTGCAGGTCGGGAACCTATGGCTCGCAAGCCATATCTGGCTCTTTCGATGATTACATATGGCTCACCTGTGCGCATCGCCTTTGCCCCAAATTCAGTGCACACAACTCAGCAGCTTTCCCCTCCTCCTCTCTTCCTTTCTCCTCCTCTTCCTCCCCTCAGCAAAAAAAACAGGCAGATCCGCCGGCGGCGCAAGGGCCAGCATGAGAGCGCACGCAGGGAGAGGGAGGGAGGAGGAGGAGGAAAAGAAGAAGGCTGCTCTCGCGAGAAGTCTCTCACGAGAACTCCCACCAATGGGAAGGGAGGGGCCAAGAAGAGGATTGTGAAGGAGGAGGAGGGGTTTCTTTCTCTCCCTTCCTTCCTCCCAGAAGGAAAGTGGGAGGACGGAGTGGGTGGGGATTGGAGGAAGATGGCATGCCATGGCGGCAGGAAGGCAGGGAGCGCGACCTTCCTTCCTCCCCATTTCTCCTTCTCCTTCGTTGACTTGCCTTGAGGAGGCCTTGAGACCTATCTTCGCCTCTTCCTCCTCTTGTGCCAATAGAGAGAGAGGGGGGGAGGCAGGCAGGAAGGGAAGCAGCGACCCAGCCTCGCACACAGTCAGGGGGTGTGGCCATGCCCCTCCCCACATAGCCCCATCTCTTCCTGCCCACACATGCCCTGATTTGGCATGGCTCCGTGATGGAGTCGGGCAAAGGGAGGGAGAGATGCGCGCAAGCCAAGAGGGGGCGGGGCCTAAAGGGACTTCCTCTTCAGCCCTTCTTAGGCTAGGCTTGGGCCAGTCGCTAAGGAGAACTCCTCGAAGGCTGCTTTTTCTCTCCCCCCCCCCCCCTCCCGGCTGCTGCTCTAGTGGCAGGGGTACCATGAAGTGGCTTCCATTAATGTGGATATCAATATCTGCCATTCCACTTGCCCACAGCAGATGGGTATTTACAGTTATCATCAGCTGTCAGTGGAATGGACAATCTGTGGATCTAGACCCATGGAAAAATCAATTTTCTTCATCTGTAGGCAACAGAGATGTAGCCATTTTCTTGCCAACAACAATGTTTGAGTGTTACTGTGTCATTAAATAAAGCTTTAAGCTGACACATTATAATTTTGGCTTATCCCCTTCACTTTGCCTGTACTTGCATACTTGGAAATATTTTTAGAAAACTTCAGAACTAGCTGTCAATTGAAATGCACAATGTCTGCACTTCAAAAAGAAGTGAAATGGAAAACTGACCTAGTGTGATCTGAGTACTAATAATGCAATGTAATCCTTGTGAGAACCCATTATATTTTAAACAGTGAATTTGCACCTGCTATCTTCTCTCCTTATCCAGTGTTGATTGATATTGTCATGCTTCTTTTCCATCAAAACTACTTCAGCCCCAGAACGCAGATCTGAATTCTTTACACCCAAAAGAAGATTGGGAAAATGGGTGTTGATAATTTTCCCATTTCTAAATTCAAACTGTTGATGATGTATTTTTCCCAGTTCTTCAGACAGTTTACGTTGATACCTGAAGTAAATAAAAATGCATTTAGTTCACAATGTTCTGTGAATGTTATATCACATAAGAGAAAGGGATTGAAAAACAAGAAAAGAAGTGAGCACAATCTTAATTTACTTTTGTAACTTGTATGTTTGATGTCTGAAGTCAAATATATGTCAAAGAAAGTTGTTGGAAAATTGAGTGGGTTGGCAGATGATATTGTGGAAGGAAAGGTTCACTGAAACTATAGAAAGGTCTTGGAATAAAGCACACTGTTGCTTATTGATTCTTGCAAGACTGTTTTCTCAATAGCATCCAGGTCTAAACACCACTTTAATCTAGCTGGGTTTCTCTGTGCTTAATGGGAACAGGGGGGAGAGAATCTGATTCCAGGGCAGCAAATGTCTTCAGCCTGGCATACTTTTTAAATAATCCTGCTAGTTCAGTGCTACAGAGACCAAATAGAGCAAAGAAAGGACACGTGATATGTAACAGTGAGATGGTCAAGGATGACTCTTTCCTAAAAATAATAGTTGGTGTTAACTGCCAACTGAATGTGCAGAATAGTAGATCTCAGGTAGGTCACTTCTAATAACATTTTCATAATCTCTCTTATGCAATTAAGGAGTTTTCATGCAACTTTCCAGCACCTTTTCTCTATATTGACAGTCTTATTGATTAACATTTGTGTGGTTTTTAGAACATGGCAGAAGCCTTAGAAGACTAAGTGACAGAACAATTAGGGTACTATGAAACTGGTACATACGTACAAAGCCATAATTTTCTCCTTTGCATATTAAGAGAAGAATGTTTATCTTCTTCAGTCCTTTTTGTGGTTACATACTTTGTGGGAGATCAATAGTTGAATAGAGATAGTGGGTATTTCTGATGGGTATCAGATTTGACCTAACCCCCCCCCCCCCCATCCTTATTTCAGCTTCCTCATAGTTGAACGGTCATTCATACTTAAATTGACTAATATGGTAACTACTAGTACTACACAACGTGAAGATTTTTAACATAATTACTGAATGCATTTAATATGAGACATAGCCAGATGATAGGCTAGTCTCAAACAGAAAAGTAAAGATTTGGGGTTAACCTTTAACTAGCTAAAGCAGGGGTGTCCAACCTTTTGGCTCCCCCAGGCCACACTGGAAAAATAATTGTCTTGAGCCACACATAAAATACTCTAACACTAACAATAACTGATGAGAAAAAAAGTCAATGTATAATTTTCATTATATCTGTCACCACATATAAGCAAAACAAAAATAAAAATCCTCACATAATAATTCCAATTATGCACCACTCTGTTCGGAGTGTCTTTTAAAATTGTATTGTCAAAGGCTTTCCTGGCCAGAATCACTGGGTTGTTGTAGGTTTTTTGGGCTGTATGGCCATGTTCTAGAAGCATTCTCTCCTGACGCTTTGCCTGCATCCGTGGCAAGCATCCTCAGAGGTTGTGAGGTTTGCTGGAACCTAGGAAAATTGGGTTTATATGTGGAAGATTCAGGGTGGGAGAAAGAACTTTTGTCTGTTGGAGGTAGGTCAGAATGTTTCAATTGGCCACTTTGATTAGCATTTGATGGTCTGACAGTTTTTAGGTGTGGCTTGTTACTGCCTGGTAAATTCCTTTGTTGATAGGTGATTAGGTGTTCCTGATTGTTTCTTGTCTGAAGTTCCCCCGGTGTTTGAGTTTGTTTTTTATTTACTGTTATATATTTAGAGGTTTTTTTTAGTACTGGCAGCCATATTTTGTTCATTTTTGCAGTATCTCCCTTTCTGTTGAAATTGTCCACGTGCTTGTGGATTTCAATAGCTTCTCTGTTTAGTCTGACATGGTAGTTATTAGAATGGCCCAACATTTATGAGTTCTCAAATAATATGCTGTGTCCAGGTTGGTTCATCAGGTGCTCTGTTATGGCTGACTTCTCTGGTTGAAGTAGTTCGCAATGCCTTTCATGTTCCTTGATTCTTGTTTGGGCGGTGCTGCATTTGGCGGTCCCTATGTAGACTTGTCCACAGCTGCATGGTATACGGTAGACTCCTGCAGAGGTGGAAATGATCCCTCTTGTCCTTTGCTGAATGTAGCATTTGTTGGATTTTCTTAGTGGGTCTGTAGATAGCTTGTATGTTGTGTTTCCTCATCAGCTTCCCTATGCGGTCAGTGGTTCCCTTAATGTATGGCAAGAACACTTTTATTCTGGGTGGATCTTTGTCTTGACTCTCGTAGCTTGTTCTCGGTCTTGCAGCTCTTCTGATGTCTGAGGTGGAATATCCATTGGCCTGTAAAGCAAACCTCACAACCTTTGAGGATGTTTTCCACAGATGCAGATGAATCGTCAGGAGAGAATACTTCTAGAACGTGGCCATATAGCCTGAAAAACGTACAACTACCAGTCTTTTAAAATTGTCAAGCAGGTCTTTTAGCTGAATTGTTTGCTATTATAATGCAAATTATGGATAATACTCTGATATTTGTTAATGTAGCACAAGAACTGTGCAATCAAGTTACAAAAAAAACCAAAAATGTAATGTTTTAAATAAGTTTATGAATTTATGTTGTGCAGCATTCATAATCGTCCTGGGCTGCATTTGGTTCATGGACTGCAGACTGGACAAACCTGAGCTAGAGAATATTCAACTTGATGTCTCAGCATTTTTTTGGCATCTATATTTTACAATGTATCAGAGTAGAGCTGAATTTTCTATATTATTACACATATTACCCGGAGAGCAGATGTATGGACATATTACACACATTCAACTAGAACAGAACTGTCCAACAGGCAACCTGCGGGCCATATACAGCCCCCCAGCCTGTTGGACATGGCCCCCGCTACCCTCTTGCAAGATTTCTTTTTTTAAAAAAAATTTGGAAAAAATTTTTCCCCCAAATTTTTTTTTTTTTTTAAAAATGGCGGCGGGGGGGGGGGGGGCGGGGCAGGGAGGAGGGAGCCAGCTCCTCCTCCTTCGCCCCTCCTCCTTCCCCTCCCCGCACCACGGCTCGCGATCGGATGTCCGCGGGGGAGGAGGGACGAAGGAGGAGGCAGTCAGCTGATTGCCTTCTCCTTCGTCCCTCTTTCCCCCCGCGCGCGCCGGCGCCCGGGATCCGAGCAATGGCGTGGGCGGGGGGAAAGAGGAGGAGGGAGAGTTCTCCCTCCTCCTCCTCTTCCACCGGCGCCACGGCACACGGGACAGCAGCAACGCCCGGGAAAGAGGAGGAGGAGGGAGAGTTCTCGCTTCCCCCGCCAGCTATCCAGGCTGGCGGGGGAGTTTTCAGACCAGAGGGACGCAAATGCCGGGCGAAAACCCTTCCCCAAGCCTGGAAGGCTCGTGGGGGAAGCGAGCATCCCGCCAGCCATCCAGGCTGCACCTCCTGCACCTCCCGCCTGCACCTCTCCCTGGGAATAAACCGGGACAAGGGTCACGGTTTATTCCTAGAGAGAGGAGGAGGCAGGAGAATCGTGTTCCCCTCCTCCTTCTCTCTCTGGGAAAAAACCGGGACACTTGTCCCGGTTTACTCCCAGGGAGTGGAGGAGGCAGGGGACTCACATCCCCCCCTCCTCCTCTCCTTAGGCGAGGGGAGGGGGGAAGGTGCGGCCTGGCACCCTCCTCTCGCCAACCGAGACCCAAACAGGGGTTAATATTAACCCCGTCTGGGTCTTGATTGGCGGAGAGGGTGGTGGCTCTGCACCTTCCTCCCTCGCCATCTGTAACCCAAATGGGGGTTAATATTAACCCCCGCTTTGGGTGACAGATGGCGAGGGGAGGGTGAAAGGTGCTGCCTGCTACCCTCCTCTCACCATCTCCCACTCAAACGAGGGTTAATATTAACCCCGTTTAGGTGAGACATGGCAAGGGGAGGGTAAAAGGTGCTGCCTGCCACCCTCCTCTCGCCATCTCTCACCCAAACGAGGGTTAATATTAACCCCCGTTTGGGTGACAGATGGCGAGGGGAAGGTGAAAGGTGCTGCCTGCCACCCTCCTCTCACCATCTCTCACCGAAACCAGGGTTAATATTAACCCCCGTTTGGGTGAGACATGGCGAGGGGAGGGTAAAAGGTGCTGCCTGCCACCCTCCTCTCACCATCTCTCACCCAAACAAGAGTTAATATTAACCCCCGTTTGGGTGAGACATGGCGAGGGGCGGGTAAAAGGTGCTGCCTGCCACCCTCCTCTCGCCATCTCTCACCCAAACGAGGGTTAATATTAACCCCCGTTTGGGTGACAGATGGCGAGGGGAGGGTGAAAGGTGCTGCCTGCCACCCTCCTCTCACCATCTCTCACCCAAACGAGGGTTAATATTAACCCCCGTTTGGGTGAGACATGGCGAGGGGAGGGTAAAAGGTGCTGCCTGCCACCCTCCTCTCACCATCTCTCACCCAAACGAGGGTTAATATTAACCCCCGTTTGGGTGACAGATGGCGAGGGGAGGGTAAAAGGTGCTGCCTGCCACCCTCCTCTCGCCATCTGTCACCCAAACGAGGGTTAATATTAACCCCCGTTTGGGTGACAGATGGCGAGGGGAGGGTGGAAGAGTCCCCCGTGGCTCCACCCTCCTTCCAAAAGCTCATGCCCGTGTCAGAAGGGTGCGAAACCGGAGAAGGAGGAGCGGGGGCGGGGCGGGGGCGGGGCCGAACGGCCCCCCAGGTCATCAGTGACCTCAATTCCGGCCCTTGGCCGGTTAGAAGTTGGACAGCACTGAACTAGAAGAACATAATTACTGAATGCATTTAACATGAGACATAGCCATTATCAAGAATATTATGTTGCTTTATTATTATATTCCATTTATTTCCACCATTCATATGACACAGGTGGGCATTTGATAACTTTGTTGATTTTCCTTTTAAAAACCTGCAATACTTGCTCCATTTTAACACATTTAAATGTGTTTGATTGTTAACAATTGATAGCAACAACTTCCATTAAAAATTAGAAGCAAAAATAGCTGGAATAGCTCACTATGCATAAAATACAAACATCTGACCTGCATTTTTTATATAACTCTGCATCTTCAAAGAACTCTTCATCTTTTTCCTTGGGAAAGCTGCAGTTCTCATCAAAATCATAGGAAATTTGCTGCCAGGTGTATTTCACAGCTTTAGAACATGCATCTGCTTTAAGATGGGATTTTGCATGTGAATTCCTGAAAAGATATTAAAAGTCAACATAAAATTTAGAGCATTACTGGTACTCATTACTATTTTAAATGCTACATGAAGATTTTGATGGATAATTAAAATTATGCTTCAGAAAGAAATTAACAGCTAAAACAGTTACAGTTTTTATCCTTGCATCAATGGGAGTTTAGGACTGCATCAATATCAGAATTGCAACACCGCATACTGTATAGCAAGTTTCTTAATCCTACAGAAGGAAATGTCAGCTAAACCCTGGGAGTGTTTTGAACTGATTTGGACAATAGTTTTATCAGTCAAACCTGAAGCAAAATGAGTAAGAGAAGCTATACTCCAATTTTACATTCTATAGTTTATTCAGAAAGCATTATTAATTTCATAATTTAGAAAGAGAAAAAAGGGAGGCGCAGCATAAAAAATCAGAGGACATTGGGAAAGAAGAGAGAAACAATGCCCATGCCCAACTCATTTCAGCCATAAAGATCTGTGAAATACAATCCACCACATCACATATATAAAGACATATTTTCAGAATGATTATACATATTATATGAGTGTAAAGGATGGCAAATGGGTATAATAAACAGTAGATTTGCATGCTGGTGAAATACAAAAAATGTATCTGAATAAGCATCATTCCTATTTGTTTCTAATATGAACACAGAGCTATACATCTCTTATAGGAAGCATGAGAAACTGGAATATTTTTAAAGTACCAGAAAAGGGATTGTACCTTTTTAAGGTTTATTATTTGGCATCCAAAAATTGTATGTATGCTATCGAAGCTGTAACTTTATGTTACAAGAATCATCCCTTTTATCTTCTTATCCGAGATATATTACATCTAGAACATTGGAGTGGTATTTAGTCTCTGGCTATCCTTAAAACAGCTGAATCCTTGTTTCCTCTAAGAAGACTGATAATGCTTAACAAGCTTAATGTATTTTAACTATTTATGTCAATAAAGAGATCTATTTTATAAAATTCTTTCTGAGAATTCTGCTTCTCTCACATGATCCCACTCCCCACACCCCTTGTCCTCAGCTTTCATCACTTGCTTCAAACTAAATTGAAAAATCATTTGTACCCAACTGCCTAGCAGACTCAGGCAAAACCAAATTGCTTCAGTCCCTCCTATGTTAATAACTTTTGCCATCTTGATCACATTATGAAAACATGGCTCAGTTTTCATCTGTGAGATGTTGGATGAGGGCTATGCAAAATATACTTTACTAACCCCTATTCGGAATATGTTTGGTTAACGGCTGCTGGGGAAAGAGAAATGGTCCAAGTTTAGTGGCATCCCAGAATTAATTGCATAATCATAGTAAGGCAAGTACAATTTTGTATTCGAAGTTATAACAGCAGTCAAAAATACCACCAAAGTATTCCCCATCTGGCCAATAAGAAGCACTTTTGGGAATATTCAGCAAGCTACAGCAGTAGTATTTCCTTGTAAACTATCTCAGTACATCATATCCATTAGGTATGTGTCTGAATGAATGATTTACTGCCCCTCCTCACGCCATACAATAATGGCTTGCTAGAATATACTGCATTTCCCTAGCATTAGTTTCGGGTTCTTATGCTCTTATTCTCATTTCTTCTTTTTGTAAAATGAGGAAAAGGAAGTAATTTAAATGATATAAGGAAATACTTTTTGTGCTATTTATTTGGGTGTTTTCTTTGTTTTGGGAAACCTGGAAGTTTAAGCTCAATTGTGCCAATGAAGGGAGGAGGATGACTAAGAGGGAATGTTTAATGCATCAGTAGAATACAAATTTCAGGAAGCTTCATGGAAGTCATAAAAGTTCACTTGTGATAAAAGCCTTTAAGTTGTAGTGTGACATTGCGTACATATTTCTTAGACTATCATGATCAGTATAGATAGCCAAAGTAGTGCAGTGATTTGAGAATTTGACTTTGAATCTGAAGACCAAGGTTTGAAACCCATTGGGTGACCTTGGGCAAGTCATATTCACTCAATCTCAGAGGAAGGCAATAGCAAACCTGCTCTGCTCAAATCCTGCCAAGAATATCCTTAGGGTTGCCATAAGTCAGAAACAACTTCAAGAGAATGTGTAATTGTCATATCCAGCTAATGGTGCCAGAAATGATATTGTGCATTCAGAATTATTGCGCATGAGCAATGAAGTTCACTGAGTAGAATTTGAATGCATATTGCCAGCTGCATCCATACCTTGGGAAGTCTGACTTGGCCACGGTAGTCCATGGTAATCTCTGGTTACATCCCGTATAGACTACTGCAATGCGCTCTATGTGGGCTTGCCTTTGAAGACTGTCCGGAAGCTTCAAATGGTCCAACAAACAGCAGCCAGATTGCTAACAGGAGTGGTGCTCAGGGAGTGTACAACTCCTCTGTTGCACCAGCTCCACTGGCTGCCAGTTTGCTACCAGACACAATTCAAAGTGCTGGCTTTAGCCCATAAAGCCCTAAACGGTTCCGGCCCAACTTACATGTCCAAACACATCTTCCCTTATGAACCATCGAGGACCTTAAGATCACCTGGGGAGGCCATGCTCTCGTTACTGCCTTTGTCACAAGTATGTTTGGTGGAGACGAGAGACAGAGCTTTCTTGGCAGTGGCCCCTCGGCCATGAAACACTCTCCCTATAGATATTAGATCTCCCTTTTAACATTCCAGAAAAAAAAGTCAAGATGTGGCTTTTTGAACAAGCAATTTCAAATGCAGATTAAATGACATAGGGAAATGGAACGACTAGGCAATGAGTCCAGACAATGTTTTTAACAAGGCGACACTATGAATTTATATTTTATTGATTTATTTAGGTGTATCTTGTTATGTTTTTAAATGTATTTATGACATTGAAAGCATTGAATTTTGCCCTGTTAAATGCCTTGAGTCGCCTACGGGTTGAGAAAGGTGGTATACAAATACAGTAAATAAATAAATATTGTGTACTGTTGTTTTACTATGTGATGATAATCATGCCAATGTGCATTCATTATGATACATTACTACTCAGTGCAAGGCCTTCATAGTGGAAGTGTTATTTATTTAACACTGAAGTAATGTCACCTTTCAGCCTATGAATCCTACATTAAATGCAATTAAGTCTTTCTATATTACTGAAAAGACTTAGTTAATTTTAATGATTGTAAGAGATGAGAAATTTAGAGAACTTAAACATTCTACCACATTATAAATATGTATCATTACAAAACTAACAAAGATTTTGTAATAATAATAATACATGTAACTGAGGGACTTACAAAATGTAACAATGGGTATATAAAATAATTAATATTAAAATTATTTAAAATTATTTTATATAAAATTAAATTAAAATTAAATAACATGGTAGACATGTTTGTATCAGAACAAACGACCTGTATTTATAAATGACCAGTTAAACTGGCCTTGTAAAGCAATCACTAAAAGTAAACCGAACTTTCTGAAATCGGTTCATTTTTCTCCCACCTTTTGACTGAGCACATTCCATCAACTCAGCCATTTTGGCAGTTTTCCAGAATTACGAAACCCAGCATATCAGTTTAAAAGAAGTACTGGCATTCACTTGAAAGCAAAATTCTTCTTACAGTCAGCAGGTTCCAATACATTTCTTGTTGTTGAGATTGTTTTTGCTTGTTGTAGCCAAAACAAAAGTGAACAAAAAGGAGAAAAGATCCAATAAAATATCCCTATGGCTGGCTAGCAATGAAAGGAAAGTCAGAGAAGTAAACTTAAACTTCAATTTAAAAACAATAATCTCTATGAAATTAAATTTGTGTATGTTGTCAAAAACATCAAATTAAAATGACAGAATTGATTTTGATCAGATTTAGAGGGTATTTTTTTTTAGGATGGTTTCATTTAAAATATATCCTATACAGTCTACACAAAATTCACTTGGAGAGGCACTAAGTTTGCTCCATTTGGATTAGATTTTCGCCACATTTGGAGATTATGTTTTGAAAGGATCTGATTTAAAATGTAGCATATGTCATATACATTGAATTGGCTCAAGGTAGGGAATTGAATTTTTTCAACCATAATGATTTGATAATAATTGAAAGATTTTTAAAAATAACATTTAAAGTTTTACTGTAAGTATATAAGGAAAATTACCACAGTGAAGAATTATAGCACTTTACTGCTTTAACTATTATGCCTCCATTTTATATAAGCCTGAAATTTGTACTTCAAAAATCACCCAAGGTGAATCTATTCACTATGAAATTAATGCATTTTGATACTACTTTAACTGCCATGGCTTGATGCTGTGCAATCACAGAAGTTGTAATTTTACATCTTTAGCCTTCTTGGCCTAAAAGTACTAATGCATCTCCAAATTAGAATTCTTGGAATTCCATAGCATTGAGCCAAAAAGTGATATTAAACTGCAATAATTATATAATGTAAATGCACTCAAAGAATTTTCTGCAAGAGAGTATTAATCCTATAGTTCAGAGCAATAGAGAAGCCAATTTAAAATTAGTCAATAAACTACAAAACCTAGTATTCCGTAGATTTGAGCAATGGAAGCTAATTTGGGATAAAAATGCTATGTTCAGTGTGGCTTCATTCTAAGTTGTCTATCTTATTGCATCTTGTGGAAATAGCTAGATGTATTTTTACCAAATCTGGAGAAGATGTTTGTGATGGTCTGTCTTAACATATAGGCTACATAGAAAATTTGGAGGTAGAAAGGAGCCTGATTATTATCCCCCCCCCCCCTTCATACAGAGCATTGTGCTTATTAGATGATTTGGAGTCTCAGGGCCCTTCCGCACCACCCTATATCCCAGAATATCAAGGCAGAAAATCCCCTGTTATCTGTGGACCCAGATAACCCAGTTCAAAGCAGATATTGTGGGATTTTCTGCCTTGATATTCTGGGATATAGGGCTGTGTGGAAGGACCCTCAGGTAATCCAAGGAACAGTGTAAGGAAGCAGAAATCTGGATAAATTTATTTATTCATTCATTCATTCATTTATATCATTTATATCCGGCCCTTCTCACCCCGCAGGGGACCCAGGGCGGATCACAATGCACATATACAGGCAAACATTCAATGCCCTTTGACATACAAACATGTAAGACAAGACACTCAGAGGCAATTTAACATTTCAGCTTCTGGCCACCAGGGGGAGCTGTCGCACTCCTTCATTCCTTTTAAACAGTTCCTGGAGATTTATGGCCTCGTAAATTAGTTAAATTAGCCTCCCCACTACGTGGTACCTAAATTTCCTACTTGACAGATGCAACTGTCTTTTGGGTTGCAAAGGTTGACAACGAGCTACACAAATGGTCGAACGCTCACCCCAACCCGGGCAGGCCTTGAACTCATGACCTTTTGGTCAGTAGAGATCTTATGCAGCTGACTCCCAGCCAGCTATGCCACATTTCCGGTGCTCCACTTTGACTAGTTCTTACAGCAGGGGGTCTCTGTACTCCCTTCCTGTGAGTACAGGAATCTTTCCCATGACAGAAAGGCAAATCTGGGTCCAGTTCACAATATTTATATGCCATATCCTCTGCATAATCTCACACTAAGGAACAAGAAAACTTTACTTGTGTCTATTGTGATGTGATTTCATATCAGCTCCAACTTATAGAGACGCTATTACAGAGTTGTCTTGGCAAGAATATTTAGAGATTTTCCATTGACATCCTATAAGGCCAAGAGATTTTGACTTGTCCAAGGCTGAAAGGTTGCTATAGCTGACCAGACTTTGAAGCCTGGTTTCTTCCTTGCTGACTTTGTAAACAAAATCTGGTCTGTCTAAATTGAGTTCATTTGAAGGTCACACTGTGAATGAGGAAAACTAAAAAATTGGAGTATTCTTGAAATCATGCTGAAATATTTTTCTGTCTTATATCTGCAGTACAATCTTCAGATCTGTAATAATATTCTTGTGATCATTTTCTACAGTTATTATATTCAAGAGGATTGTGATATGTGTGTGTGTGTGTGTGTGTATTGATCCTTTCTAACACAGATACTTCACCACTGGTGAGTCATTCATGCTTCCAATATCACTCTGTAGTATCAACCATACAGAATAGCAATAACAGCTAGACTATAATTTCTAAATGACTGCTTCCAATATCAGTATGTTTTCAAACTTCCAGAAAACAACACTGCCACCTAATGCATAGATGACTAAATGCAGGTTGTTTTTACAATAGCAGATAGCGGCTATCGTGGAAAGTTATATACCATTACAAATATTTGGAATCAATCAGTCCATAACATGGCAGTTGAAGTGGAGTCAAACTGCTGTAATTCGGTTGTGTAGATGCACTCATATGGAATTGAGAAAGAAGGCAAGAAAGAGAGAAAGAAGGTAAAAGAAGGGAAGGAGGAAAAAGGGGAAGAAAGGTGGAAAGAAGGGAAAGGAGGGAAAGAGCAATATGATGGAAAGTATGGGATGGAAGGGGAGAAGGAGGGAAGAAAAAGGGATGGAAGAAAGGGGAGGCAGGGAAGGAGAAAGAAGGGAAGAAAGGTTAAAAGGAATGAGAATTAAGAAAGAAGGAAAGGAGGGAAGGAAAAGAGAAAGAAGAAAAGTAGGAAGAAAGAAGGGAAAGGAAGGGGTAAAGAAAGAAAAGACTATAGAAGAGAGGGAAGGGGGAAGATGGATAGATTGTAATTGAGAAAGAAGAGATGGAAGGAGAAGGAAGGGAAGGAAAGGGGAAAGGAGGCAAGGAAGGAATAAGTGAGAGAAGAGGGAAAGAAAGAAAATGGGAAAGAAGAGAAGATGGAGAAAAGAAGAGAAGGAAAGGAGAAAATGAAGGGGAAAGGGGAGAAGAAAATGGAAAAGACTGGAGGAAAGAAGGAAGAAGAAAAGAAAGGAGAAAGAAGGGAAAGAAAGGAGGAAGTGATTTCTCTCTTCGGGAGATGGAGTCAATGGCTCTCCTTCCTTCTGCCGCCAGGCCAGCCATCAGCCTCCCCCCCCCCCTTTGAGTAAAAAGTGAGCAAAAGATAAAGGGCATTTTGGCTCCTCCCACAAATTGTGTAACCATTTCATTTTAAAGCAGAGAATAGGGGAAATACCATCATATGACAGTAGAATTTAAGTGGTAAGAAGTGGTAAGAAAACCTAGATGTCACCCACATAACATCTTTTATTGCCCCCAACCTCCTTTCATCTCTCTCTCTCCTTTCATCTGTCTCTCTCTCGAAAGAGAGAGAGAGAGAGAGAGAGAGAGAGAGAGAAGATAAAGGTAAAGGTAAACTTAAAGATTTCCCCTGATATTAAGTCTGCTTGTGTTCATCTCGGGGTTGTCTTATCTCGATTTCTAAGCCGAAGAGCCAGTGCTGTCCATAGACACCTTCAAGGTCATGTTGCCATCATGACTGTATGGAGCAGCATTACTTTCCCACCAAAGTTGTACCTATTGATCTATTCACATTTGCATGTTTTCCAACTCTTAAATTGGCAGAAGCTGGGCCTAACAGTGGAGCTCAGCCCGCTCCCTGGATTCAAACCGCCAACCTTCAGTCAGCAAGTTCAACGTTTTAACACACTGCAACACCAGAAGGCCGTGTGTGTGTGTGTGTGTGTGTGTGTGTGTGTGTGTGAGAGAGAGAGAGAGAGAGAGAGCGACCACATACTTATTTTGCCTTAAAATGAATGTAGGTCCCCTCTCTGCAGTTTGTTCTACATCCCAATCCTCATCCCCAGACTTTCCCCAAACTAGAAGATTTCAGACTATTTGTGGAGGTTTTTGTTGGTTTTCTGGGGCTGGTATGACACTCAACCTTTACTTCTAGCCATGTCTGATCAATCACCCAAAGAATTACCAGCATCTCCAAACCAATCTTTCACAACCAAGCCTCAAACTATACCTCAGTATTTTTATATTCAAGATCATCATATTGCTGAAAATAGTGCTAACCTTTGAAAAACATTTTGTGGATTTCCTCATTAATTGTACATTGGAAGGCGAAGCAATTACATGTTTTTAAATTGTAAAGAGGAAATGATGTGGAACAATACCTCCTCAGATTGAGTGCATGTGTGCATTGTAACTGTTGTGATCTAAACATTATATACATTTATAGCCAAAATATTTATGTATACGTAACATACCGCAACTGTTGAATTTATCATTTTGGATTACTTACAGACATTTATCTGTGTTGTCCTTTATTTTCTCTGTCTTTTCTTCAATTGGTGTTTCATCTGGCTCTTCGACGACTTTTTTCCTTTCAACGTCCATTCTAGCTGCATCCACAGACAGCTTAGCTCCGATAGCAATGTCATTCTTGACTTCTAAAGCTAAATCTGAAGAAAATTGTGCAAGGAAGTTTGCCCTTAGAGAAACTGCTGAAGAGATTGCTTACCTATCACCACCAATATGCTATAAGGTGACATCTATCCATCATAATTATATGCCACTGCAGATGGAGTTCCAGTAGAGTGTGCAGCTGAAAGCAACTAAAACAACAACTAAAGCCAAGGATTTATGTGGCAAGGACCTATATATATCAACTCTATTTATCCCCTTTTGGTAGTAGGATGGAAAAAATTGTTCTGATTCCTAAAACTATCACATATCTTACAAGTTAAGAGAAAATTAATTCGCTTTGAATCTGTTCTTTGAGATTCACCGACACATCGTCCAACACACACACAATTCCTAAGTCATCCAGTTGGCTGCAAGAAAAGTGCATTTGGGCTTATCCCAGCTTTAGGGTGCTACTGATATTATGGAATATGGGCTGGTATCCTGTAGGTGCATTACGATGGTATAAGTTGGATTGGTTTTATCACAAGTTACTTTTTGGTTGTTGCAGAATCTGGCATTCTTTGACTGGGTAATGACCTAAATCCCACCTTTTCTCAGCTGTAACCTTACAATGATTTTCCTGGTTACTGGAGAGTAGAATGAACTGCAGACAAGCATCCATATATCTTCATATAGCTGGATACAGATCAATGACATGATCCACAGAGACTCTGGAGGATCCCAGAGATCTTTGTGGATGACCATCACTGGAAATCCAGCTTTGCGAAGGTAGTCAGATGGGGGACTATCATAAGCCATAGTTATATATTTTTGATCTAAAATGTATGTAGTAATGATAGAACTGGAAAGAACCTATCTTTTGTTCATATTGTGCTCAGGGAGAACACTGAGATCTTTGCATTCTTATACATGTTACACAAATTATTATTCACATATGCTATTTTTTTTTAAGTACAGGAGAAAATAATCTGCTCACTTTTTGTGTTCCGCATGACACAATAGGCACGAATTGCAGTTATGTCAGATACTAAATTACTAAGTTGGAGACGTTTCTTCGTCTGGGCCATAGTCCACTCCGGATCAATCCATTGTTCTCCGCATGAAACATAAATCTGTTACAAAAATGATAATTGTAAGTTGCTTACCTGTAACTGTATTTCCCTAAGTGGTCACCTGTGAATTCGTACATATGGTATGTTCTGCGTCAGCAGAGCAGCTTCGGAACCTTCTAAAGCATTTGATTGGCTAGTAGTAGCCCCGCCCCTCCATATATATAGCCCAGCTCAGGGGCTACCAACCCAGTTCTCTTCCGCCGCTTAAGCAGTCAGAAGTACTAGGCATGACCAGAGGGGAGGAAGGGCGGAAATGTACGAATTCACAGGTGACCACTCAGGGAAATACAGTTACAGGTAAGCAACTTACAATTCCCTGTCGTGGTCACTGTGAATACGTATATATGGTATCAGAATACCAAGCTACTAACCTTGGAAAGTGGGCATCATGCCACCGAAGAAAAGAGGACTGCTCTTCCAAACTCTGCCTGTTTCCTCAACACCACATCCATCTTGTAGTGGGATACGAAGGTCAGCGGAGTCGCCCATATAGCCGCATGGCACACCGCATCCAATGAAACTCCATGCAGGAACGCCGCCGACGTTGACATAGCTTTTGTAGAATGGCCCTTGGGTTGGACAGGAAGCTCTTTCCCTGACATGGTGTAGGCCAAGCGGATTGCAGCAACAATCCATGCGGAGAGTCTCTGGGTTGAGACTGGAAGCCCTATTGAGTCTTTGCGATATTTGACAAATAACCTAGTGGACTTCCTGTGTGTGGAAGTTTTCTCTAAGTAAAATGCTAAGGCTGTACGGACATCTAAAGAATGCAATGAGCGTTCTAAGGCCGACGATGGGTTCTGAAAGAACGCTGGGAGAACTAGATCCTGTGACATATGGAAATGTGATGCCACTTTAGGGATAAATGCTATGTCCGTTCGTAGGACCACCTTATCTTTATGAAATCTGATATATGGTGGATCGGACCTCAGGGCACACAGTTCACTCGCTCATCTGGCCGATGTAATAGCCACTAAAAATGCCGTTTTCCATGAGAGATGAGCCATGTCAGCCGTCGCCAAGGGTTCAAAGGGGGCCTTGGCGAGTGCTGATAAAACTAATTGGCGGTCCCATGCTGGGGCGACAGGAGCTACTGGCAGTCTAATGTTTGCAAAACCTCTAAGAAATAATTTGACCAATGGGTGTAATGACTCTCCAACCTCGGTCAGGAAACAAGCGTAGATAGTAGCACGGTCCAACACGATTTTATTGCAGGTACAAAACTTGTGAAGCTAAAACAAAGTCCCGCCACCCAAACACACCTTTTATACCCCAACCCCCTTCCCCTTGCCCACGCAATGTCCAAGGAGGGTTGCACCATATCCGGGTGAGTCAGCAGTTCCCATAGT
>JARBWK010000002.1:78264713-78277195 GCA_030556195.1 Anolis apletophallus
GGGAAAGGGCAACTAAGAAGTCCAATAAATAAATAAATAAATGCCATATTAATAACATTTATTCTAAACACCGCTTCCACGATAAAGGTTTTGATTCTAGTGACAAAGTAACCATTACATTATATGCTCTTTTTCTTTCTCCCATTCTGTAAAGGTGTTCAATCTGTAGTTCAACAAAGTCTGTTGTTTATGGACAGAATTATACAAGTGAAAAGCAGATTTTTTTTAAAAAAAATCTCTGCAAAATAGCTAATGTGGCTATGTTGGCTGAATGTTTCCCAAAAGAAACTATATTTCAAAAAGTTACTTCTTTTTGCACCTGTTGACAGAGGGTCATTTTCTCTACTTTGCTTCTGCTTGCAGAGAAGATACAAACAATGTATCTTTCTCATGCAAGTAGAGCATGGTATAATACAGGATCATTTGGGAACATGCTATGCATCAGGATCATAATGTGCAAGAGGCATGGTAACATATGGAACATGGCAGCACATAGCTGCCCCGTTCTGTCCAAAAATGGGACTATTGTGTACAAAAATGTGAGATCAAACTAGCATGATACCAAAGAATAAAGTTTTTGTATTAACATGTCTGTCTGTCTGTCTGTCTATCTATCTATCTATCTATCTATCTATCTATCTATCTATCTATCTATCTGTCAGTGGCAGAGTCTAAACCCATTAACTGCCATGGCTCAATGCAATGAAATTCTGGGATTTGTTGTTTGGAAAGACATTTACCCTTTTCTTTCAGAGAGCTTTGATGTTACCACAGACTGCAAATCCCAGGATTCCATTGGAAAAGCCACAGTAGATAAAGTGGTGTCAAATTGCTATAGTTCTGCAGTGTGCATTATCTGTAGAATTCAAATAGTGAGTGATGCATTTGGAAGAGAAGCTCAAGCTAGAAGGATTTTTTAATTGGACAATGTCCACCACAGCTAATTCAGAGACTAGGGAGTTATTTTTTTAAACAACTGTGATATTGTATCTCACGGTTATGTTACAGTATAGTTCATTACAATTATACTTCCAAGGTCCAAGTAAGTTACTGTTATGGTTGCAATTGAAACAAAGGAAGAGGGATAATACCAATTAGATAGTTGATGTAGAGTTCAAGAATTCAACGACATAGCAGCTCCCTATCTTGCATTGCAGGATATTGAGGTTGATGGGTTCTTTGCAATATGACATGATTCAAAGGAATGAAGTCAAAACGCATTTAGATAGACAGAAACCAAGAACATATTAATATACTATTAATTTACATTAAGTGTATATATTTATATGTGTGTACATACAGATTTTAAATGTGTTTGAACAGATATGTGCAAATGCTTATGCATATACTTGCGTTACCTCATTTAATTCCCCATTTGGAAGCACTGGCCACATATATGTCAGCTTATTCCACAAAGGATTGTCCACTTTTGAGTGTTTCCATTGACCAGGCTTGCTTATCCCTTCATGCTTAATGGCCCATCTGAAAGAAAAAGAATTTTTTAATCAGAAGTCTTTTTTATAAGCACTGTGCTGAATATGTTCAAACATTTTAACTCCTTAATCTTAAAAAGAAAAAATAGATAACATTTAATTGGATTCTCTTGGATCAAGCAATCCCTAACCTATGATGCACCTATACCTACATCAGGCTACATTTCTATTTGCTTGCTTTCTGGTCTCTGGTGGCTTTCATATTTGTCCTCCTACTTAATTAATTAAATTTGATCTTATATTAATTTGATTTGATTTATGCATGACATTTATAGAAGTGTTTTAATATATGTCTTACTGTTAGCTAGCTTTTATATAATTTTAAAGCAGAATATATGGATATAACTACACATACAAACATACAATTGTTTATTTATATGTATATGCATGTATACAAATGCCAGATATGATTGTGTATATATATTTGCATAGGCGTTTGTGTGTGCATGAAAGAATGCACACACACAATCACTCAATGCTCACTGTAACTAGTTTCCATCTTCACTGAAGTCTGTTTAGTAACCCATGCCATACATTACAACCTAAGAACGAGTAAATATATTAAATGCCTTATATGGCATAGCATGTTGGTGACATTTACCCATTTTCAAGAAATAAAAACATATAATATATATATAATCAAGTATAAATCTAGACATTTTACTGAAAAGGGAATCTCCAAAAACTGGATTTACCCATTGGTCAATGTAAGTACTATACCTTAACTCTCACCAAAAAAAAATGAACCACCCGCTTCTCTCAGTACAATGGTGAAAGGTAAAAGCTTTGCCCATCCTGGGAGAACCTAAAAGTAGCATCAAACCCCCCCCCCCCCCCGCATGCACACACATTGACACAGCACTGCTTTCAGCCTTTTTTGAGACCATGCCCGCCCGTTACCCTCTCTCCAGAATAACCCTCTACTTTTCCATGAAAATCCATAATTTTGACCCCAATACCTGCCCTTGACTTATACATGAGGCTACCTTACACAGGCAGTCCCCATGTTACAAACGAGAGGTTCTGTAGGTTTGTTCTTAAGCTGAATTTGTATGAAAGGTGAAAAGGGAAACACTGACTGACAATTCATATAAAATATTCGTATTTATCACTTTTGATTTGAATGGGACATTTTGAAACACATATTTATTTATTTATTTTATTTATTAGCTCAGTTTCTATGCCGCCACTCCCAGTGGGCTCGGGGCGGCTCACAACATGAGAAGAAACATAGCAGAACACAACCAATGTAACCAATGTAAGGATCTCACCAATGTAAGGATGCCTGCCATCTGTGAATGGCTACTGTTGGTATGATCATTTCCACTTTCTGAATTGTCAGCATTTCAATTCCCTCTGATCTCACTGTTTATAATTCCAGTCCCATATCCCCAGAAATTACAGGAGACCACTGAATACATCTTAATAAATCAATTAGTCTACAAACATTTGTTAACCTGAAATGTGACACAAATCACAAAGTCCATAACATATAGATCTTTTTTGTGATTTCATTCCTAAATAAAATCAAAGTTCTTTAAAAGTTCCCATTTTCTTTATACATATTCCGTTTTGAATCCAACTGCATATCAGAGAGCTTGTCAGGGTCTGCCAAGTCTTGTTCGTTATTGTCAATGAACATTTGCAGCATACACCACATGGCTTTTCCTGAAAGTGCTATTAAGCTGCCAGGTTTTTGAACAGTATGAGTTTTAATAACCAAGCTTAGGTCTCCTGAAAATGTTGTATTATACACGAGACACTGGCATTCCTTAACTGCATTAGCATTAATAGGTAGCGATAGAATGATTGTCTAAGTGCTACAAATGCATTTATGATATTTCTGTTTTTCTTTGGTTTCTGTCTCTGTTTTTCATATCATCTCTAATTTGAGTTGTACTATTTCCCATTAGAAGCCACTAGAGGGAAACAGCGATTCATGGAAGTCCAGTTAAGAGATTTTTCTTTTCAAAACTGCATTCCCTTTAATTCTATTTAATGTTATTTCATTTCCCTTTTATTACAGATACATTTCTCCCCCAGACATCTCACAAGGAAGTAAACTTGTGCCTCAGATAGCTGTCACATCTCTGTTTTTCAAACATGCATGCAAATCTCAAGACAGGGTTAAAAATAAAGCGACAACCCCATAATCAATAGGTATGCTATGAATCTCTTCGAATACACACACACACACACACACACACACACACACGAACCATTGAGTATGACTGAATCTGAAATGAAATACTCTTTTCCTTTTGTATGCTAACTTTGAAAAGTTCCATCCTACGTATGTTCAGTAATCAAAAAGTTCCATTTTCTTCACTGGGGTTGATGCTCAAGAAAGTCTGCCTTATACAGTAGCCTTGATTCCCATTTCTCTTGATTAATTTATTTGTATCACTATGCAAAATTTGTATGAACTAGAACTGCAAATCAGGTTCATCAGGAAAGGACATCCTGCCCGAAAGTTTTAAGAACATTTATGATTTATTCACGTAGGAGTAGAAATCTTTTTGCCTCAGTCTCTCTGAAGGCATAGAATTGTATTTAATGGAGAAGTGGCAATACAAAAATGTTATTAAACTCCCATATGAATGGAATTACTGTAATTTTTTAATAAAGCCTCCTCTTGTGGCAATTAAGATTGCGTCTTGTTAAAGAGTGAACCACAAATAATAGTAATGCAATATAGAGATCCAGAAAAACAGGCACTTTGCCTATCCAAATGTTATGAAAATCCCCGTAGGTTCAAATATGGGTTTCCTTGCCAATTTAATCTATTAGAAACAACTGTATTGTTGAAAAACATGGCTTTTTTACACTTGGTGTGAAAAAGTTGAGCATTTCAGAAGTGGTTTCATATATTTTGCAAAACTGCAGTCTGAATTGTGGGCTGTCTTGGACGAAGTTGGGTTCCAGGAAAATTATTTCATATTATATAAGCACACATCTTTAAATAATATGGAAAAGGCAATACTGGTATGCTTGTTTGCAATATTTATATCATATTTCTAGCTCCAAGGAACTGCATCCAAATGTAACACTGTCAGGAACAGAAATATATAGTCAGGATTGTTTGGGTACCATTTTCTGCCCTTGTTCTTGTTTTCCTTGCTATCACTCTCTGGGCAACGATTCACTGCATACTAAGCACTTGACTCCACTTAAAACCTCAGAGCAAGGCAGTAGGTTGAGCAGTTAAAATAATTGCAGCCCATAGTGGAGACCATTAATTTTTGTATGTTTATTTATGTTTAAGCTTTATCTTCCTCAAGAAAATAACTGGAGCAGAGTATAAGGAATTCATTTAGTCTACAATAAGGACAGGTCTTCCCTTGTTTCAATTCTTTGTCAATGTTTTATGAAACACTAACCTACTTGTCAGCAAATATATAAGTAGTTGAAGAATAGGAAACATTTCCAGGGTCTTGTACAAAGTTTGAGTTCAAAGAGACACCAG
Organism: Anolis apletophallus; assembly: GCA_030556195.1. NCBI lineage: Eukaryota > Metazoa > Chordata > Lepidosauria > Squamata > Anolidae > Anolis > Anolis apletophallus. The sequence continues at coordinate 78,269,673 of JARBWK010000002.1, forward strand.
GTTTTATCTGTTTTAGCATAAAAAGGCATAAAAGAATCCAGTAGCACTTTTGATACTACCATATTTACACTAATCTAAGATGCACTTTTTTGGCTAAACCACCACGCCAAAATTGGGGTGCACATTACATTCACATAATACAGTAAAGTGCAGGCGAGTGTGCACACAGGAGAGGCAGTGGGAACAAGCACTGGCCTCCCTGTTTATCCCAAGTTGAAGCCGCCTTCGCCTCTTCTTCCTCCGCTCAACTGGGCTGCTGCCTCACCCTCCTTGCTCCACTGCCTTTGCCCTCCTTGCTCTCTCTTCTCCCTTTCCCCCTCCTCCTCTCACTGGGGCTGCTGCTTTACCAGAGTCAGGGCTTCCCCCACTGGTTGTGTGCTGCCATCACCCCCTTGGGGTGGCATGGGTAGGCAGGAAAGTGCCCATCAGGGCCCAGTTGTATGCAAGGAGGGGGGCTCACAAGCAGCAGAAGGAGGAGGCTTTGGCTCTGGCAAGCAAGGCTGAGGAGGCTGGCCCCAGGATTGGAGGAAATGGAGGAGGCAAAGGCAGGCAGGGATGCTGACATGAACTCCTGTTGCCTCTCCTGTGCACGCACCTGCCTGCCTTCCCTCTTAAATCTTTATTTCCGTTAGTGTTATCAGTGCTTTAATCTTTTTGTTTACTCCACTTGGAATGAAAATACCCAGTTGTTTCCTATGATGCCATTAAAATGTAGATGGGAAAGAGGACTTGATATTTCTTTTAACTGAGGAGGGGGGCAACAAAAATAGCTGTACTGGAGAACCTCGTTTATTTCCTTCCTTTCTCTTCCACCCTTCCCTTTCTCTTCCTTTTCTTGCTTCCATTCCTCCCTTCTAGCCTCTTGTCATCCATTCCCCCTCTTCCTTTTTCTTTCCTTCCTCTTTCCTGTCCTTTCCATCCCTCCTTCTCTCTTACTCCCCCCCCTTATTGCCGTCTATCTTCTTGTCGTCCATTTCCCCTCTTCCTTTTTATTTCCTTTCCCCCTTCTCTTTCTCCTTTTTTTCTTTTTCTTCCATCTTCCCTTCTTCCAATTTCCCCATCTTCCTTTTCCTTCCCATCTTCCCATCCAGAGTTACCTGATTCTTTGGTGTCACTTTCCATTATGGAAGATTTGGGGATCTAACACTTTTTTACTTTTAAAGAAGGAATTCTAAGCAAGCAATCACTGTAATGCACATCTTTTTGGGCCAAATTACAAAGAGTGCCCCTTTTGCCACTGCGTATTACATTCACCAGCAAAAACTTTTTTTCCTGGTTTTAGGCATTTGAAAATTGAGGTGGGCATTTGATTCAATGGTGCACTAGATTTGGGTAAATGCGGTAATTAGTTGATTGTAGCACAAGCTTTCATGGACTTCAGTGCACTGAAAGTAGACAGGAGAGCATGAAAACTTATGCTACAATAAACTAGTTGCAAAGGTACAACAGGTCGAGTAGCCCTTATTCAGAATTCTAAAATCCTCTGAAATCAGGCACATGGATGGCTGAGATAGTGACCCCTTTGCTTTCTAATGGTTCAATGTGCACAAAACTTTCTTCACGCACAACAGTATTTAAAATATTTCGTATGAAATTATCCTGACACTATTTCTATAATGTGTATATGAAACATAAATGAATTTTGTGTTTAGATTTGAATATACGCCATTTTGAAATTGGGGGGGGGGCAATCTAAAATAAAGAACACTGATAATCCCAAGAATTTCAGATCATTGGTAGTGGATTCCTTTATATATTTTCATTTGAGGCAAATTAGTGTTTATGGCAAGTTGCTTATAATACAGTACAATGAAAAACAGAAACAGGTGATAAAAGCTTGATATTTCTATCCCAGCCCATGTTCAGCAATTCTGATGCAGCTCCTGAGCAGTTCCTTTGTCCATTCTGCTAATGCTGGCATATGGCACAATCGTCCTTTCCCCATGGAAGGTTCCTTAATAAAAAGAGTCTTCATTATGCCTTTCTTGGAAGATTCCCATAACAAGATTTTGTTCCTTTATTTCTCTTTTTAAAATTATGATGCAATTTGGCAACATACAGGAAACCGAAACAAAAGAAACAAAGCTTCTTTTTAAAAAAAACTTAAGATTAACACAAATCTTTCTCTGTCTTCTATCAAGTAAAAATTATACTGTTTTAATCTGTTAATGAAATAAAATGAAATACAATATGTAATCTGAACACGATATTCCACATAATAATGACTGGAGTAAACCAGCCCAAAACAGCATGCTTCTAATAAACAGGTACAGAAAAATTAGCAGCTTTGCATACTATTACTGACAAGGGCAAATGATATTTACACATTTATCTCAAGAATACAACAGTCAATTTGTGCAGTGGTCTTGTACTTATTTTTCTCACAGATTCACAACTATAGTCGGTCCAGGACTTTCCCTTTTCCTTTCTCTCTAGTTCTTTGGCTCCCTCTTCAGCAACAATATGGGCATTTACCCTGTTTAACTTGCAACAGACTAGCACTGCAGCAACCTGCCAACAATCCATTAATAACCACCAGATCAAGGCAGCTCAAGCATTTCTACTCTAACACTACCTTCCTTTTATTTGCTTTATAGAGTAATATAAACAAAATAAATGACTGTCCTAAAGACCATACAATTCTAAATTTTGACATTGGGAGAGACAGCAAGTGGAAAGAAAATGAGACAAAGCAAACAGAGTTTATGTAACTTTACAACTGATTTCACCTGGCCATACAGACTATGGGATAAAACTGTATGTTTCATAGAAGAGAGACTGCAGGTTCCAAGTATGCCATGACCCATACAGGACTAAGTATGGAGAACTGTAAATGATGAAAAAACAATATGAACTCAGCCTAACTCAGGGTCAATCTAGAATTGATGAAGTCTGATACCACTTTAACTGCCATGGCTCAATGCTATGGAATCATGGAAGTTGTAGTTTTACAAGATCTTCAGCCTTCTCTGTCAAAGAGTGCCAGTATCTCATGAAACTACAGCTCCCACGACTCCATAGCACTGAGCCACGGCAGTATAGGTGCACCCCTACTCCCTAAGACTCAGCAAAAGTATTTTGAATACAAATATCTGTGGACCTTTTTTTAGTACAGTGAAGTTCATTACCCCCCTTATCTTAATTCTTCTTAGGTTTTGCTATGTCAGCATTATTAACGTGATCATGGTCAAATAAAATTTCCAAAAACCATGTAAACTTTTTAAAGTTTGTGAGCCAAACAACCTATAAGTCTCCCTTTTTCTGAACTACCTGGAAGCATTTTGTTATATGCTGCTATGTACAAGTCTTGCTGCAACTGTACTCATAGAACATTGCTTGCTTGCTGTCACTCTGCCATGCTAGGTAGAAAAGTGAAGACCTGTGCCTGTCACGCACATTAGGTGATGCTATCAGCCTCTGGGGACAGGTGGTTCAGTTTAAAGAATTGCTGGGCTAGTAACCAGACAATGAAGCATTAGTCACTGATCTTGCTTATGTAGTTCTAACTGGTTTGTAATTTGCTTTGTTTTCTTAGAACAATGAAGTTGAAGACTAAATTACATCCTTTAACTTTATATAGATGTATAGCTGCAATCTATTAAATATAAATATATGGTCACTTACATTAGCAACAAAAACTGCTCTAAATGTCACAAATCATATCAGAGTTGACAGGAATACAAAGAGAAAGATATAACTTTCAGTACTGCTTTTTATTTTATTCTTAGAACTTCTTCAAAGTTCTCAGTTGCTGATAATGGCTGGAATCCTGGATCAGCTTCTACTTAAGTAACTTCTTGTGGCCCAATCCCACACCAAATTTGATGGAAACACCATTCAGCTATATTCAGATCACTGGTGGAATGAACTTCACTCTCCCCATGTGGCTGATGTAAACTAGGTTGAGAGATGAGAGTTATGATCATAGCAATAGTGTCACCAACATGATTAGCCACCTCATTAAATGGACCGATTTGCCCATCATACGCCATTTCCTCTCCGCTTTCAGCACAGAGTCCATTAGACCAGTGTTTTTCAACCTTTTTTGAGCCGTGGCACATTTTTTACATTTACAAAATCCTGGGGCACACCACCAACCAAAATGACACAAAATGACATTCTAACACAGTAATACATATAGTTGACCTTGAGTTTTGGAGTTGTAGTTCACCAATATCCAGGGAGCACTGTGGACTCAAACAATGTTGGAGCAGGAACAAACTTGGCATGAATACTCAATATGCCCAAATATGAATACAGATGGAGTTTGGGGAAAATAGATCTTGACACTTGGGAGTTACAGTTTCTGGGATTTATAGTTAACACACAATCAAAGAACATCCTGAACTCTTGCAACAATGGAATTGAACCAAACTTGGCATATTGAATTCTCAATACCAACAGAAAGTTCTGAAAGGGTTTGCTTGGGAATTGACCTTGAGTTTGGAAGTTGTAGTTCACCTACACCCAGAGAGCACTGTCTTCCTCCCTCCCCCTCCCCTTCTGAACACGCTCACACTGCCCCCTCGGATCAAAATGGCGGCAGAAGCGGCAGCGTGAGCAAAGCGAGGCAAAGCGAGCAGAGCAAGGCTGGGAAGAAGGGAGCCCGAGTGGAGAAGAAAAAGTGTTCAGCAGGAGGGGGAAGAAAGAGTATCGGAGGTTCCAATTTCGCACGGCACACCTGATGATCGCTGGTTGGAAAACACTGCATTAGATGATGCGCAGGGACTTCCACTTGGGCTCCATGCCAAGAGAGGAAAGGAACTGGTGCACAGCGCTGCTGCGGCAACATGGGAACCTTCCCACATTGCCTTACCAGCAATGGAGGGAAGCCAGGCAGTGACACTTTCCTCCATGGAATGGAGGAAATGGTATGGTGGGCAATGAGAGGCAAGGAGTGACAGGTTCTCTACGGCTACCACCAGGAGCCCTTGGATTCGCCACAATGTGTGGTGAATCCATAGACCTTTGTGATGACGTTCTAGGTAGCAAATAGCAATCATGAATGCAGAACAGTTGAGATAAATGACTTAAGTATTTAGCAGATTGAAAAGTTAAGTATATACTAAGACAAATATCCACATAATTGGTACTATGAATATGAGTCGTAGGACCTTATACCACCTCCACTCCCATTTTAAAACAGTTGTAATCCATTGAGAGTACAATTTATGACTGAGTTCTTCCCACGACGCAGAAGAATGAAGCTCTGGAATGCTCTGTTGTTTCAACATCAGAAATATGTTGACAAATATTTAAAAATTGGTTCAATTGACAGTGAGATCATAACAATTTAAATTAAATGTAAAGTAGAAAAGCCAGAAGTAAATGTGATTCTTGAAGTACAATAAAAATACAAAGTTGGTTTTCAAAACAAGGAAGATGTGGTGGTGCAGAGGAGGAAAATTCATCCCCTCCACCCCCGGGCCACAATTTCACCTGCTTGTTAGGGTTTCTTAACATATGACAATTGTCATAAAGAACGATCTAAAACAGTTTCCATGTGAGTGTCTAACACTGAAATGAGTCCAGCCATTTTCCTCTCTAGGCAAAACCTGCTTGCTTCATGACTTCAGAAGTAATGATGAACAAAATTTTATTGTGAGCTAAGAGATCATTTCCAAGAGATGGATAATTTTCTGAAGGGGGTGCAGTGATGTTCTGAATAATATGAATAACCTTCCAGTATATTTTCCTTGGGATGCTCCTGGATAAGGTCCAGGTTACTCAGAACTGACCTTTTGCATAAAATATAATAAAAATTGAACACTTTTTTTTTTAAAAAAGTTACAAAATCCTTATAATTGGACAGCATGGCATAGTGTCAGTGACAGCAATTTAAAACAAGAACTTAAATATAAATTGCTCCTGGAAGATGGGACTATCTCAAGAAAAAGACAAAGTTTATGTTTTCTTCTTTGGTCTTGATGAGAACAGTTTAATGACTGCAAAGATAGCTCAAGATGACTGCAAACCCAGATCTATTTCTCACTATTTGAGATAGAGGCTCATTTGAATGATCCCACTGAGATAAGATCTCAAAGCCTGTTTGCCATACTTTTTACCTGCATGCCTTCTTCCATGAATCCAGGCATTATGATAAAGTAATAGTCAAAAGAAGGCTGGTATAAAAAGAGGTATGCATGATTTTGTCACGAACGCCGACTTAGAACTGCCCCTTTAACACACACACGGAGACGTATCAAAGGCTAACTAGTTTATTGAATATAAAAACAGTCCAAAGGGTATATAGTCCAATAAATGCAAGTATTCAAAGTATAAAGTCAATAGTCCAAAGTATATGGCAAATAGCTTGAAGCGAGGCAAGGCTCCGCAATTCAATGCGGATCAGGAAACAGGGCAAGGTTTCGCATCCAATGCGAATCAGGAACCAGGGCAAAGTGCCGCAAACCACTGCGGCTCAGGAAACAAGGCAAAGGCAAGGCAAGACTTGATGACCACGGTTAGCTTGTGGTCCCACTCCGCTTCGCGCCTATTCAGTATAGACGTGGCCGGAGAACTGAGGATCCAGTTCCACGGGGCGTACTTAATCCCTCGGCCGGGCCCCGACGATCTAGGGCCCGGCGCCTCCAGTCTCTACTTTCCGAACGGTGACGGTCTAGGGACAGGTGCCAGCTCCTCCTGCCCTCCTCTATGTCCCTGCGCCTGTTATGAGAACGGCCCCGCTCTTCCAGCCTAGTATCGCTATCTTCCTGAAGTAGCCTCCCCAGTTCCCATGCGCTAGCCTCCATCTGCTGTTGAGCCAGCTCCTGGGAACCTCGGCCATTTGGGAATTGATAACTATCTCCGCTATCTGCTTCACTGCCTCCCATCTCCACCTGGTCCGCTCCTTCCCCGGGAGAGTGCTACAATTCGAAATCCCAGGATAAACGCTCTGGCGGTGGACTGGGCAAAGGCACCCCGCGGACCAATCTTGCTCTGGGCGTTCCAACTCTTCCTCCGTGTCCCTTCCTGCCTGTGCGGGTCCCAATGCCAACAGGACCCCTGGTGCGTACCCCTCCCCGTTGCCGAGCGGACCCATGGGTGCTACACTATCCCCCCCTCAGGGCCCCTGGGCGCCCCGGGAGGCTTAGGCTTGTCAGGGTAGTTGCGGTGGAAGCGAGCCACCAACTCCGGGCGTGAACATCTCGAGCCTTGACCCAGCGCGTTCTTCCGGGCCAAACCCTTCCAGTCAATGAAGTACTCCAACTTCCTGTAGCGGAGGCGGGCATCCAAGATGTCCTGCACCTCGACCTCCTCCCCGCCCTCCCGCATCACAGGGAGGAGGCTGCGTCACGTCAGGCCGCACCCCTTCGCCGGGCGAGGCAACGAACGATGAAACACCGGGTGGAGTTTCATGTCCGCTGGGAGTTGTAGTTTGAAGGAAACAGGCCCCACCGTCTCCCAAACCTTGTAGGGACCCAAAAATCTCGCATCCAGCTTGCGGGTGGGGTCGCTGCGTGGGCAAATTCTTGGTGGACAGCCAAACTTTATCCCCACAAGGATGTCGGGGCCCTCCTGGC
>JARBWK010000002.1:78277295-78395860 GCA_030556195.1 Anolis apletophallus
GTATAAAAGAGGTATGCATGATTTGTTGATTTCTTGTTCTATAGAAAAAGGCAGGCAGGTGAAGAAAAGTGCTTTTTCCTTTGGAGTGGTCCACAGTTGACGCACATCTTAACATATGGCCAGAATGCTATTGAATAATCTAAGAGTAATGCATTCACGACTTCTTCATATTGACAATCCCTACATACCCCTCTCATTAGGAAATACATAGGACTGTGAAAATCTCATATTCCACATTTATTGATCAGCAGCTTCTGTAATTGATGGAGTTCTGTTCCCCTGTTGCAGTTGACGCCCCGCTCTCCCCACTTGTGTGACCAATCTCCTATTCAAGGGAAAACAGCAATAGGAGCTGTTTTTTTTGCCTGTTGTGACAAAGACCACTTATGTAAGGGGGTGAGAAGGTTAGTTATCCACAACAGGGAAACAGACCTCTGTTGACTGCAGAGGATAGAGGAGACTGTGCTAATATTCCAGAGAGAAAGACTGCCTTCTAAACTCCTTGGGAAAGCTTTCTGCTCATTGCCATGGGCACTTGACATGGAGGGTTCTTCTTATTCAATTCAGTGATTGCAAGCAAAGAGCGTACAGCATTCTCTGAAGGCCAAAGACCACAGTCAGAACTCACTTACCTAAATTAGCCATTTAGCATTTCCTTTCAAGGCCCATTGCAGAGGGTTAACCAGCCAATGAGCTGGGGAAGTACTTCTCAAAACTTAGAACTTTGAGAAGTACTGGGCTATAAACAAGGCAGACCACAGCAATGCTCTTTTTTAGCAGATATGGTAGCTTGATATAGTTGGCTTAACTGTATTAATCAGGTAACAATTTCAATACACTGTGATTGCTACTTCAACTGGGAATATAAGCTTCAGTTTAATTAATTTGAGAGAATTGTTTTTTTTACTGAGTTTTTCAGCTGAAGAAATATGCAGGTCAACTCAGGTAAATTTCAAAAAGCAGGCCAGCTGCTTTGCCAGGATATGGAGAATTATAAATACACACACAGAGAGATACCTAGTAATATTAAATTATAGTGATGTGTTTTGCTAAACAATTGGATATTTTAAATGAAGCATTGCTCATTCTAAAACAATGCAGTGGGAGAATAATTTGCTTTATAGTCAGCCCTCCACATCTATGAGCATGATTTTTGTGGATTTGAGTATTTACATATTCTATCAAATTGTTCTATGTAGGAAGATCTAGGCCCTCTAGTGTGATTCTGATCGCTTCCACACAGCTGACTAAAATCCCACATATTCTGCTTTGAACTGGAATATATGGCAGCGTGGACTCCGATAACCCAGTTCAAAGCAGAAAATTTTATTTATTTATTTATTATTTCAAACTTATATACCACCATTCCCAGTGGCTCATGGTGGTTCACAGTACATACATAAAGCATTCATAAAACAGCAGTTAAAAACACAATAAAACAATTTATAACTAAAACGGAGAATGTGACTGGGCAGGACCATTACAGATTGAATGCCTGTAGGAAAAGGTTAGTCTTGCAAGCCCTCCGAAAGGAAGACAGGTCTGTTACTGCTCGGACCTCCTCCAGTAAGGCGTTCAATAGGTTAGGCGCTGCTGCCAAGAAAGCACGCTGTCTCGTGGATGACAGGCGGCAAATTCTGTGGGATTTTCTGCTTTGATATTCTGGGTGATATGGCTGTATGGAAGGGCCCTTTGATGTAAACTTCTGCTGGAAGGTGAACACAGAGTTACACTGGAGGACACAGAGATTCCTAGAGAGGTGTTTTCTCAAGTAAAAAGAGGTTTTTAAAAACGTTTTTTAACTTTTGCAGGAGCCCTGTGTCCCTAATCTTAGGGCCCTTCCACACAGCCCTATATCCCATAATATTAAGGCAGAAAATCCCACAATATCTGTTTTGAACTGGGTTATCTGAGTCCACACTCAGATAATGTGGCATTTTCTGCCTTGATATTCCGAGAGATAGGGCTGTGTGGAAGGGCCTCCAGTGAATATGGAAGACTGACTACAGTCTAACCTTTTTGTGTTCAGAGATTTCTTAATTCAAAAGTTTATACCAATTTTGTACTGTCAATGTATCATTTAAAAAGCATTTCATTTCTACAACTCAAAAAGGGTAATAAAGGGTACTACTGTAGATACATCATAACTTTGTTACCACTGCAAAAACAGATTCTACAGTTAGATAGAAATGTAGGCAAACAAACTATGCTTGAAAACAAGTACAAAATGAACAGGTCTATGAAAAATCCCAGCATATGTGCAAACAATGACAAAACCATAACTGCCTTCAGTAAGGAAATTAGGTTGGATCTATACTGCCCTGTATCCGAGGATCTGATCCCAGATTATCTGCTTTGAACTGGATTATATGTGTCTACACTGCCAGATAAACTGGGATCAGATCCTCGGATATAGGGCAGTGTGGAAGGGGCCTTGTGGGACCTGTTAATTGTAATGAAGTTAATAAAGATCATCTGGCTCCTAGCAGAAACTAGAATATAAATTCCTGCTACCTTCAAAGTAATTTCCTTAATAAAATATGAAAGGAGAGTACAATAAAGATGCAATGCAGTTAGTATATTTCCATCTAAATTTTTTCATATAGGCAACAATAGTTATTAAAGAGTGTTTTCTACAGATTATTGCATTAATCCCATTTATGATGTGAGTTATAAACTATTTTATATTTTACAGACATCTTGATACTAAAACATTTAAACAACATTTGCAACTTGGCCTCTAAACTCTATTACATGGATCTAAAAAATAAGAAGTTCCTTGAAAATTAATGGGGAAATTCTTTTGTCTTATCTTATACAACCCTAGAGTCTTTGGAATTAATTGCAGCCTTCTAATAAATACAATGATGTAACGTATTAAACATTACTGTTTTTTGTTTGATTCCAAATAAATTGCAGATTTTTCTCTGGTGTGATGCTAAAACAATTACCATTTTGGAAAAGGATAATTAATCTGTAATTTTTTCACATTAGATCATATATCTCTAAAGAGTGCCTGCAGATTTGATAGTCTTCAGCTGCTGTGCATTTATTTTTCACTTTTTTTTCTACTGATGTACCGCCCCATCAGTGCTGACATTTAAATGAGCGAGTATTCAACACAAATGTGATCATTTGTATAGCATCCAATGCAGCCCCATACTGAGATGATTGCTTCTGGGAGCCATCCATGGTTTCTCGAATAGAGGGGAAAAGCCAGGCAAAATTTTATCAATTTACATTTTTCTGTGATTAATTTTTATGCAAATAAGGGCCCGACCGTGCTCCCATCTCACCTGAATCATGCGGATCATCAAAGACAAATTGAGCATCACTTATTTAAAAAATAGGCTTTAAACTACTCTACAGCTGTGTTGGAAAATGCTAAGAGCAGGGCATGAACTTTTCTAATGTAACAGGGATAGATAAGAAAATACTCCTTTTTGCTTTTCGGTATCCCTAGCGCTGCTAATGTAAATCATAACAAAATCCTAAAAATGGCTTTAGTTTGTAGTTATTTCCTCTTTGTAAATGTTTGACAGCAAGAAACTAGCAGGAGGAGATTTCTCTCCAATACCTAATCAGAAGGTTTTAAAAACAAACAAAATGGAACTGGCTATGGACAAAATAGAAACCACATATTTAAACTGTGTTCCATTACATGTAGAAATAATAATAATTTGGTTACTTGGTACACATTCATAGTGATACATATAAAATATGTACAAAATTATACTGAATAAATCAGTCACATAAGTCATAGTGGTATAACATATCTTTTGCGTGAGGTATTTGCTACTGTGGTTCTAAAAATACAATTAGAGTTTGATTCTAAACGGAAATATTAAAGGGGGTCCAGTAGCTCAAATTTTAAAAGCCTGTTCTTGGAAGTAAACAGTACTGGCCTCTCTGTATGAATTACACATGCAAATTAAAGAGGCAAGTTCTCAGAATTTCACTCCTATTTATTTTGAATGCAAACTGGTATTTCCTTAACCCTTAGAACTGATTCACAGCAGATTTTTTTCACCGTTGTCAAGCAGAAGAGGATGCAGCTAACTAATTGAAATTAGATTCCAGAAGGATTTACATTTGTGTGTGCATGTTTTTTTAACCCTCAAAAACTGCTAATTGGATGTGTGCAATGAAATTAGGGGTGCTTAAGGAATTTGATGACTATAAAATGACCTATTCCAAAGCTTTCAGACTAATATTCAGATGACAATTTTACCATCCAACAGATTTCATTGTTTTCCAAATGTTGTGACATAATTCTCAACAGTATAGAAGTATCAATACACATCTAAATGGCAACAATTTGATGCCGCTTAACATACATACAATAAAATAAAACAAACATATACATTAAAAGCTTGCAAGTTAAAAATATCTCAACATCAAAACCAAAAGCCAATTAATTAAAACCACACAATGATTTTACAGTCCAAGAGTCAGTAATGTTCAAGAGTATGCTATCAAAATAGGTTTGGGAATATAATAATGTTGATGTACAAACCAGGCTCAGAGCACCAATGTAAAATTGCAAAACAGCATAGAATTTGAATTGGTATGGCAAAAGAATACTCAGCCACTCAGCTCTCCGTATCCACTGATTCAGCATCCACAGATTCAACCATCCACATACATGGCTTGCAAATATTCCTCCAAAATATCCAAGAAGCTAACCTTGATTTTGCCGTTTTATATGAGGGACGCTATTTTACTTTGCCATTGTATAAAACAAGACTTCATCCATCACTGCTTTTGGTATCTGGAGGAGGGGTGGGAGGTGTCCAGGGACCAAACCCCAGTAGCTACCAAGAGCCCACTGTACTTGTCATTGCCTACGCAGTCTACATTTAATTTTTCTTTGACTTTGCCTTGCTTGTCTACAGTTTAGTGGCAGCTACTGACTCTCATGTCATTGGGGCATTAAAACCATTCCAGGTTTTGACTATCTTTAAAGAAGCCATCTAACACACTGAATCTAAGACACCACTTGGGTTAAAATCTAGAATGAATTCACTATTGAAGCCTTCACTGGAGAAACCTGTCTATATCCATCTATTATGGACTTCACTTGTCTAATAAATTTGTTGGCCTTGAAGATGCCACAGAACCCATACTGTTTTTGCTGGAAAGTGAAAGATAAAGTTCACAAGTTCTTAAAACAGTGATACTCTTTAAGATTCCTTCTAATTTCAATGTCATTTATAAGTCAGAACAGTGGGACAGTAGTGCCTTTTATAAAAGGAACTTGTGGGACATATGCCTACCTGGACTCACTCACTCAGAAATCCTGCATTCTGACAACTTAAGGCTGGTGGCAGTTGTACAATGGAAAAAGCAAAAAAAAAAGATGTGTCAGGCCATATGATATATTGAAATTTGGCAGGCAGAGTTCAGATGCTGGGCAAGCTAAAGATTGTCCCCAGTTTAGTAAAACTTTTCAATACTCCCTAAATATTTTGTTTGCGTTTACAATATTTAAATATTTTGTTTATAGAATACCTTTATTTATTTACTAAAATATTTACATTCTGTCCTCTGGTTGGCTTAAATTTAATTCAATTCATAAAATGTAAACTAATAAAAAAATTAAAATTTATTTTTGAAATAAAATTGTCAAAAATTAACTGATTAAAAATGTATGGTATATTAGACATATTCTAACTTGGCACTGGAATGAAAGCAGTAGGGGCAAAATTTGAGGATTTTCCACCACAGAGGTACCACAACAGAGACTTCACTCATTCCCACATAGTGTATAGTTACTATACAAAAGTATTTCACAAGTCTTATAAAATTGTAAGAGTGAAGGGTACACAGCAGAACTGTAGCCTGGATTTTGATTCGGGGTGTTGAGTCTGAGTGAGAGAGGGTCTACCCTAGCAAACCTTTTGTATCATTATCTCAATACCCCCATGCATATAGGATATATTGAGCATGGTGATCAGATCATGGTATGAATACACATAACTGTTTAAATAATGTACCAGTAAGGCCTTCTCGCGGGCCACCCTGAGAATTCCCGGGGGGGGAGGGTTAAGCCCCTCAAGCCTCCCCCCCCCCTACATGCCTGGTACACAGAGTTAAGTGTCCTATCCGCTCCTCATTTCTGAATTGGGACAGGCAGAATCCTGACTTGGTCCCTTCTAGACAATCCCTAAAATCTGAATGAAACCAGAATAAAAGGGAGGGTGGCTAGATCATGCTTGTTGAAAATGTGCACTGAATCGCATGATCGGCTGAAATAAAATTGGTTTTAAAAGTGGGCTTAAAATCTGAGATCTGCTGAAAAATATGCATATTTGCATGACTGTATATCCCTGCACTCATGAAAAACATGAAATTTCATTGGTGTGGACTGCTCCAGCGCAAGTGCGCATTTTAAAATCCTGAAAATGCTCATGTGGGCTGTAAACAAATGGAGCCATGGAAACACAGGTGGTTAAATGGAAGCAAATTGGAAAGTAATCCCCATGAAAGATATCTGCAACCACTCCTTTGTTCTCATATTTATGAAATTAAACATGAGCTTGAATTTACACAGTGGGTACCAGCATGACAGGCAAGTGACCCCCAAAGGGATGTGGCGTTTAAGAGGGGAAATGTAAAGGCAGGAACAAGGTGAGGATTGAAAATGTGTTCACATTTATATATCTGAACCAGCGCTTATGAGGTCCAACGCATCTCAGAGCATCAATAAAAAAAGAGAAAAAAACTTCCAGTGGATGTCCTGCGTCCATATTGAAAAATCTGCTACAAAAAACCTTTCAGGTTGCCAGGGAACTATTTGCCAGGACTGATAGCCCTGTGTTTGGATTTGCTTTCTTGTACTATGTTTTTATACCCTACTTCTTTGTCCTGGATTTGAGGCTGTCTCGAAGGGCCCTTTCATCAGCACTCAAACTGGAGATCACACTCCTTTACTACCATTCTACTAAAGTTTTGAGAAGAAAAAGTTCCTGTTGGGTAGGAATGTGTCTGTGGGGATGGGGCAAATAGGAATCCTGCCCTCTGATGAAATGATCTTTTAGCCTTCCATTTTATAACACAGCAGATAATTAAACAGTGGACTTCATGGATGGGAAGAATGTGTATTGGTAGAACAATACCCTCATTCCTCCCTCCCATCTAACAAAAAAAATCTGTGCTGTCCTGCTGTCATGAAAAGGTTGTGTGCAAGCAGGAACTCCATCTCTTCAGACCAATAGCTTTCTACACAATGTAAGTAACAATGGAGAGGGAGTAGAAGCAACACCCTATAGCTTGCAATGTGAATAATGACACAAAATAGAAAAAAGCTGGTTTGCATGAACACATTTACAGCCCACTGGATTGGGAACCTTTCTGGGACTTAAATAAATGCACTTATAACCAGAATGAATAAATGTGCATGTATGTGTGTGTGGTCACTGACAAAAGAGTTCAGCAGGCATTAGGTATTGGTGTTATACACTTGTATTCTACTGTTATGAATCCATAATTGTTCTGTATTCAGTAACATTACAAAATCATAACATGGTACTATTGTCACAATCGTAAATACCCTTCCAAACCTATTTTACTAAGTAGTAGTGCAGAGATGTGGTCTATTCAGCTGGCAATGGGAAGCAGGAGGATGTCATTTCCACCCTCTCCCACCAGAGAACAAGTCTGCAAAAATCAGTAACAGGATCTTTGTTGTGATTCCTTATCACAAACTCACTCATTGTCAGGAGTGAAACAGAATCATAGTTGGAAGAGACACTAAGGGACATCCAAATCCACCACCACCACTAAGCACTCTCAATAGAGAGCTATATAGGTAAAGAAGTTGAGACATTATCCTCCCGCACCCTAATCGCTAGCCGAATAGAGCTCCATTTCCTTGTTGGCTGCTGGCAGATTAAAAGTAGGAGATTGGGCCAAGATACATCATTAAGTTATACATTTGAAACTTAGTTACACATTCATGTGCTGGGCAGTACGTCTCTAGGATGGAGGACCACCGCCTCCCAAAGATACTACTCTATGGTGAACTTGCCACAGGTCAGCGCAAAAGAGGCGCCCCAAAAAAGAGATATAAGGACTCCCTGAAACAACATCTCAGGCACGGCCAGATTGATCACCAACAATGGTCCACCCTGGCCTCACATCGGGAGGCATGGAGACACACTATCCACAATGCTGCGGCCTCTTTCGAGAAGTCATGCCGAATGAGTCTTGAAGAGAAACGACAACGCAGAAAGAATAGCAACTTGGAAACAACATCACTTAAGGAGACTTTCTGCTGTGGTATCTGCAACCGGACTTGCCTATCTCGGATTGGCCTTTTTACTCATCAATACGCTTGTAGACAGCGTGGGATGAGTCCTTCCTGAATCTTCGTTTGTGAAGAAAAGCCAAGAAGACACATTCATTATAAAGTAGATGATGTAGAATATTATCTTTTAACTTAGCCTAAAAAACTGGATTAAACACTCTTTAAATAACCACAATTCCCAAACAGTTTTCATTGAGGAAAGCATTGAGTATGACAACTGATTTTTTTTTTAAAAACCCATTTATTATAATATTTATATTAGAAAGTTCACACTAAAGGCAAATTTATAGAAATTATATTTGCACCAACCATGTTACCTACCAGCAGACAGTAGCCTCAACTGGTTAAACCAGGCAGGGTCAAACCTTGGCCCCACAGGTGTTTTGGGATTCAACTCCCATAATTCCTAACAGCCGGCAAACTGGCTGGGATATTTGGGAGTTGGAAGTCCAAAACACCCAGAGGGCCGAAGTTTGGCCATGCCTGGTTTAAACGGTTTCTTACATAGTGAAGGATACTTGCCAGTTTAGTTAGAAAACAAATGTTGCCCTGCCCAGCAGTAAGTTGACACCTCCTAACAGACAGGAGGTCCTATTGCTGTTAAAGCAATCTATCTCTGGCATTACTTCGCAAATGAAGATACTTAGGAAGGACTCATCCCATGCTTTCTACAAGCTCGTTGATGCTTTTTCGGAGGTTGGAGGTGTCCTTCGAGCCTGTGCAATGGATTTTTCTGGTGGAGCACAGCATGCACAGAACTGGCCTCACCCTTTAAACCAAAGGTTCGTCTGCCGGGGCCTAGCAAGCTTGGACAGTGGCAGAGAGGTCCACAGGTTGTAGGTTTGATTTGAGTTTCCTTCTCTAGATGGTTGACCTTACAGGGTTAGACGAGCAACATCTGCCCAGGTTTGAAATTAGAGTTTTCCTTCTCTTAGGATGGTTGCCAAAAGGCTAGCGAGCCCATCCACGCTCTTTGTCAGACCCTTTGGTTGTGACCCGACTGGCATGGGAGGCCCTACCAGTGGCTATTATGCCACCGCCAACATAGCTCACAACTTCATTAGGGTACGCAAACTTCTCCCCCACGACAAGGGGGCGCCAATAGAGAGGGTTAAAGCAATATATCAAGAGTTAAGGACAAGAAAAAAGCAACAGAAGACAGGTGACGTGCATAAAACAAAATGTATTGAAGGAAAGAAAGTACAGCTAATAGAGGAAAATCACATATCAGAAAAAAGCAAACAAACGCTAGTATTTTCTGTACAACATCATGTCCCATAGTGTGTTTTTCTTTCGTGGAGGCACTGACCTTTGGCATTAGGCCTGCACATTTTAAAACTGAATGCTCAAAGGGAAATACTGCATAAAGACCACATTCTTTTGTTTGCGAATGTAAAAGCAGTGACCCAGAAGAAGAGGACATCATACACACATGTCCTTAAAATATCTTTTATTAAAAGTGCATGCAACATGGTTTTCCACAGAATTATATAAAAAGACCCTCTTGAACTAAAGAAAATGTATCCAGTAATGAGTTTAAACATGGATCCTGAGGACAGTTAAGACATGTACTAGCATGTACACATGAAGCAGGGACTTCTGCTGACACAAATATTTTGCTGAAGGACCCCAAATCCATTTTCTTCATACAATTATGACAACATGACAAACTCAATAATAGTAAGGCTTGCTCATGTCATTTCTTGAACTCCAATCAAATGCACATTGGATACTACAAGAAAAAAGACATACTTCTCCTTAATATCTTAGGCCCCTTCTACACTGCCTTATAAAATCCAGATTATCTGCTTTGAACTGGGTTATATGGTAGTGTAGACTCAGGGGAGCTTTTGCACAGTTAAAGCTTGTGCGCCAGCTGCGCCCATACCTTGGGAAGTCTGACTTGGCCACGGTAGTCCATGCTCTGGTTACATCCCATATAGACTACTGCAATGCACTCTATGTGGGGTTGCCTCTGAATACTACCTGGAAGCTCCAAATAGTCCAACGTTCGGCAGCCAGATTGCTCACGAGAGCGAGGTACAAGGAGAGCACAACTCCCCTGTTATGCCAGCTCCACTGGCTGCCAATTAGCTTCCAAGCACAATTCAAAGTGCTGGTTTTAACCTACAAAACCCTTTACGGTTCTGGCCCAGTTTACCTATCTGAACGTATTCTCCCCTACAAACCATCAAGAGCTTTAAGATCTTCCGGAGAGGCCCTACTCTTGGTCCCGCCACCTTCGCAGGCATGTCTGATGGGAACGAGAAACAGGGCTTTCTCTGTGGTGGCTGTGGAACTCTCTCCCAAATGAGGTTAGGTCTGCCCCCTCCCTCCTATCCATCAGGAAGTGTCACAATGCAGGGTCTTGGCCCAGCCCCTTAATCACACACACAGAGACGTTAATCAGCTAACTATTTATTGAATAATAAAAAAACAGGTGAAAAGGTAAATTGTCCATAAAAGTATCAAAAGGTTCAATCAAAATGGTAAAGACAGCCAAACTTTGTCTCCAACCTGGATCTCGGGACCTTCTTGGCGATGCCGATCAGCCAGTCGCTTGTAATCCGCCTTCGCCTGGTCCAATTGGGTGCGGAGCAAGTCTTGCACTGCAGTAAGCTCCTGCAGCCAGTCCTCAGCCGCAGGCACATCTCCGGACTTGTCCACCGGAGGGTAGAATCTTGGGTGATAGCCATAGTTTGCAAAGAAAGGAGTCTCTTTGGTGGATTCCTGCGTGGCATTGTTGTATGCAAACTCTGCCAAAGACAACAATGATGCCCAGTTGTTTTGCTGATAGTTAATGTAGCAGCGTAGGTACTGTTCCAACGTCGCATTAACTGTTTCGGTCTGCCCGTCTGTCTGGGGGTGATGCGCCGTGGACATCCGGGCTTCAATGCCCAAAAGTTTCTGAACTGCCCGCCAGAACTGGGAAGTGAACTGACTGCCCCGATCCGTTACCAAACTCTGGGGAATTCCATGCAAGCGGAACACATGTTGCACGAACATGTCGGCAGTTTCCTTGGCAGTAGGCACCCCTACACATGGTATGAAATGACTCATCTTGGTGAAACAGTCCACCACAACCAAAACAGTGGTGAATCCCTTGGACTTAGGCAGGTCGGTGATGAAATTGGCAGAGATCATTTTCCACGGTGCGGAGGGGGTGGGAAGCGGTTGGAGCAAACCAGCGGGTTTGCCTCCTTGCTTCTTGGCCCTCTGGCAAACCGGGCAGGTGTTGACATAAGTTTCAACGTCCCTACGCACCTTGGGCCACCAGAAGTCCCACAGCACCAACTGGAGGGTCTTGAATAGTCCAAAATGCCCCGCCGCTCTGCTGTCGTGACACAATCTGAGGATCTCCTCTCTTTCAGGACCAGGGGAAACATAGATACGATCTCGCCTGTATAAGAGATCGTTCTTTACTTGGAGGGGAAACTGTACTCCCTTCGCTTTCTGCTCACGTACCCACGGGTCCCCCTTCTGCTGGGTTTGATTCCGCTCATTGAGAGTCTTTTGATTCCCCGGGTCGGGGTTAACTGCCGGAGGTTGCGCCTGGACTCTGCCAGCAGCGGCAAAGTTCTCCGCCTTGAGCAACTGCGACTCGGCGTGTTCCTCCCCTCCCCAGATGAATTCGGGCTTTCGGGACAAGGCATCAGCTTGTTTGGTCTGCGCGGGGGTGACATAGTGAATGCGGAAATTGAATCTCTCAAAGAACAGAGACCATCTCTGCTGTCTCTGGTTCAATTTGATTCTCGCCCAAAAACTCCCGGAGGGCCTTCTGCTCGGGCTCCGAGAGAGGGTACAGTCTTCCGCGTGGGATAGGCGCTCCAGGCTCTAGTTCAATGGCGCAATCGTAGGGCCGGTGGGGAGGCAAGCGTTCTGCCTCCTTCTTGCAGCATACTTTTTGGGCAAGGTAGCCGCCTGTTCCACCTCTTGGTCTTGACACGCCCTGGCCTTCATGCAATGTCCCTGGCAATGTTCGGAAGTGAACTGTAACTGTCTCCGAGCCCAGGAAATCTGCGGGTCGTGTAGAGTCAACCACACGATTCCCAGGATTACCGGAAAGTTTGACAATTTAGTCACTAGAAAAGAAATGTCCTCTTTATGTGAACTCGTCCACATCTTGGTGGGAGCAATATAGTGTCTCACTGCCCCGGCCTTCAACGGCCGCCCATCAATGGTTTGTATGCCCTTGGGCTCCTTTAGGTCATGGAACTGTAATCCAGCAGACTTGGCATAGTCTGCATCAATAAAGTTGTTTGTGGCCCCTGAGTCCACCATTGCATGCACCATCATCGGCCCTTTCTCCTGGGACCACAAGGCAACCATGATTAAAAACAACTGTCCAGTCTGGGGTTCTGGGGGAAGATTAGCGACTGCGACCGAGTTAGCGAACCCATTTAAACTCGGCCGACCTCTTCCCCCGCCGTCTGTATGGCCTCTTCGGCCTCTTGGGGTTCCTCATACGCGGCAGAGGCCCGGGGTGTCTAGCCTCGCGGCTTCTGGGGACACTCCTTGGAAAAGTGCCTGGATCCTCCGCAGTACCAGCACAAGTTCAGCCGCTGACGCCAAGCTTTCTCGGCCGCATCCACCTTTGGTCTAACATGTCCCAACTGCATGGGTTCCAGTTCATCCAGGGGCGGAGGGGCGGGCGCGAATGAGCGGAACGGTGGATGACTGGCCACCGTCTCCTTGCGGCCAACCAGCCGCTCTCTGGACCCTCTGTCCCACCGCCTTCGGGTGTGAAGCCCGGCCTCCACGCGTAGGCTTAAGGTGATCGCCTCCTCCAGATCGGCAGCCCGAGTGGCCCCCCTCAGGATCTCCTGTTGCATCTCCTGCGACAGGCCCTTCATGTACTGATAACGCAGCGCCGCAGCGTTCCATTCCACTTGGGCAGCCAACACTCTGAAACGGGAGATGTACTGAGACAAGGACATGTCTTTCATCGACAACCGATCCAGCTCCCTCTCAGCCAGTTCCGCGTTCACAGGGTCTCCCCAGGTCATCTTGATAGCCTCTAGGAATGCTGCCACGGTAGCCACTTGGGGTGAGGCCGCTTTCAGCTGCGTCGTAGCCCAGGCCACCGCTGTTCCTTCCAGCAGGTTGTACACAAAGCCCACCTTGGCTCTCTCACTGAGGAATTCCATGGCCCGAAGCTCCAGGTACATCTCACATTGTCCAATAAACACATTGACCTGGGCCGGGTTTCCGCTGAACCGGGCTGGGACTGTCAGGGAGGGATGCCTTCCCGCCCTGGCCCGAAGGTCCACCACCTCCTGCTGTAATTCCATAATCTGGGCGGCGGTTAGCTGAGCCATTTCGCCGACTTGTCTCCTCCGTCGCCTGGGGCGTCCCGTGGTGTGAAAAGGGGTTCGTGGAGTTGCTCGGCCAACTGTCACAATGCAGGGTCTTGGCCCAGCCCCTTAATCACACACACAGAGACGTTAATCAGCTAACTATTTATTGAATAATAAAAAACAGGTGAAAAGGTAAATTGTCCATAAAAGTATCAAAAGGTTCAATCAAAATGGTAAAGAGTTCTTACGTAAATCCAAAGGCAAAGAGCTTGGCAAAAATTTCCGCAAAAGCAATGCGGATCAAAACAGACTTGTTCCGTGGCAATTCAAACAAAGCAAGGTTCAAGGAATCAAAGGCCCAAGAAACTTCTTGGTAATCACGAGCCCCAGTCCTGGCTCCGTGGATCTTCACTCGCTTCACTCCCTTCAGATCAGAAGTGTCCGAGCAACTGAGGATCCGTTCCCACGGATCCTATACTTAGTTCCCTTGGTGAGACCGGCGACGCTCTAGGCTCCTGCGCCAATCTCTGGGCTCACTCCTCCGTCGCTCTAGGCTTCCGCGCCATTCCCTTCTATCTGACTCAATGCTCCGTCTCCTATCAAAAGACCGTCCCTGCCTCCCAGCACCTGGCTCGCTATCTTCGTGAGAGCTTAACTCCCCTTCGGCTTCCATGAGCTCATCCCCCGCTGCTTCCCATACGCGCTCCTGTGATCCAAAACCACCTGGTTTCTCATACTGATTATCTGAATCAGGAGAATCAGTGTCAGCCTGACCTTCCCAGCCCTCATATCCATCCGGCCAGCCATCATCCCATTCCAAACTGTCTGTAGGAGATGAAGGCCCAGCTGCCTCATCGGCCCCATCATCAGAATCGATCTCCATTGATTCTAAAGCAAGTGGGACCCCCGGGGCGGCCCCCTGCCCCCCCCACGAATGAGAACTGGGTTGCTACAGGAAGTAAGTGAAATCCTGGCTTTGGAATCAGGCATTCACAGAGTGATGGTGGATACCGGTAAAGACTAAGAGCTATGGGCCACAATGTGTGGACTGAATTGGATGTTTTAACTTGGCGAATTGGCTTATATATATTTTAACTTATATGAATTTTAACTTTTTGTATTTGTGTTTCAAACTGATATTTATTGTCTTGCATTGAATTCTTGCTATTAGCCATTCTGAGTCCCTCCACGGAGGTAGAGAATAACGGGATACAAAAGTTCTAAATACATAAATAAAAAATATAATCCAGTTCAAAGCAGATAATGTGGACTATCTGCTTTGATAATCTGGATTATCTGGCCATGTAGAAGGGGCCTTAGAGCTCAAAGGACACTTAGAATTGTGTTAGTAATGAATCAGCAGCTAGCAAATACATTTTAGCTAGCTTAGATCAACAAATTGATTCCTAAAGTTTCCGATCAAGTTTCACAGGCAGGGCCTTTGCACTGCCCAGAGATGCCATAATTGAGACATGTATCACCACAGCTAGATCTGAAGCTGCAGGAAATGGGTGCTGCTGAAGTGAGCTGGAAAAAGTCCACCTCCTGAACATCCAAGCTCAGGTTTAGATCGGTGACCTCATCAGATGGGGGCGAGTTCGGCAGCATAAACCCATTCACCTATCCTTTTGAGAAGAACCTTCTGGTTCCCATCCCACAATGCACTGCAACTTCCAGTGGGGCTCTGTCATAAAAGGGAAGGTGCTGGCATCGCTGGGGCAACAAGGGAGGTTTCCTGTGTTGCCTTGGATTAACGGACGGAAGCCCGGTTACATGCTTATCTCATCCATTTACTATGCAACTATTAAACAAGTAGCCTTTTCCCATTTTTGATCAGTGGCCAACTTGCGTGCTTCTTTTTTTAATATTGCTGTCCTCTGAGCAAAAACGGAGACCCAGGCAATCTCTTGTCTTGAACTGCAGTCTTCTTACCTCTCGTTTTTGGTGTATCACCTTTTTTCCACCCATCTCTATCTATCACTCTCCTCTACAGACCTTTGACTCTCCCATTGTTTTGATCAAGTAACACTCAATCCAGTTGTCACTCCATATCCATGGGTTCTGTATCTACAGATTCAATCATCCACAAATTGAAAATATTCCTCTCCAAGAAAAAAAAATCCAAAATGGAAGCCTTGATTTTGCCATTTTATAGAAGGAATGCAATTTTTCTACACTATTGTATATGATGGAACTTGAGAATCCATGGATTTTGGTATCTCCATGGGTTCTGGAACAATAGGATAGCAATTCCCACAATCAATTAAATTGGTTTCCCACCTACTCGGAAATCACAGAACTAGCTTCTTGCAATCCATGCCTTTTAAATCCTCTGATTCTACCATCCTCTGCTATTTAAAAGTTTCCTGCATCTTTAAAAAAACCTGCCCTTTCTCTCTTAGTGCCTGGATGCATTTATTAATTAATTAATTTATTATTCATTTTTATATACCACTCCTTCCAGCAGGCTCGGGGCGATTTACACAGTACATATAACACATCATAACACAATTTAATACAACAATACTAAAAGCATAAAAAGACATAAAAGCATAAAAACACATCAACAATGCAAGAGCAAGCAACTTCAGTTCTAGGCTTGGCATCAATGCTTAGGGGACGGTCAAATTGAAGGCTTGTCTGAACAAAGCTGTTTTGCAAGCTGTCCTGAATAGGGCCAGTTCTTTGATGGTATGGACTTCAACTAGCATAGAGTTCCACAAAGATGGTGCTGCCACAAAGAAGGCTCTTGATCTCGTAGTGGACAGCCTACAGGAGTGGATCGATGGGACTAAGAGGAGGTTCTGCTCTTCTGAGCACAGTGATCTCGAGGGAATATACTGTATGGGGTGAGGCAGTCCCTCAGGTACGCTGGCCCTAGACCATACAAGGCCTTAAAGGTCAATACCAGCACCTTGAAAACAATTCGGTACTCTATTGGAAGCCAGTGCAGTTGCTGGAGAATAGGTGTAATGTGCTCTCGTACCGATGCTCCCATCAGTAGTCGAGCAGCAGAATTCTGCACTAGCTTGAGTTTCCGGATTGCTGACAAGGGAAGACCAATGTAGAGGGTGTTACAGTAATCCAGCCTCGAGATGACCATCGCCTGGATCACCGTAGCCAGGTCGCCTCTGGACAAGTAGAGAGCCAGCCGCCTAGCCTGTCGCAGATGGAAAAATGCGGTCCTGCATACCGTGGAGATTTGCAGCTCCATCGATAGCAGCGAGTCCAAATGGATCCCCAGGCTCTTTACAGAGGATGACGGGCTTAAAGGCTCGCCATCCAGGGTAGGCAGCCAGCATCCACTCAATCTAGGGTGACCTAGCCATAGGATCTCCGTCTTTGACGGGTTCACCTTCAACCGGCCGGTCTGCAGCCATCCAGTCACAGCTTCAAGGCATTGTCTCCTTGAAACCACCTCTCCTACTTTCTTCAAATCTCCTCAAAACCACTTTTTTTCTACAACACCACACAATCTTCCTAAATTCCCTGTCAGATTCAGTATCCAGTCTGCAACTGTGCTAAACACATGTGACTGAAGCAACTTAACATTGTCCCACTGTTTACACTACCTGTGCTTCCTTCTCCTTTCTGTATTGTTTCATCTGTATTGAATTTTAAACTGTCTCCATTGGATGGATATCCGTTCTACTATCCTTTCTGCTAAGCACAATGCATGGTACTATATAAACATACAATGGTAATAAATTATAAGCATGTGCATATATTTCACATTCATATTGTAAGAAGACAGCACTATATTTAATATCTGTCTATCTTCATCTTCATTTTATGCACTGTCCTTTATTTTATGTTTCATTGCACACTCTTCTTATTCATTTTCTGCTTTGCTTGCTTCTTGATCTTTTTCCACAGATACGTTCTATTCAATTATCTCTCTCTCTTTTTTATAAACATAAGTTACAGAAACTTCAGTCACCCAATTAACCAGATGTAGTGATACTGAGATTTTAAACTCATAGTGAATATGAACTTCACTTTCAAAGATTTAGCATTACAAGTTACTGAACAGAGCTTATCAGAAGCCATCTGTTACTCCAAGTGGTCCTGGAGGTGACACATTATTTGGTTCTATGCTATTCCAGTGTAAATGGAAACAGCAATGGTTGCCATAGTGGATGAGTAGAAGCTGGGTAGAGAGAGCAGAAACCTATTAGTTCTTTACAGCAGGTTTGATAGCATCTATTAGGATAATTCTCTGGGCTACAGTTACTTTTTTGAGATTAACTACCGCATCACATGGATCACAAGGTATGTGGTATATTTCATAGACAGTTGCACTTTTTAGGTAGTCCTTCGTCATGTTTCAAATTAGGTCTTCCCATCACATATATTTTTTCTTGCCTCATTCCTCCGTTGTTCTCCACCTTCCTCCCCATCTCACATGTCTTTTCAGCAAAGAAGGCTTACAACCTTACTCAAGAGAAAGAGTATTAGAGGTTGTGACATCTCCAGTTAGGAAATAAAAGGTGCCTCCAGTTCCCTCTTGGCCCCCTCCCTCACCCCTCTTTTTCTCCTGGGATTTGATCCAGAGAGCAAAGGATTTGGTTCCTCAATCCCTGGCATAACATGACAGACTTTGATATTAATAATGATAACCTTTACCTAAAGTCTACAAGCCAAAGCAAACACTTTTTAAGATGCCCCATCCAAGGCTTGGCTTCCCCTTGCAACAGCAGAAATATTTTAAACCACTTTCTAAGATGTCTCATCCAAGGATTGGCTTTTCCTTGTAAGGGCAGTGTTAATTTAAACCACTTTCTAAGATTCCCCATCCAAGGCTTGGCCTTTCATCGCAAGAGACTGCAGATTTCAGAAGGACTGCCCATGGAAATGCCCCTCTGCAGGGCCGTAGCCAAGATTTTGATTTGGGAGGGGCTGAGTTTGAGTGGGAGAGGGTCTACCCTAGCAAACCTTTTGTACTGTTATCCCAATACCTCCATGCATATGGGATATATTGAGCATGGTGATCAGATCATGATATAAATACACATAACAGTTTAAATAATATACCAGTAAGGCCTTATCGCGGACCAACCTGAGAATTTCGGGGCTGAATCCCCCCAAGCCCTCCCCCTCCGGTTACATGCCTGCCCCTCTGCCATGCAGCAAAACAGAATGGAGAGTGTGGTGGTTCCCTTCACATATGCTTTCAAGCTGGTACTAATGGAGAAATTGATGCTTTAGCAGAAACAATGTCAGGAGAAAGTGCTGCTCAGTATAGGCTTTAGAATAACAGGGTAGCTTGCCAAGTAACAATGACGAGAATAAGCTACTCTGAGTGGTACAAAGGCACAAGCAGTGATTCGCCAAAGAACATCATGTGCCTCTTTGATAAAAGCGTCCCTGATTGGCCTAATGTTAGCCAACGTATGCGTTTGTTTACAATGTTCTGAATGGATAGATAGCGCGCATGGCAAATGAAGGCTTCTCTCTGTGTGAATGCTGGGGAGAAGTGGCATAGACTTGTAACAATTTGGGAACACGCTGCATCAGAGCAGATAACATAGCCTGGGAATCAGAATTAATACCTACGCCATGCCTTTTAACAAATAGGAGTGAGATGCTAGAGAATGCTTTGTTTAATTGGATAATAAAGTGAGTTCATGAGTGCCAGCCAGTAGCAAGGCATGAAGAAGGGCGGGACAATGGGGTTTGTCGCCATTGCTTGTATAAAATCAAAGTGTGGAGATTGTTCGGGGCTCTTGCCCTTCAGCAGCTAGTTCTGCCGGGCTGATCCCGTCAGCTGATGTCTTACAATAAAGTCTGGCTTCATTGAACCGTAGTAAGAATTGTCACGTTGTTCATCCGCCCCTCTGCTCGCGTGGAGACGCCGCCTGAGGTAAAAGTTACTGCCTAAGGAGTTTTGGGACTCCAAATTGCCGCTACAGTACTATGGATCTAGTGTGCCACAGGAACTCTAAATACGATTGCTCCTCCATGTTCTCTAAATACGATTGCTCCTCCATGTCCTCCCTTTTGCCATGATTGCTCTCCAGTTCAACGACCTGGGGGGGGGGGGAGTCAGAAATGACGACCAGAAGTACGGGTGCATTATTTGTTGGCATCTGTGCCTTCCTATCATTGAACTGGAGTGAAAGCAGGCATGTACCCGAGGAGGGAAGAGCATTGGGGGGCTTCAGCCCCCCCCCCCCGAAATTCTTAGGGTGGTCCATCATTCCCCAATTCCTGCCTATACGCACTGTTGGGCACATTGCCTCTATGTGCCAAGTGTGGTCCAGATCCAGCATTGACTCAGTTCAATGCCCATTATTATTATTATTATTATTATTATTATTATTAAACAGTTATTCTACATTGAAATGAAGTTAGTTATGCTACTAATATGCTGCCTACAAAGGCAGAATATGTAATTTAGAGCCTGTATCTTTAAGAGTAGGGGAGGGGTAAGGAGCCCTAGCTTTAGAACTCTGGAACTGTGGGAGTTGATTGTTTGGGGATTTCTGATCAGTTTAAGAGTAGGCTTGAAAGGAAGCAGAGGGTTAGGCTTGAAAGGAAGACAGAACAACTAAAATGAAACGAAGCCAAAAGACCATAGCTTCATTCTTTAAAAAGCCCAGAGAGGAAGACATTTAATCTAAAGTTAAAGGTAAGTTAAGTTTTAGTCGGAATAACACTAAATTAACTATTTCTAATACATTGCTTGCTCAATCCTTTTTCTTTTAAAACTTACACATATCCTGATTTTGATCCATCTTTTTAAATATTATTTAGATCTGTTAGTCTAGTACAAAACAATGAACTTCAATAGGCAAGAGAAAATTTCATTGTTTTGCCACAAGAGCAGCACTGACTGGACTGTTAGTGCTACACTTCAAACAGAACAAGCCCAAATAGAGTAAAAATGTGTGTCCATCAATCATTCAATTACACATGAAATTCTCTCTCTCTCTCTCTCTCTCTCTCTCTCTCTCTCTCTCTCTCTCTCTCTGTATCTATCTATATTCAACATTACAAACCATTATACAATAAATGTGAGACACTTGGCATAGTCCTCAAAATATAGTCTCTAACCAAAAAGCCCAAAGGCTCTCATCAATATAGCAACAATGTCTCTGAATCAGGAGGTGAGCCCATTTAAAGTAGTTAATTGTCCGTGTCTCCTATCAGTGGTTGTTTCAATTGACACTAGCTGGCTCCTGATAGTCAATATATGACGAATAATCTGAACAATACCTTTGTGAGAGTCTACGATCAAGGCACTCACTGTAGAAACCAATGTGCAAATTCTAGTTCTTAAAAGTTGATATTCGAGCCATGATCTTCGGCAACCTGAGGGTGCTGTTTATGTCATAGAAGAGGTTTCGTGCTAATACATCAGGTACAGGGGTTGAGAACACCTCCGATTTGATTGTGATGATACTTTGATGCACTCATCCTACTCGAATATCAACTTTTAAGAACTAGAATTCAATCCGGATTATATATCCATTTGCTTTGGATTTTTCCACTAGACTATTTACACACATTGGTTTCTACAGTGAGCACCTTGATCGTAGACCCTCACAAAGGTATTGTTCAGATTATTCATCATATATTGACTATCAGGAGTAGACACATTTCTAAAAGCAATTTAATCTTCTCATTTGAGACAGAGTATATACTTACATGTGAACCTGGGTGGGTATTAAGATGCCCTGCCTGGATAGTTGTCTGTTTAGCTAGATTGTCTGACTTGACAGGAACTTTTGGGGCACTTTTCAGGATGGATCCTAGGTGATAGAATTTTTTCTTGCTCAGTTCAAATTAAGCTGATGTTCTCTCTCTCTCTCTCGGCATTACTTCGCGAACGAAGATTCAGGAAGGACTCATCCCATGCTTTTTACAAGCGTGTTGATGACTAAAAAGGCCAATCTGAGATAGGCAAGTTCGGTTGCAGAAAGCACAGCAGAAAGTCTCCTTGGGTGATGTTGTTTCCAAGTTGCGGTTCTTTCTGTGTTGTCGTTACTCTTCGAGACCCATTCGGCGTGTCTTCTCGAAAGAGGCCGCAGCATTGTGGATAGTGCATCTCCATGTGTGGCCAGGGTGGACCATTGTTGGTGATCAATCTGGCCGAGCCTGAGATGTTGTTTCAGGGAGTCCTTATATCTCTTTTTAGGGGTACCTCTCTTGCGCTAACCCGTGGCGAGTTCACCGTAGAGTAATATCTTTGGGAGGCGGTGGTCCTCCATCCTAGAGACGTGCCCTGCCCAGCGCAGCTGTGTTCTCAATAGCATGGCCTTAATGCTGGTGATCCCTGCTTGCTCAAGGACAGCAACATTCGTCACATAGTCAGTCCAGTGTATATTTAGGATTGTGCGAAGACAGCGCTGATGAAAGCGTTCGAGGAGTCGTAGGTGTTGGCGATAGGTGACCCATGTTTCAGACCCATAGAGGAGAAGAGACAGTATGATAGCTCTGTACACACTGATTTTGGTGCTTTGCCTCAGGTGCTTGTTGCTCCAGACTCTTTTGTGAAGCCTTCCGAATGCACTATATGCCTTTGATAATCTGTAATCTATCTCTTTGTCAATCTTGGCGTCTGAAGAGATGATGCTTCCCAGGTAGGTGAACTGCTGAATGGACTTAAGGACAGATGTGCCTATGCTGACGTGAGGAAGATGGTGTTCTTCCTGTGGTGCGGGCTGGTAGAGGACTTCCATTTTCTTCAGGCTGACTTCCAGCCCAAACAGCTCTGCAGCTGTTGCAAAGCAGGATGTGAGGCGCTGCAGGGCTGCTTCTGAATGGGCGACAAGGGCAGCATCGTCAGTAAAAAGCAGCTCACGGACTAGATAGTTTAGAGTCTTAGTGCGAGCCCTCAGACAGCTTAAGTTGAACAAGCTGCCATCAGTACGATAGCGTATATACTGTATATGCCGTCTTCTTCTTGTAGATCTGCCATAGCCCTTTGGAGCATCATGCTGAAGAAGATTGTAAATAAGGTTGGTGCAAGAACACAACCTTGTTTCACTCCATTAGTTATTAGAAAGGGCTCCGAGAGAGCATCGCCATATCTGACTTGACCGTGCTGGCCCTCATGTAACAGGATAATCATTTTGAGGAATTTGGGGGGACATCCTAGACGTTCCAGGATCTGCCACAGACCTTTCTGCTCACAGTGTCGAAGGCTTTGGTGAGGTCGACAAATGTTACATACAGTCCTTTGTTCTGCTCTCTACATTTCTCTTGCAGTTGTCTAAGGGCAAAAACCATATCTGTGGTGCTCCTATTAGCTCTGAAGCCGCATTGGCTTTCAGGGAGAAGTTCTTCTGCAATGGCAGGAACTAATCTGTTCAGGAGTATCCTTGCAAGGATTTTTCCAGCAATGGAGAGCAGTGTTATACCTCGATAGTTTGAGCAATCAGATTTTGTTCCCTTTTTCTTATACAGGGTGATGATAACTGTATCTCGGAGATCTGATGGCAGTTCACATTTTTCCCAGCAACTCACAAGGAGCTCGTGGAATTTAGCATGCAGTACATGACCTCCCTGTTTCCAAGCTTCAGGTGGGATTCCATCAATCCCGGCTGCTTTGCCATTTTTCATCTGCTGTATGGCCTCAATGGTCTCTTCCAGAGTGGGAGCTGTGTCCAGTTCATTTTTCATTGGTTGTTGTATCATGTGTTGGAAAGCTGAACCTTGGACTACTCGGTTGGCATTGAAGAGACTCTGAAAATGTTCAGCCCATCGGTTCAGGATGGAGGCTTTATCAGTAATTAGTGTTTGACCATCTGTACTGTATAAGGGGCTTTGGACCTGATAAGTAGGTCCAAACACTGCTTTGAGACCTTCATAAAAACCTCTGGGATCACCGAGATCTGCACAACATTGTGTCTTTTCTGCTAAATCAATCCACCACTTGTTCTGAATGTCTCAGAGTTTTTGTTGGCGTTTACTACATGCGAGACGAAAGGCTGCTTTTCTTACATGGCAAGATGGCTGGGCAAGGTGTGCCTGGTGAGCGGTTCTCTTCTTTGCCAACAGCTCCTGGATCTCTTGGTTGTTTTGATCAAACCAGTCTTGGTTTTTCTTGAGGGAGAATCCTAGGGATTCTTCAGCAGACTGCAGGATACTGTTTTTGATGTGTTGCCAAAGCACTGTAGGAGAAGAATCTGTAGGGTGGTCTTCAAGTTTTGCTTGCAGATTTGCCTGAAAGTTGTGCCTCACAACAGCCTGTTGAAGATTGTTGACTTGGAGTCTCCTCTTTAAGATGCCACCCCTCTTAGGTTTGAACTTAAGGTGTAGATTTAGTTTACATCTTACAAGGCGATGGTCTGTTTGACATTCTGCACTGGGCATCACTCGAGTATGATGGACATCACGAATGTTTCTCTGGCGCACTAAAACATAGTCAATGAGGTGCCAATGCTTGGATCGGGGATGCATCCAGATGGTCTTCAAGCTATCTTTCTAGCCGTGATAGTTCATGGGCTATTAGAGCAGAATGACGCTCAGGACGTCCACTATCTGCAGAATCTTGCATGGTTCTGATGTTCCAGCATGCAAGTGTCAGTCTATTTGCACCTTTGCAGGCAGGTGTTGGCCTTTGTTTCTTTGTCTTTGTTTGACCGCATTGGAAGATGCCCGTTGGCCGTGGCTAGCCAACCAGGTAGACTGGGATGAGCTTTCATTAGAGCACCTTTTCTAGACCCCTCTCACTATGGAGCAAGCAGTGCTCTCCTTTAAAAAGGCTGCTTGGTCGTTCAGGATGCTGCCGAACAAGACTGTCATCTCCCGGGTCAGTCTCGAGCGACCAAAGTCCTGAACCGCTTGCATGCAGGTTTGGGTCTGCGGCTTCCAGTGCATCTTTACACCTGCCGTTTCGTCCCTCGCCTATCGCTACAGGGCTTTTTCGGAAGTTGGATGTGTCCTTCGAGCCTGTGCAATGGATTTTTCTGGTGGAGCGCAGCGTGCACAGAACTGGCCTCACCCTTTAAACCAAAGGTTTGTCTGCCGGGGCCTAGCAAGCTTGGACGGTGGCAGCGAGGTCCTCAGGTCCTAGGTTTGGTTCGAGTTTCCTTCTCTTAGATGATTGACCTTACAGGGTTAGATGAGCACCATCTGCCCGGGTTTGAAATTAGAGTTTTCCTTCTCTTAGGATGGTTGCCGAAAGGCTAGAGAGCCCATCCTGCCCTTTGACGCTCTTTGTCAGACCCTTCGGTTGTGACCTGCCTGGCATGGGAGGCCCTACCGGTGGCTATTATGCCACCGCCAGCATAGCTCACAACTTCATTAGGGTACGCAAGTCTCTCCCCCACTGCAAGGGGGCGCCAATGGAGAGGAAGCCTTTTGTTCAAATATATCTTAAAAACTCACTGGGGTTAGTTTTTCATTACATTTGAGTTCAAGAATTGAAATGTTGCTAGAAATTCTGAGAATTTTGTTTGCTATGTGTATATTTTATATTTTAACTGACCTATTTTGAAAATGCTTTTGATCGTGCTCTTGGTTTTATTGTGATTATTACTATTATAGAAACAAATTGGTTTATAATATGTTTCATAATTATATAAAGACTGTACGAATATTGATGTGTGTATACCTGCAAGTTATTTCATTAGTAAAGTGCTAATATTTCTACATAATCTTTATTGTATTTATTTAAGACCATAGTGTGCTCAAAGTACAAAAATAAGATTTTGCTTAATAGATTTGTGTGGAGTGCAGAACTTTACCACAACTTTTCTTGTTTTGTTTATTTCTTGAAAGCCTCTTTTGGAGTGAACATTACACCTTAAAAGATACATGGATGCATTTGTATACAGGTCCATTATTCCTTATCCAAGATGCTTGGGACCAGAATTGTTTGGGGTTTGTTTTTCTTCAGATTTTGGAATATTTGCAGAGATATTCTGAAGATAGGACTCAAGTCTAAGCAGGAAATTCATTTATGTTTCATATGCACCTTATACACATAGGCTGAAGGTAATTTTATATTCAGTATTTTAAAATAATGCAGTGCTTGAAACAAAGTTTGTATACATTGCACGATTAGAAAGCAAAGGTTTCACATTCATAGCTACTCATTTGGACAATTTTAAACTTATTGGAATTCTCTTATTGGAATATTCAACCTGTACAAATATCTAGAGGACCTGACAGACCTAAAGCTGTACTATGTATAGACAATGTAAAGACATAGTCTAAATCACCTATACATTGTATGCAATGTATATTTTCCCTTTAGTGGACACATCGTGAAGTCTGAAAGGGGCTTTCCAATGCAGAAATCTGAGAGGGAAGTGAGGAATCCAAGAGGGGAATGAGCTTGCTTGAATGATTTTTCCAACTTAGAAATAATCTTCCACCAAAAAAAGAAAGTACAAACAAACAGCAAGCTTATATCTTGACAGGCACTCATACCATAACTCAACAATAAATCTACCTGTGGCTACTGCTACCATATACCACTGTGTTGTATAAAAAAGAGGGGTACATACAAATAGGTCTCTCGGCATTACTTCGCGAACGAAGATTCTTAGGAAGGACTCATCCCACGCTTTTTACAAGCGCGTTGATGACTAAAAAGGCCAATCTGAGATAATACAAATAGGTAAAACATAGATAATGAGAGGAAACCCAGCAACATTCAGACAATGGTTGCAGTTTTGTAGTCATAAACTGATAATGAATGAATCCATGCATATATTTTAATTAGTATTAGCATAATATTGAAATATAGGATTTCCCTCCTCTATATTGCATTAGTAACTTTTAAAAAGATTTCCAAGATACATATTACATTTGTAAAAGACTATTTGTGATAAAACTGACATGCAGAATATGGACTCACCTTTCCTTTACAAAATAAAGACAACAAGCAATTTTTTAAAGCAACTTGTAGTGTGAAAATGGAACAAACAAGCAAAATGACAGATCATTGGCAATTAATTCCACTTATGGGAATACATGTCTGTGTCAGCTATAGTAAATGATTACACTTTAGAGAAAAGAAAGAATAAAAGTTGTGGGGTTTTTTAAGTGACTACAATACCCGATTTGGTTCCACTTCACTTAGATTCCAATACAACAGGAGTGAACAGCAATTATTCAGTACTTTTTAGGTTATGACTGAAAGATAAAGCCCCCAAAATAATGCTCTCACACATGGGATTTGAAATAGGAAATTTGTATGCATTTAAGCTAGCACATCAGAAAAGAGATTTCACTTTTCCTCATCCTTAATCACAATCGTTTTGAATTGTTCAAGCACTATGTTTCATTTTCCAACTTTACCAGGTACTGTAATATGTGTGACATGTTAGAAATTGTTTAACATGTCACAAAAGTAGCTATACCTTAAATGCTCAATGAACATCTATATGCATTTATTAAGTATGGTATCTGTTTCAGAAGATCTTTTAAAAAGCCATCCAGCTAATTAAATATGTTGCAGGATCAATTAAATAAAATACACTTGCAAGTCTGCACATCTTTGAGGCTTCTAAATTATGAAACAAAAATTACAGCTTTCATAATAAAAAGATGAAACCTCTCTTGATGCTTGGTTGACCTATAGAAGTACTCTTATGTTTTCAAACTGTAAGGTCTTAGACATAAGTGGCTCTCAACGGCATGTGCAAAAGGGCAATTCAAGATAAGCATTTGTTTATTTGTAGAAGGCTTTGTTCAAGATTCAGACCCTTAGAAGTTCTGCCAATAAATATATTTTTATTCAGGTTACGTTCCAGATAAATAGTCAAAAGTCTAGTATATAATAGAAGCAAGTGAGCAAACAAACAACCAACACAGTGGCCATGAGTCTTTCCTCCAAAGTGCATTCATCCATAAATACATCTATTAAGACCCCAAGAAACAATTATGCATTATAAAAGGTGCCATCAGAAGAAATTCTCCAAGATCTAGAGTGGTTAGGGGGCCCATTCTACTGAAAGTGCTAAATTTAAGCTACTTTTTTAAAAAACAAAAAACAAATTTCTACATAGGGTAAAAATTATATGGAATTTACAATAACAACAAATTACAAACAACATATATATATATATATGTGTGTGTGTGTGTGTGTGTGTGTGTGTGTGTAACACTATACCTAGCAAACAGACTGTCAGTCCTGAGTGAGGAGCATCCAAACTGTACCCAGCCAAATCTCCATAAAACCAGGTTAGCATATGTAGCAACCCAGTTCTCTTTCGTGCCTGGAGGGCAGGGGGCAGCACCGGGGGTCCCACTTGCATTGGAGCCAGCTGATTCTGAGGAGGATTTGGAGGGGCTGGAAGAAGGGGATTTGAGGTAGCTGGGCCTTCTTCCCCCACAGAAAGCCTGGCCTGGGATGACGGCTGGCCTGATCCTTACGAGATGCAGGAAGGCCAGACGGAATTCGAAAGCAGTGATAGTGAAGATTATGAACGGCCGGGGGGGCGAGGTTCACAAGAAAGAATGTGGGAAACAACCGAGGGAGAGGCCCGGGAAGCAGATGGGGAGTTCGACTCTCACGAAGATAGGGAACCAGGTGCTGGGAGGCAAGGTCGAACCTTTGATAGGAGACGGAGCATTGAGGCTAGCAGGAGGGGTTGGTTCCACAGCCTAGACCGGCCGAGGTCCCGCAGCACAGATTGGAGGAGGAGAAGCCTAGAGCGTTGGGGGCCTCGCCAAGGGGATTAAGTATAGGATCCGTGGGAACGGATCCTCAGTACCTCGGCCACGTCTATCCTATGCAGACGTGTAGCGAGCCAAGACCACATAGCTAAGTTTTGGGCTAGTGGCCTGCCAAGGAGTGCCTTGGATCTTGCAACTTCGCTTTGTTCCCTGATCCACTTGTGTTGAGCGGAGCCTTGCCAAGTCTTTGGAAACTTCCATGCCAAGTTTGCTTTTGGACATTACCTTTTACCTATTGGATTACTTTTGATACTTTTATGGACAATTACCTTTTCAACTGTTTCTTATTCTTCAATAAAGTAGTTAGCTGATTACCGTCTCTCTGTGTGTGATTAAGGGGCCGGCCAAGGTCTTGCATCGTGACAGCATAACAAAACAAGATCAAGCCCTGCTTTCTCATTTACTGACCTGGCTTTGAATTAACAGCATTTTCAGACCAGGGAGGCCTATTGCTGAGGTTCTTTGGGCTGTTTTGAAGTGGGGGTTTGGGAACCTCCAGCACTGTCCCTTCGCCCATAGGATAATACTGACTTCCCTTACATATCTTACTCTACCCGTTGTTTCAATGGCTGCGTC
The DNA here is from genome assembly GCA_030556195.1 of Anolis apletophallus. Taxonomy (NCBI): domain Eukaryota; kingdom Metazoa; phylum Chordata; class Lepidosauria; order Squamata; family Anolidae; genus Anolis; species Anolis apletophallus. The sequence continues at coordinate 78,306,114 of JARBWK010000002.1, forward strand.
ACCTCTTGTGTTCTCTATGTGATTCAATATTTTTCTTTTGCCAGTAGGGCAGTTAGTTTAAAAAGAATTATTCAAACAAAGAACATCCTACCAAAATGGAAATTGAGCCCTGAAGCATATCTCCCTGAAAGGTAAACCCTGCTAGTGGCAGGCCATTCACCTTAGACAGCCAGCTCAGATCCCCTTTCGGAAAGAGGACAGGTATCTGTTTATTTGGGAAACATCTGGATTTCTCCATATCCACAGCATGAAAAAACTTAATTGGCTGGACAACTTGCATGTGTTGTTAATAGCAAAATTGAGGTATTAAGAGAAGTTTGTTCTTTTTCTGTTCATTTTTACATGTGCTAAAATGAGACAATTGTTCTCTATTTCAGTTACATCCTCTGACAAGTTACCATTAATAATATCATAGAATTATAGAGACCTCATGGGTCATCCAATCCTACCCATCCGGAGTTTCGGGGTGCGCTGTCATCTGTACGCAGATGATGTCCAACTCTGTCACTCCTTCTGCTGTAACGGACTGAATGAGGGTGAACAAATTGAAACTAAATCCAGACAAGACAGAGGTACTCCTGGTCAGTCATAAGGCCGAACAGGGCATAAGGTTCCAGCCTGTGCTTGACGGGGTTACACTCCCCCTGAAGGCGCAGGTTCGCAGTTTGGGAGTGATCCTGGACTCATCGCTGAGCCTGGAACCCCAGGTCTCGGTGGTGGCTGGGAGAGCTTTTGCACAGTTAAAGCTTGTGTGCCAGCTGCGCCCATACCTTGGGAAGTCTGACTTGGCCACAGTAGTCCATGCTCTGGTTACCTCCCGAATAGACTACTGCAACGCTCTTTACATGGGATTTATTTATTTATTTATTTGTTCGATTTTATATTCCGCTCCTCCCTGCAGGCTCGGGGCAGTTCACACAACATACATAAAGCAACAGGGTTGCCTCTGAAGACTGCTCAGAAGCTGCAATTAGTCCAACGCACGGCAGCCAGGTTACTAACAGGAGCGGGACCAGGGAGCATACAACCCCCTTGCTGTGGCAGCTCCACTGGCTGCCAATTAGTTGCCAAGCACAATTCAAAGTGCTGGTTTTAACCTACATAACCCTATACTGTTCCGGCCCTGCTTACCTGTCCGAACGGATTCTCCCCTATGAACCATCAAGGACATTAAGATCCTCCGGAGAGGCCCTGCTCTTGGTCCCACCATCTTCGCAAGCGCGTCTGGTGGGTGATGAGGGACAGGGCCTTCTCTGTGGTGCCCCTCAGCTGTGGAACTCTCTCCCAAGTGATGTTAGATTTGCCCCCTCCCTGCTGTTTTCAGGAGGCGGGTGAAGATTTGGAATTATAAGTAGGCATCAACAATAATGCACACCTTTTTTGACCAAATTACAAAGAGCACACTTGTAACCAACTATGGAGAAAGAGATGGTTTTTTTTAAAGGAGATAGAGGTGAGGGAACCATTGCCACACAAAAGCCCCCTGCAAAAGGAACTTTATCTTCATGGTTGAGACTGGGTATTGGCTAGTGGAAGAGAGTAGGAGTAGACTATGAGAAGATATGAGAGTGTACAAAGAGCACACTTTTTGCCGCTGCATACTACATTCAGCCGCAAATTTAGGTGCACATTAGATTTAATGGTGCATTACAGTCGAGTAAATATAGGTAGTTTAAACTTTTAGCAGCACAACAATAAACCTAGAAAAGTAAAAGAAAGCCTGATGAAAATATGGCATGGCATATTTTGCATTTTCAACCCACAGTTTACAGTAGTACTTAATTATAGCTATAAAACAGCTACTTGTACTGTTGTGAATTTTGACAGTAGTGCTTTGCACATTTACCTTGCAATTGGAAAATGTTTAATCCTGAACAGGAAGTACAATCAACATGAACAAAGTCTTCCCGAAACTCCTGTCTTTGTGCATTATGCTTTCATGGCACACAATCTCTGTTTTGCTCTGTACACAAGGCTTCAGCTAATTACAAGAAGAGACAGATGCTGAGTGGCCTAAAGGCTTTCCCTGCCACCATAGTGAGTCTATGCTGTAGTCAACAAGCAGGTAGTGAGTGAACTCAAATCCTATCTGACAAGGCAGCAGATCTCATCACCTAGGGTTAGAAAACAGACAAGCCACTCCATGTTTGAAAGTAAAGACAGAAAAATTTCAAGCAGATTGTTTGTGACAGAAATCATATCACAGCCGCACTTTCTGACAAAGTCTGTGTGAATGAAACTATACACTTTCTGTTTCCCATCTTTCCCTTTAAGAAAAAGTTGGCGTTTCAAAGGTACATTGAAGGTGACAGCTCAATGCACAATGGTTAGCAAGTTCTTATAAGCTTGTTTTGCCTTTGGAGGTATTAAAGATACAGTTACGTTTTATCTGCTTGCAGGAGGTGGTTCCATTTTTACACCACAGTGCACTGCTTTTGCAAAGGTGCACACTCTGAGGTGTGTGTTTCTTGAGTGTATTATGGACATAGAGACTGCTTTCCAGCTCAAAAGTTCAAGTTTTAAAGTAGTTTTCATTTTTACTCCTTGGAACTATATTTGAAAGGGGAAAATGTTGTTATTTTTCATCAACCTGAGCTCATAAAACAAAACATGGGAGTTTGGCCCTGCGAGACATATCCTGGTCTATTCTAGATTTCACAGCAGAAGTTCTAAAATGGTAGGATCATCTTATCTCACACCATCAGTCTTCACACACTCAAACCAAATGCATCAGGTATAAGGAAATAACACATGTAGATTTCCAGTCAGTCTGCCTATTCACTGTGATATATCTGTTTGCACATTGTATGTGCCAGTCTTTCCACTCATTTTATAAATAAAATGGATCAGACAGATAGAGGTTTTACCCCCTTCAGCATCTGTCTGTCTGTCTGTCTGTCTTAAAATAATTGACAACAGTGCTTAAAATCCTAAAGCATTTGTTCTGCTTTAATATCTTCTTGAACATAGGATTTACTGGTGTTTTCCTAATACACTTATGTAATTGATTTCTTTGGGGCAAAAAAAACCCCAATGCTACTTTCTTAAAAGTGCCATCAGGTAATGATTCATTTTAGCAATGTTTAAAAATAATCTTGCTACAGTAATCGGTGCTCTGATAACTTCCCAACTCCTATGGTCTCTTCCAAACAGGACAAAGGTATTGGGAAGTTGCGTGTAGTTCTTGTGGTATGAGTAATTGTCAAACAAAATACTTGCTATCCTGGATTATTTTTGAAAAGTTCCCAAAACCAGGTGCATTTTTTTCTCCCATGCTTGATTTTTGTTTTAAAATCCATGGCATATCAGAAATTTGGCGGGCAGGTGTGCATCAAAATCTATGGTTCATACCATTTTTCTTGCAAGTCGCTTCTGGCAGAAAACGTGCAGGAAAAATTGTATAAATGGCACCACAAGATGTAGTTAACCTTAAGAAATGGGGCTACAAAGTGGAGTCCATGACATGCACGTGCAGAGAAGACCAAACCACAGACTACCTACTACAATGCAACCTGAACCCTGCCACATGCACAATGGAGGACCTTCTCACAGTGACACCAGAGGCACTCCAAGTGGCCAGCTCCTGGTCAAAAGACATTTAGCATAATTCCAAGTTCTTTTTTTAAAAAAAACTTGGTGTTTTTAAATGCAATTTAACTGTACCCTCAACTCACTTCGGACACAATAAATAAAAACAAATACCATTTTCCTGCTTCTCGGATCTGTTACTTCTGTGACAAAATGCATGATAGGGAAGTATTTGTAAAGATAATTTTTTTTAAATCCCTTCTCTTTTCTTTTTTTTTGCTTTCCTCTTTAAAAACATTGGTGCCTTAGTGAAATGGATTTGAATTGTAACACTACCAATCAAAGAGAAATTAAAAATTCAGGCAGGAAGCTATTTGCCCTACAAACAATAGAACTACATCCTAATCTCAAAGAACAACACCCATTTGGAGGAGGGGGGCTTTGGAAGCGAAGATCCAAAAAGTCCACTGACAATCCAAAAAATCACTAGTTTCTAGTATTGCACTGTTTAATATTAGCACAGCTGCTTTCCACTGTGTAGATTGGTTTAACTGAATAATTGCTGATCCATTATCCATTCCTAAATATGAGAGTGAGGTGGGGGGCAAAAAGTAAATGTGCTTACTATGAGGGAAGCAGCAGCAGGAGTCTCCATTTAATTTCAGTTGTCAGATAGAGCTACGATTTGAGCACGTTTCAAAAGCAAAGTGCTCAGAATACTTCAGTTGACAAACTGACTTCAGTTTGTTGCTAAAGAATATAGACGTTCTTGTAAAATGCTGAACTGCAGGAGAGGAAAGAACAATAGGAATCCTAATGGTTAACAGCTACAACTAAGTAATGCATATGGCTGGTAGGAGAGAGAAGAATAAGATCATTAAATCCAGGAAATAAAATTAGCTAGGTGCACCCCTGGTTTTTCAGTATAACAGTCATTCTGCATAGATGCATAACTTTTCCTGCATGCTATGTGCCACATATCTAGGAGCTAATTCTGGAAAATGTTTGGATTATATAGCATAATGGGCATGTAATTATCTGACAAATTTGTAGTTAGCCAAACCAGATGATCAAACAGCATGAAATGCACTTTGCTTCTCCCTAACTACTTGTTCATTGCTCCAATGAGAATTCAAGACGAATGTGGTAAATCTTTGCTTATGGAATCAGGATTTTTATATGCTCCAAAAGGGAAGGCATCTGATCCATTCCTCATGTGCTAATACTGCATTCTAGAAACTTTTCTTTCTTGGCTAGTGTTGTTCTTACTAAATGACTCTTCTGTGTTAGCTACTACCTGAAATAATGTTAATTTTATATGTAAAACCCAACACATCAATATGCTTCCCTCAATTTCAAGTAGAAAATATATAAGTAGCTTTAATAAAACAAGCTATACTTGATGTCAACTATGCTTTTTCTATAGCCATATTTAGACATTGTTTCTAAATAGGTTTACAGTGTAACTCTTAATTTTTCTTTTCTTGCCTGCATTAGCTGCTCTTGTGCTCTTTGTTCACACCCAGCTGCATGTGTATTATTTACTTATTTCCCCTTTTCCCTGACAAAGTTCCCTGCCATCCAAGTGTTTTTAATGTTAGCTTCCTACCATTTTCTTCTCAGAGAAAGCCAGTTATAGATAGGACAATCCTGACAATCATTAATTTATCTTTGAACCTTCCAGCCCTGTTGTTTCCAGCAATTATATTATTTGGTTGAAAGTTTTGTTAGAAATCCTGTTTCCAGAAAGTAAACACCGTTTGTTCACAAAAAGAAAATAGTTCAAAGAATTTTTAGAAGAGGGTTCCTAAAGATGACCACACAAAACCATTAGAAAGAGAAAGAGGGGGGGGGCACCATTTTGTATCCACAGGAACTTGACAGACTTGTCAAGAAAAACATATAGAACATTGTGGGCATTGTTGATGATACGGTAGTATGACTGGCTGATTAAAACTATGAATCCCACATTGCACCATTTTGTTTTATTTGTTCAAGTTCAACTCATTTATTCAATCGCACTTTTGTTATTGTGTGCGTTCTAGTCATATCTGAGTTATGGCAACACTGAGGCAACCCTATCTCAGGGTTTTCTTGGCAAGATTTATTCAGGTGAGGTTTGCCATTGCCTTCCTATAAGGCTGGGAGAGTATCTTGGCCAAGGTGATTTCCATGAGTGAGCAGGGATTTGAATCCTGACCTCCACAGTCACAGCTCAAATGCTCAAACCACTATCCTACACTGGCTCTCTTGATAACCACTATTACCACCCACAAAATGTCTTTAAGGTTAATGTTGCAACACAGACGCCTTAAAGGGCCAGACCAAGTAGTGTTTAAAGTAGAGTTTATTCAAAAACATAGTAGTCAAATCAAAAATGAACAAAATGTCCCAAAAACACTTAGACTTCAGTGTGATAGTTCAAATAACATAAAAGAATGAGCAAATAGCTCCAAAAAAGTCTAGTATGCAAAAAAAACCCCTGGATTAAATTGTCACAAGACCCACTTTATCCCAAAGTGCATCAAAACAAAGGAAAAAGGCACACAAAAACAGTCGTTGCTAAAGAGGAACACAAAGAGCGAAGAAGCGTCAAATGGAGTCCAAAGTCATCACACGGGATGCTTCTAAAAAAATAAAATCTGCCTGTCAACCTTCCCACTTGTCTTGATGTTCTTCATAATTATTGATAATTATTGATGTACATCAATTTTAAAACCAATCCAGTCCACGTCTAGGTATTATCACAGAGTCGAAACACAATCTATCCAAATTATCTTTGTGATAATACAATGACAAAATCTTTGATTTTATGTCATAGTTTTAAATTTTAACTCTTGTTCAATTTGCTATCCACTCTCATTCCAAGATTTAACCATGTTCAATGACATTTTTCATTCTTAATATCATCTATAATTACCTTGCTTCTCTGAACATGCAAATGGTCTGTTATAAATGTCTCCTTTTCTCATCTCAAGGTGCCAGCCAACAAAATGAACACATTTTCTTGGTATGATTTACTCATGATGAGACATTGTTCTGATCCTTCTGCTCCCAATGTTCATGGTGGTACACTGATATTTAAGCCAAGTTATTTGGTCTCCAGGTCTCTCAGCTTTGTCCTCCCTAATATTATGAATATGTTTTCCATTACAAGTTTGTAACCGAGAGCTACAGATCTGTAATTGCTCTGTATTTATTTATTTATTTATTTTATTTAGTTTTGTAGGCCATCTTTCCCCAAGGGCTCAGGGCGGCTTACAGAGAGTATAAAAACACTCTTTAAAACAACCGAAAAAATTAAACTCTTAGCTAATAACACGTAGTCTTATTGTATAATTATGCAAATGCCACCTACCCACCCTCACACACATAATAATAATAATGACAAATAAATAAAAATCTTTATTTATATTCTGCAAAGGGACCCAAAGCTGCTTCCAACATGCTAAAAATACAGGACAAAATGAACAATGATCAAAGACAAAGATATAAAATATAACAAGCAAGCAGTAAAACATAAATAAGCATTTCAAAATATATACATTATTGTGGTATCTTGTCAAGTCTTATTGCACTTTTCACTGCCCCGTAAAGATTAACCTTCTTGTCACTTCAGTTTATTTGTTGAAGGCTTGTTTGAATAGGAAGGTTTTTAGATATTGCTTGAATGATGTTAGGGAGGATACAATTTTGATCACTAAGGGAAGGGTATTCCAAAGCCTCAGAGTGGCCACCAACCATGTCTGGGAGGTGGCAAAAGTGAGAGTGGAGCCTGTCCTGATGATCTCAAGGTTTGGTCAGATTGGTATGAAGAGATGCGGCTAGATAAGTAAGTTGGACCTGAACCATTTAAGGCTTTAAAGGTCAAAACCAGCACCTTGAATCAGGCTCAGAAACAAACTGGCAGCCAGTGAAGGTGCTGTAACAGGGGGGTGGTAAGCTCCCTGTGTCCAGCACCTGTAAACAATCTAGGTGCAGCTTTTTGGACTACTTGAAGTTTCTGAGCACTCTTCAGGGGCAGCCCAACATAAAGTGCATTACAGTAGTCTAATTGGGATGTAACCAAGGCATGGGCCACTAGATAACATGGGTCACCACACATTTTGGTGCCTCAGTTGTTAGACCAGTTTCTGGTTATATTTGACCTGCTGGTTCCATAAATGGCAGCAGTCTACCCTTATCTGCTTTAGTTTTTGAGATACATAATATATGCCATCTACCATTTGCCATCTTTTTGCCCAGAGAAAATCATGATAATGATAGCTAGGAAACTAGAGTTGATGTGGTCCATGCAATGCAAATTATCTCAATTAGTGTCCCAAATAACCCCTAAAAGCCAAGGCACTCAGATTTTTTTTATTGGAATGTGTAATGTATCTGTTTCAGAATCTGTCCTGAAACCAAGTCAGAAAATATTCAAATTGCAGATTCATCCAAGAAAGCCTGAAGTTTAATCTCGTCTATATAACACTTCTAAGCCTCAAACTTCTTGTTGATCAGATATATTCAAGATAATCATGTCTATTAGACTGAAAATACATGTAATGATATATTTAGTAAATGTAAATGGTTCAAGTAGCTCAAATTTAAATGGTTCTTCCTACTTGCTTCAGAAGAAAAGAAATATTCAACTCTTTGAGAGGCTGGAACTCTTTGGCACTTTTGAAAGAAAAAGCCGCAAGTGTTATCAATGATTCCACTATATTAACCAATATCTATAGTTTTAGAATCAAAATAAAGATCAAATGCAGCAGAAATGATATAATGAGAGTACTTTTGTAGATCAAATTGAGTCTACTATAAGAAAAGTGATCACTGATCCCAAGATATTATGGAATAATAAAGAAATTGTGCTGCATTTCAAGTTTATGTGACTATGATTATTTAATTTTCTTTTGTGTGTGCTCAAGTATAGCTGTTATGTGACTACACACGAGAGAACCTGAAATTAATTTGTCTGTATAAGATCAGTGACTGCACAAATTCATATGAAAACTAACATGCCATGACAATAGTAATTTTGATAAAATTACAGTAAGAACTGCAATTCTGTGCCATCTGGCTGTCTCATTTTAACTACTCTGATGTGCTTTTTTATTACCTATTTACTTACATCAACTACTTTCACAGTTGTTATTGAACTTATAAATGCTCATGAGAGAATTTTTTTTCGTCTTTAACATTATTTACCAAAATTAATAAACATTTGTATGGGGGCATCCTTATCAGTCTCAGGGATAGTCACAATTTGTAAATGTAACTGTTGATGTAATATCAATTTCCAATTTTATAACATTTTCACAAAATGTACTTTGGCATAAAGTATATCACTGCCATGCTGGTATTTACCATGTTTGTATACACAAACAGTTACATTTTTCCTTACAATAAGTGAAATTTTCATTGTTTATAACTGTAACTTTATAAATGTAACTTTATAACTATGCTTGTAACTAAGTAATTGGGAGGCTTACATTTTAAATGTGATTTTTTTTCCTTTTGACTCCTCTCTAATTAATGGTAAATAATAATTTTAATATTGGTGATTATGCCTGCCCCATCTGGTATAAATCTGTCCATGCAAAGCAAGTTAATATAGCACTGAATGAGACATGTAGAATAATCACATGATGTCTTAAATCTGCACCTGTTGTTACACTCTATAAGCTAGCTGGCATTGCCCCCCCCCCCCAAGATGTGTGACAGGAAGTTGTTGCCAATTGCAAGAGAAATAAGGTTCAACACTGTGAAAGCTACCCACTGTATGGCTACCAGCCTCCTTCAGTAGATTTAAATCAAGGAAAAGCTTCATGAGAACCACCAGTCCTCTAAATGTAACAGCAAGAATAGCCCCATGGGCAGCAAAATCAGTCAGTTCCAACTGGGTGGCCCCCCCCCACAAGGGTATTCCTGCAGGGGCAAGCTAAGAAAGGGTAACTTGGAAGTCGCTGAACAGATTCAGAAGCAGAGTTGGTCAGATCAAAAGACAACCTGGAAAATGGCACTACCTAGAAGAATCCTCTGTGTGATTGTGGAGCAGAACAAACAACTCAGCATCTGTATGCACAGAGAAAGAACTGTTTAAAGCTACAGACAATGCAGTCACTGTTGCCTGTTTTTGGTCTAAAACTATTTAGCTGCTTGCGATTCCTTTATCACTTTTAAACTTACTTTATGCAATGCCTTTGACATGAAATAAATAAACAAGTAGTTCCACTGTTTTGAAAATGTCTCTAGCAAGAACTTAAGTATAATCAATTTTGATGCAGTACTTTGGGGATTACTGTTACTGCCTAGTGTCTACTCCTATATTCTTCAGCAAGAGTGCGTCATGACTTCTTAAAAGTGTTGCATGACACTAATTATATCCCTGGTTTCAGTACCAGTTTTGGAAAGGAAATAACGTTGTTAACTTTTCAACAATCTACACTGGAGATAAATTAGAGAATAGTAGTCAGTGTAACTGCCATAACTCAGTCAGCTGCACAAGCTAACATTTCCACAGAGTGTTCAACTACAGAGAGCTCAAGGAAGTAATCTAAATAAGATATAGTAAAAGAATATATCTCTGCTAGGGATGTAATTCTTTGCTTAATTCTTCTCAAAATAAGCAATAAGCATTACTTTTAGTAATGTCCTTTTCTGCAATAAATTATTTGAAAACCATACCATTTTCAAAGCCTATTCACAATGGGAAACTTATCTTGTACAAAATTTGTACATAGTTTTTTTTTCACAGAAAATAGCATTTTCTGTGCAGAAAATAATGATATGCCGGAATATCTGAGTTATGCATAGATAACATTGGTTTCTTTACCAAATTTCCAATTTGCCTTTCAATTCAACAAGAACACTTCATATGAGATTTGTCCCTTCAAGTCACCGGTCCTCTTACAACAAACCTATGAACTTCATAATTTTTTTGTAAGCAAGGTATACTCTAAGGTTTTGCGAGTTCTTTCCATTGAAGTATTCAATTCATATATAGCACTCACTGGTCATCTCTACTCCAGTTCAAACAATAGCCAAGGTTAACCCTGTTTAGCTTCCAAGATCTGTTGCCTAAATTAAGCTTCAATTTTTTTGCCCTCATCTAGTCCATGACCAACGTCATACAGTGATTCAGAACACGAACAGCTTCCTAGGACATAAGATATAGCTACAGTATATGTTGCTGACATACACTTGGTACCAAACTTCAAATGTAGACACTCTAGTTCAAAAAGTAACCACTACAACTGAACAGCAGACATCCAAGTTGCTGGATCCACACTTTAATGTGTAAGTCAACATTAACATAAATCATTTTATTTGCAAATTGAGCATAGTGGGTTCCTGAACAATGGCTGTGAATTTTCTTTGGGCCCAGATGTAATAGGTTCCTGCTTGACTACTTTCTGATTACCCAAGGTGGCTCTGAGAGATATTGAATGCATGGAAGATGGGATTATGCGAGTCAAGGTTGGTGGCAAAACTGCAGTTGGAATTCTTCATTATGTTTCTTCTTTATGAATCAGTATGCACACTAGAACTGATTCCACCTTTTCAAGAATAAGCTATGGATACGCTGATATTTCAACCTTGCATTGTCCAGGCAAAACAGAAATCACCAACAGTCAGTTGCTCAAACAGATATCTGAGGGTTGGCTTAAGTTTACAGGTGTTCAGAACATGCCTGTCAATTGGTCTAATCACCACTTTCTATGTTTCATTTTTACCAGCCATCAGCACCATATCCATGGAGACCTTAAGTTCAGAATGCCTATTATGACTGCTAGAGAGAACAGATCTCTTGGCCCGCTTCTGATAAGGTTAATAGGCTCACTGAAAGCTACTTTCAGCTGTCAGAGAACTAGAACAACTCTCTGAGTCATGACCATATCTTTGCCCAAGAGGTTGCTACAGCTTAATAGTTACAAATGGGTTACTTTGTCAGTAGGAGAAAATATGTCATCAAGAGCATAGTATGTAGAAGCAGATTTTCAGCCAAATCCAGAGGTTGTGCAGTGATACAAAAGTGACTGGTGGCAAGCAATTTTGTTTATATTTAGATACAGACATTGCAAGTATGGATGCACCTGTTCCAGGATGTGTCTAAATATGATGGACCCACATATGAAAATGACTTACATTTACCAAATGGAAGTTTCTAGACCTTTTAATATATCAGTGAACTTCTAACAAGTTAGCATATGGGAAATTGAATTGATTCAGATGTTCCACCTAACACTTTCACCCAGTATATGTCAGTGTTGTTCATTCTTCTGTTACTGCAGGGCAAGTAAGAAATTGCTTAATGTTGCTTTTGCCACAACAAATGTATGTGTAGGTGTTAAGTTCACAGCAAATACATATGAAGTAATAAGGCAGAGTAATAATGTTGGATAATGTAAGGAAGCATACGAATTGTATCTAATATGAACACCCTGGGGCTGCAGAACTTGCTGAATGGAAGGGTGGCTGTTCAAATCCGCAGGACGGGGTGAGCTCCCATTGCTCGCCCCAGCTTCTGTCAAGCTAGCAATTCGAAAACATGCAAATGTGAGTAGATCAATAGGTACCACTTTGGCAGGAAGGTAGCGGCGCTCTATGCAGTCATGACAGTCACATGACCTAGGAGGCATCTAAAGACAATGCTGGCTCTTCGACTTAGAAATGGAGATGAGCACCACCCCTGAGTTGGATTCGACTAGACTTCATCAAAGGGAACATTTTATATTTACCTTTAAGAACATTCTAATAAGTCTGCATTCATTAAACTCTAAAGACTACATGTATTTTAATGCAGCAGAACCTTTCTCATTATCCTCCAATGTCACCCAAAAACTGATTACCAAAACTTAATTTGGATAACTTCACATTTTTGCAAGGTAACTGTGATTTAAATGACCTTTATAGTTCTGGGGGTATGGCTCTCTGAAATAGAATACCATGTGGTTCACATATGCCGTGCTTTATGGTTCTGCCTTTTGCTGTATTGTTGATACTAAGAGACCAAAAGTTATCATTGAATTCATTTTGTGAGATGTTTGCAAGTGCTATCACAAAGGACTGAAATTGTATATGTATGCAAAATATCACTGTTATTTTATTTTTTCTGACAATGATCATGGGGAAAGGTGTCTCAATGGAAACTTTATTATCAAACCTTTTTCTATAACAAGCCAACTTTTCAAAATCCAATGATCATAAGGACAGAAAGTGAAGTGAAATCTTCTGAGCAAAACAAACACCACAGGGGTGTTAACCCTTCTCTATGCTATCAAAAGCATGCATATACATATCTGGAGTTACACTTACAAAATGTATCTGTTTCCACTTACATGCAAATTTAGCATAAGAACAAGTCTACAGAACCTATCTTGTTCATAACATGGGGACTGTCTGTATTAAGTTTTAAGTAACTAAAGAACTATGACTAGTACAGAGCAATGTTGAATTTAATGTTATTGCTATAAATTGTGAACAGCAGACCTGGAAAGAAAGACAGACAGAAAGATAAACAGAAAGACAGAAGAAATTAAATACACTTCCATTTTAAGGAGATACTTCATATTAGCAAAAACCAAACTCTCAGATTTTTATAAGGGGTATTCTCATTATTATTTGAGTAACAAATTATTATTTGGGGCCAGTGTACCTTATCCCATACTGTCCCGCTAGGCCCACTACGTTCAGAGGTGGGTCAACTTCTAGAGGTGCCCGGCGTTAAAATATACCATCTGACGGCCACAAGAAGGAGGGCCTTCTCAATAATTGCCCCCACCCTGTGGAACGCACTGCCTTCCGGAGTCCGTGTCTTTACGGACTAAGTGGCATTCCGGAAGTCGTGAAAACCCTCTTGTCAGGCCTTTGCAAAACCCTCCTTGTTTGTATGCAGCGCAGGCCTTTGGGTATTAATGCTGAGATTTCTATGCTACTGGCCGCCTCCTTGCTTTGTGTATGCCGATGTAGTTACACACACCTGTGCCACCGGCTTGCTGTGTATGTCGTAAAATCTTGCCTATTGTATTTTACTGTGTTTTTATGTGTTTTATGGTGTTTTTATTCTGTTTTTAATCCTGAATTTTGGTGTTAGTCGCCCTGAGCCACCAGGGAGTAGCGACTCACAAATTTGAATAATAAATAAATAAATAAATAACATCTTTCTACTTGTGATGGCTTTGGAACATTTTTTCTAGAACTGTCAAACTGTTCTAAATTCTATTTTTTATGATTCACTTTTAAGCTGGACAAGAATAGGTAAAGTTCATGAATGTGTCATTCAAAACACTTTTTAATAGCATCACTATTTAAATGCTTTACTCAGAAAAATATTTCTCTTCTCATCACAATTTCTTCCCACAGGTATAGAATCCAAGTAGGATTGAAAATTAAGTGAAAGAAGAATAAAGGCTCTAAATCTTTTAAAAACAATTCTGAACATATTATACGTTTATACATTTTACCCTGGATGTTTCCATTGAAAAAATAGCCCATATCAAATACATTTTTAGTATCTGAAATTTGAAATCATATAGTTTGGGCCAATGTCAAATAGCTACTTACAGTGTAACTATTCAGTATGGGTAACATCACTAGTTATTGACAAACTGTTGTATCTCTTTTAAAAAATAAAAATGCAAATGTCAAGCAATTGCAGTCACATTTATTTTTGGAAAAATATTGCTTAAAAGGAGAAAATAATGCCTAAATATATTAAAGATGGCAGATCCTGTCTGATCTTGGAAGCTAAGCACGGTCAGCCATGGTTGGTACTTGGATGGAATATTGCCCACAAGTACCAGGCTATAATTCAGAAGAATGTAATGGCAAACTATCTCTGAATGTTCCTTGCTTAACAAAACTCTGTGAAATCTGTGGGGTCACCATAAGTTTACTTAAAGGAATGTGCGCGCGCACACCATAATTAAAAAAATCAGCATGCTTACTTGTTTATTTGGAGATTTAAAATATGACCTTATTTAAGCAAACACAACATCTTCACTCCAGCACAGAGACATAGGAGAATCTCCCTTTTCCAGAACTACTAAAAGTAAATGGGAAACTTGCCAAATACTGTATATTTGTTGCAAGTGTCACCTGGCAATACGGAAGATGCCAGGAGTACTGAAAAATTAATAATAGAAACCAACATATAACCTGACAGACTTTAAAAAATGTAAAACATGGGAAGAGTTCTGAACCACAGGTGTCTATATTTATTGATCTAAAACAATTCCCTAAAAGGGTGACTACACTGCAGTTTAGAACACAAAGGGCATGTTTTCTTTTAATTTACCAATTCCTCTTCGATTTTGTTATTTGAACACATCTTGTCTAAAGCAAGGAAGGCTCACTCCCTCAATTCTGAGAGCAGATTCATTAACTAACTATATTAAAACAGAAAAACATCAATAAAGTTTTTTACACATTGATTAATAGACTTTTCCACTTGAGAGGAACCTGACAAACTAAACTGTTCTTCTTGAACATGATTAATACAGTATAACTGCAAACACATCATCTATGTTCTCCCACTGTATTTCTTTTTGGAACAAAATACGAAATACATTATAGTTGTTTTCTTTTTCTTTGTCCTTAAGAGGAAGAAGTAGTCCTGTTTTGTTTTTTTAAACAAATGCAAGGACCATCAAGTCTTGTATGTGACTAATTTCTCAAACAATTTTCAAACTGCTTGTCTTTCATACGATTTCTTATAGCTATTTACATTTTCACTCACTGAAAATCAATTACCTTCCTGCAATAAGCCTCATTTACTACCTTTGAGTATAATAGAAACACCATTAGGATGATGACATTACCCAAAAGAAGGGCACCACACAGTTGGTAGACATAAATTAGAACCCTTTCACATATGCATTAGAAATACTGCTGTGACTGAAATATGCATAAAATCTGTATCTATTAGAGCTATTAGTGTGTGGTGGGGATGATTTTGGAGGAGGAGGGGGAGATTGTGATCTACTACTTTGACAAAATTATGTATTTCCTCCCCCCCCCCCCTCAGTATGTGCCACTGATGCAATAAGCACAGGCCCCCAGCTGAGCTGCATTTGGAAATGCCACTGAGCATGGTATGTGCGCTTCACTTCCCTTTGCCGAAGCAAGACACTGTCAGGAATAGAGTGCATGTGTGCCGCCAAGCCCGCTCCTCCTCCCTTGCCCTGACCTCCACTGTTTGCGGATGTATGCCTCGGTGGAGCTACCGCTCATGTGGAAAACAGCTCCTAAAGATCAATTCATAGGATTTAGGGACATTTAACTTCCATCAAGCCCACATCGCCTTATTGATATTATTTGAAGGACTAACTTATTACCAGGCATTAATGGGACTAGCATAAAGGATGGTATATTTGCGAGGAACAGGAGGAGAAAATATACTAATCTAGAAATTCCCCCCTCTGGGACTGCCAAGCTGAGGCGACAGCTCTAAATGCAGTTATTTTTACCTGGGTTCTTATAAGCTTAAGCAAAACAAAATTATAACTCAGTGTGAAAAAGCAGGTTCTGCTTAAAAACCTTATGCATAAAATGTGTAAACTGTGGTGCTGTTCCACTCCCACCAACAAATGCATTTGATATCACAGCAGGCTCCTTGTGAATTAAAAATAGGACACTGACTTTTTCGTAAAACAGGTTTTGATTGTAATCCCCCTGTAAGATTTAATAGAGAAGTAAGGCTTAATTGAATTCATAATTACAGCTGTAAGTTTAGGTAATTAATTTCTCATTCTATGTTAGCATTAGTCAGTTAACAGAGCACTCTCTTGGAATTTCATTATATGATGATTTTAAGTTTAATTACATTGAGTCATTATAATTAAAAAGCAGCTTTTGCTTAGTGATAGATTTATTTACAAATCAGAATTTAGACATATATGTTAATATATTCATTGAAGGATAGAAGTATGGTAATAATTTTTTCAAGAATTTTTCAAGAATGGCATCTGGGTCAGTGTGATATAATGGCTTGAGTGTCACACTAGAATTCTGGGAAATCAGGGTTCAAAACTCAGCAATGGAAGCCCTCTAGGACTGGTTCTACATAGATACTATAATGCAGTTTGAAGTTGGTTCATGGGTGAGGATGCCACAAATATACACCCCCAATGCATGCTGTTGCACACATTAAGTCAAAAATAGCATATTAGAAAAACTAAGCAGAAAGATCAGAATAAGCCATATAATGTGTTGAAGATGATCAGAGTATATCCAATGTAGGGCTCAAAATGTGGAGCACTTGCCAGGACACCATGAGCACTGACAAACTTTTTTTAAAAAAAAAATATCCTGAAACATAGCTGACAGTAAGGTAAATAATTGCTCCCCCAGGAGGAAAACTATATCATTCCCATGGGGACCCTCACTTTCCATTTCTTTATTCTCATTTCCTGTGCCCTTCTACAGTCCAGCATGAGTTTCAAATGGACCTGAAAAGGTGTATTATCTCATTTCAGCAGAATGCTTTAAAAACATTCCTGGGTTCAGTTCTGATCCACAAGCACCAGATATTATGGCCACCATCCCAGCCTTGAACTGGTTCCTGTAGTGATGGTGTAGGCACTAAACTGTGGAACCAGATTGAATCCATTTCCTAACTGAATTTTAATGTCTGTGTAGAATTGCCCTCAATGACATTGGACAAGTCTTACTCTTTGAGTCTTGAAACCTTGCCAAGAAAACCCTATTGCAGCATAACCTGCTCTTGAGGTGTCTTACTGAAAAGTAAACAGTAGTTGAGCTCTCAAGAGTACTTACAATTCCTCTTCTCACATTGCCAGGGAGAATTTCCTCCATAGCAGGGGGTTAGACTGAATAGCCCTTACGGTTTCTTCCAACTCTAATATTCTACAATTCTAATACAAATTCTTCAATTGCAATACTGTTCCAAAAATTAAAGAAGTCCACATAAAGGCAGTCAAAGGGCTGGGAAGGGGCAGCTGTGGGTATATGATTCAGTATTTATTTATTATTTATTTATGGTATTTGTACCCCGTCGCTTCTCACCCCCAAAGGGGGACTCAGCACGGTTTACACTGCAGCACTACAGGCCGCTACACCATAATACAGAAATATTATCCATACAAGAATATAATCCACATCACATATAAACATTAAAATCATTACATAGTCATTAAAATCAGTATATACATCAGTAGTTATTCCTTCCCTGTTTAGAACAGAAATAGGTGTCTGGAGCAAAGAAAAGCCAAAAGTCATAAATGTGATTCCCAGGAAATCTCTGGGAAACTGGGTGTCTAGCTATTCTGCTACAATTCTATGTATGGCTGTGAAAGCTGGACAGTGAAGACAACTACCCCCTCCCCCCACCCCCAAATTTGAAATATGGTGCTGGAGGAGATACCATGAACAGCCAAAATGACAAATAAATATGTCTGAGAGCCAATTAAGCCTGAACTTTAACCAGAAACCAAATTACTAAGCAGTGCTTGTTGTACTTAGGACAGTCTTTCTCAAGAGCCGTGCCGCGGCACAGCACTGTGCCGTGGGGCAGCTCTCCCTGTGCCGCGAGATCGGCTCTTTGCCCCCCTTCCTTCCCCCCCTCCTCCTGTGGTTTTTTCCTTTCCCCCTTCTCCAAATAGAAATGCACTAACAGCATTGGGTTGAAGATGGAGGAGGGGAGGAAGGAGTGGCTGAGGCGAAGGGGCTGTGGCAAAGGGGCTATGGAGGCCACACACCACTCCCCAAGCACCCCATAATACTCACGTCTTGTCCGCCAGCTGCCGGAACTTCCACATCACGTCCGCGGCGAGAGCGTCCTCTCTGCTTAGGCCCACTCCGCCTCCTGTCCAGCCGCTGCTGCCTGTTTCGCCAACATGCCCCACTGTGGACGCACTGTGGACGCAGTTTCTCCATCCACCGTTGGCGAAACTGAGGCGGCGGCGGTGGTGGGCCGGCCAGGCGCAGTGGGCCTAGGGCGGAGAGGATGCTCGGCACCGCTGCTGCCGCCATGGACGCGATGCGGAAGGTCCGGGAGCTGGTGGACAAGGCGTGCATGTCATGGGGTGCTTGGGGGAGGGATGTGGCCTCCACAGCCCCTTCACCTCAGCCGCTCCTTCCTCCCTCCTCCATCTTCAACCCAAGGTGGTGCTGGGGTGATCTCTCTCCTGCCTTTCCTCTCTCTGGGTGGGGGCGAGGTCTTGCAACCATGGCCCTCGCCCTCACCCAGAGCGGAAAGGCAGGAGGAAGATCACCCAGAGCGCCTTCCTAAACACTTTTCCTCCCTCTCCCACTCTTCCTCTCTCTCTTTCTTTCTCTCCCACATATCCTCGCTTTTATTCTCTCACTCACTCCTTCCCTCTCTCTCTCTCTCTCACACACACACACACTTCCGCCTCCTCTCTTCCCTCGTCGCTGCTCTTCCGCCTCGTTGCCTTCCCCCTCCCTTCTCTTCCGCCTCCTCTCTTCCCTCGTCGCTGCTCTTCTGCCTCGTTGTCTTCCCCCCCTCCCTTCTCTTCCACCTCCTCTCTTCCCTCATCACTTCCCCCTCCCTTCTCTTCTGCCTCACTCTCTTCCCCCATCGCACGGGCCAACTTCAGCCCTCCTGGTGTTTTGGACTTCAACTCACACAATTTCTAACAGCCGGTAGGCCAGCGTTTCTCAACCTGGGCATCAGGACCCCCCCGGGGGGGGGGGTGTCGCGAGGGGAGTTGCGAGGGATTGCCAAAGACCATTAGAAAACACAGGATTTTCTGTTGGTCATGGGGGTTCTGTGTGGGAAACTTGGCCCAATCCTATCACTGGTGAAGTTCAGAATGCTCTTTGATTGTAGGTGAACTATAAATCCCAGCAACTACAACTCCCAAATGTCAAGGTCTATTTTCCCCAAACTCCATCTGTGTTCACATTTGGGCATATTGAGTATTCATGCCAAGTTTGGTCCTGATCCAACATTCTTTGAGTCCAGACCGCTCTCTGGATGTAGGTGAACTACAACTCCCAAACTCAAGGTCAATGCCCACTAAACCCTTCCAGTATTTTCAGTTGGTCATGCGTGTTCTGTGTGCCAATTTTGGTTCAATTCAATCACTGGTGGAGTTCAGAATGCTCTTTGATTGTAGGTGAACTATAAATCCCAGCAACTACAACTCCCAAATGTCAAGGTCTATTTTCCCCAAACTCCATCGGTGTTCACATTTGGGCATATTGAGTATTCATGCTAAGTTTGGTCCTGATCCATCACTTTTTGAGTCCACAGTGCTCTCTGGATGTAGGTGAACTACAACTCCAACACTCAAGGTCAATTAACTATATGTATTACTGTGTTAGAGTGTCATTTTGTGTCATTTTGGTTGGTGGTGTGCCCCCGGATTTTTTTAATGTTAAAAGTGTGCCGCGGCTCAAAAAAGGTTGAGAAACACTGACTTAGGAGATAACATTAGGACATGCAATTATATTTGTCACTTGTCTGTACTCTCTCCAACACAATGGAATTGGTCAAAATTTGTATCTAATGTGTAAAAAGGAGGAAGAGGTTAACATGTATAATCTCACTAAAAAGACAATAATGCTTGGTAAGGTAGATGATAAGACACCATTGCATAGTGGTTTGAGCACTGAACTATTAATCTGAATACAGAGGTTTGAAAGCTACTGGATGACCTTGGTCAAGTCAAACTCTCTTGGACTCAGAGGGAGGCACTGGTAAACCCACCTGAAAAATCTTGCCATTACAAATTCCTTGAAAGCATACAGCAACACAACAAAGGTAGAAAGCAGTAAAATAAGAAAAGGAAGACTGCATTACAGATGGATAGATTCATTCAAGGAAGCCACAGCCCAGAATCTGCAAGACCTAATGATGGAATGACGATATGACTAATGAGACTGGTTTACTGTTTTAATGATGGCTTATGTATGGTTTTTAATTATGTATTGTTTTCATTATGACATGTTTAATTTGTGATTTTATTATTGTAACTGTTTATACAATGTAAGCCGTACTGAGTCCCCCTTCGGGGGTTGAGAAGTGACGGGATAGGAAATAAATAAATAAATAAATAAAATGACTTGGAGATCTCTCATTCAAAGGGACATCATATTTCAAAACTGACTTGATAGCAATTAGCACCAAAGATATTTGATATTCCACTCACTCTTGAATTGCCTTTTTTGGTAAGCAGTCATACTTTCATGCACTTTAGTTAAATGACATTGATACATTGTGAGTACAGCAACAAGTGGATGGCTACAACGATCAGTCATTGAACCAAGGATGGAAAATTCTTAACCAGAAACATTTTTGAGAACATATTTTCCCCTACAAATGAATCTTTTCTGCCTCTCCACTTCCAATCAGGAACTCAGCTAAATCTACAAATATTAATGGAAGAACACAGGTTTTGTGTGTAGGAGCCAGAAATTTCAAACACAATAGGTAGCATTTTCAGCTTTAATAATCAGGTATTTAAACAAACCAACTACTCTCTGTATGTATTTTAATTTAACTGTATAATTCAAAGGTGTGGGTAAAAAGAAGGAGGGTAAAAAGTAGAAATTGAAGCAGGAAAAGCCAAGCGAGAAGGAATAGCTGAGTGAGAGAGGGAAACTTCACTTCCTTATCCAAAGGGCCCTCATATCCATGGATTCTGCGTCCATGCAGTCTGCCAAGCACAGCTTGGATTTTTTAAAAAATCCCAAAAGCAAACCTTTATTTTGAAATTAAACAAGGGACACAATTTTACTATGCCATTGTGTATAATGGGATTTGGTTCCAGGACCCCTGGTACTCGTAGAGGTACCAAAGGTTCACTGTATAGCGCTATTTGAGCAAATAAGACAAAACATGATTGCAGCTGACTCCAAATAATGTTATACAATATTGTATACTATACATTCATACACACCAAAACCTTGTCCACAATATAATCCGGAGAACCTACTGAAAGAGAGTTCTCAATTCTGCAGAAAGATGTCAAACACCTTCCTTTCATGCAGGCCAGCTGGTGGGCTTCTCTCTTTCAGGCCTTAATCACTTGACATGATGTATAGTCCTGTCTGCTTGATGGCTTTGGTCTGCTTCCTATTCCACTTCCATTCCATTGCTAGACTCACTTTTTCTCTTATTGCCATGCTTTATTGTTGCTTCTACTGTTGCTTTGATCTTTCTCTTTCCAGCCTGCCTAACAACAGAGCCCTATGAATCATGTTCTCAAATTATAACAATACCTTGCACAAGGCAGCAGGTTTTCCTGTTTTATTGGATGTTACAGAAGCACAGATACCTCTCCTAATGAATTCTGACCTAAACTCAACAGTGATTTGAGAATAATAACTTAATGGCTTAATGAATGAGGTAAGTTTTGGTCTTTCAAAATTTTGAGAACACATTGTTTGGCTTTCTTGTACCATGTTTTGGAAAAGAGCACCAAGTTGGGCATGGTAAAGAGGAAGAAAGCTGCCTAGGGACCTCTTCACACATTGCGCCAGCAATCAATGGTGAAAGGGAAGGGCCACAGGGTGGCTCGTTGTGCCTGTGTGCCCAACCTCCTCTCCTCATCTCATGGAGGGTTTGGGAGAGGGTGCTTTTTCCACCCTTTCCCTCCCCCTATCAGATGGCAGAAAGGGCAGCCACTTGCATTGCCCCATCACCCTTTCTGCCATCACATAACAAAAAGGGGAGAAATGTGTGGGGTAGGAATGTAGGCAGGCAGGCATTGTGTGATGGCACATGACAAGCCCCATCTTTGCCCCACATAAAAGCAGCAAAAAATCCCCCATGTGAAGGGTCCTAGGCTGATAAGTGGTAGAAAAACATCCCCGTATGTATGGAAAGGAAAGACTGGTGAAAATTTGGATTAAGTGGTAAATAACTCATGTAAAGGGTTCTCAAGAGTTTTCAGTTTTTAATTAATTTTCCTATTCTTTTAGCTTTTAACTATTGAACTCTTTTATGTGTTTTATGTGTAACAGCTAAATAAGAAAATCAATCAATCAATCAATCAATCAATCAATCAAAGGAAACAGCTGTGCCTTTCAACATAAAAAGGAAGAGGTAGGGGAAAGAATCTGGCACCACCTTTGAGACTTCATGGCTTTTGCAGATGTCGGCCTCCTTCTTCAAATGCATTGATGGAGTATAAGAGTAATGCCTTAAGTATTTGAGCAGTTATATTGTGTGTGTGTGCTCATGTGTAGTGAACATAAGATTATAAGGGGATACAGAATGATGCAAAACATAACATTGGCTACAGCTTTATGCTGAGACATAAGAAACTGTTCTTTATTAAAATTAAAAGTATTTCCAGAAGAGTGTCTTTATTATGAATCAATTTCTATCCTGACTTTTTTGTCTGCTCCAAACAGCCAAGGAAGCTAATATTAAGAATCAAATAATATTTGAAAAGTGTAATATTATGGTGGCCCTTTCCCACATGGAGTAACTGTGCACCTTTCCCACAGCCATATAACTCAGAATATCAAGGCAGATAATCCACAATATCTTTTTGAACTGGATTATCTGAGTTCATACTGTTTTATAATCCAGTTCAATGTGGATTTTATACAGCTGTGTGGAAGGGGCCTGAGTCTTTTAATAGAGATGGTGCTTCTTTGGCATGTGTGGGAGAGAAATTTTGGGATGGGAAGACATTTACTGTGGTGGCAGAAGCTTCTACTTTTTTCACCAGATGAAAAATGTTATCTATGTAGTTAGAATGATCATTGGACCACTACCATCCTTTCTTCCCCAGAGTTGCTTACAGATGATACTATCAAGGAAGCTGGTATCACTCCAGAGTACTCCAAAAAGAAAGATGGTGCTCCTGCTAATATGACAAAAATCACTAGCAGTGTTCATGAATTCAAAACTGTTTTAGAAAAGAAAATAAGAGAGAAAAAACCATGGATCATATCACATCATGTAACCGTTCCAGATTTTCAAAATAGCAACCAAATTGGGATAAACATTTTCAGTGCATCGGTACTTGGAACCAAGAGCAGGATTGGGGAGCACATACAAGCAATGGATAAAAATTGTTAACAGTGAGAGAAACCAGACATAATCAAACTATGATGAAGCCAAATGTCAGCAGAGACATAGGCTTCTTTAGGTGATAATGGAATAATATCAAGAAAGTGGATGAATCTTCCAGAATAGAGAATTTCCCAGTAGGTACTGCATTGTCGAAACCATATTTTGTATATATTTTCTAGTTCACATATATTTCCTATATGAAATATATTTTGTATATTTCATATAGGAAGCAACAATTCATACTTAATTGCATGAGAAAACCAAGTGGGTGGATAAGATTGTGTGAAAAATGGTGTATTTACAGGTATTCTGGTTTGAAGCCATTTAGAACTTTACAAATAACAAGCCAACATTTTAAATTGAGCTTAAAATGGATTTGCAGAGAGAGCACCTGGAATAATTTAGAAGTCGCTTGCTTCAAAATCAGCACTGAAGTAAGATGAGGACAAAGGGAGGAAGTGGGTATAAAAGTGAAACTGGAACATTTTGAAAGCAGCTTGCTTTTACATACATTACATCTACATAATTACATTAATCAAGACTGCCATGCCGTATTGGGACAGTTGGAGAGCATTTCAGTGCTGTACCAGTGCAAAGGGTGGAACAAGGTCACAATGTAAAAAAGAGAAGTATATTGAGTTAGAACAAGAGGCTCGCACTACATAGCATAAAACATAATTGCAAATTTACTGATGTCACTGAAAGGTTATTTCTGAAACAATCTCCTCCTACATTATATGTCTAGTAAAATTTCTCTGTGGAGTTAATGTAGTGGTACAGGGTGGGAGTGGAAAATTACCCCTGGGAGGCATTATGTGTGTATCAAAAGGTCTTTGTGATCGGAATTCAGAGGGGTGCCAGGAAGGATGAGAACAACACTTGGGTAAATTACCTTGCATTTGTGTAAAATTTTCACTCCATATACTTCTGATCTTTAAAACAAAAAAGTTCAGATTAGAGTAGATATGCCCTGAATGAGGCTCCATCAGGCTTTGTTGAGGACGCCTCCCAAAGTCCATATGATGAGGTGGTAAGACTGGAAAGCAAACAGCACCATGAGGCAGCACCACAATGGCTATTCATGTGGAGTTATACCACCACTAGGAATGGTGAGAAGAGGGATGTATCTTTATACATAAATAAATACGCAAATAAATAAATAATAAATACATACATACATAAAGCCATGCCTAACTCAACAGGGATACCTTGAAAATTACCAGTCTAGATAATGATATGTCTACAGGCAGTCACCCGAGTTACAAACACTGACTTACAAATGACTCCCAATTACAAACGTGAGGGGTGAAAACACTAGGTGGGTTCAAGAGTGGGTGCGCCAGCCAGCAGCATGTGTAGTACTGTCAGTCCCCGAGTTACAAACATCTGATTTACAAACAACTCATAGTTACAATGAGGGTGAGGCAACAGGAAGTGAGAGGAATCTACCCCTCAGAAGGGAAATTAACTTCTCAAAAAGTTATTGTGGGGAAAAGGGATCTCTACTGAAGCTTTATCACCAACCCTTGTTTCCACAACAAGCCACATTTTTCAAAATCCAGTTATCACAGGGACGGAAAGTGAGGAGAAATCTTCTGAACAGGGGCACAGATAGCAAAACAAACACCACAGGGTTGTTAACTCTTCCCTGTGCTACCCAAAGCTAATATATATTTCTGGCTGGAGTTGCTTCAAACAAATTTAACTTAAGAACTAACCTACAGAAACTATCTTATTCATAACTTGGGGACTGCCTGTATTTGAAAATGTTTAAATATTTATATGCATAGGGAAAAATAAATAATATGTTAAGACAAATATCTGTCCAAGTTGCATTTAAAATGGAACTCCAAGCAAATTTTATTATTTTAGTTTCAGTTAGTATGATGAGAAATTAGCGCCACTGTGAGATGTAGTTTTGGTTAGTATGATGAGAGATTAGCGCCACTGTTTGTATCCTCATTAAAAAGATTGAATCTCACTACCTGTCCCTGAGACAATAGGAAGTGAGATGAAATCTACCCCCCAGGAAAAAAAAATACTCCTTTAAGAGTTATAATGGGGGGGGGGGGGAGGTGTCTCCATGAAGTTTTGTCATCAATCCTTATTTTTATGATAACCCGAACGTTTCAAAATCCAGTTGTCACAGGAACAGAAAGTGGGGAACAGACAGCAAAAGAAACTTTACAGAGGAGTAACCATTTTAGTGCTATCCTAAACTAAATAAAATTTGGCTGGAGTTATTCTTTAAAATGTACCTATTCCAACTTACATACAAATTCAACCTAAGAACAAACCTCTACAGAACTTCTTTGTAATTGAGGACTGTCTGTATTTAGTCCCTTGTTTTAACCATTATTGTCCTTGTTAAGGTCATGATATGAATCCCTACCACCACCACCTGATCATCAGCATAATAATCACTGCTAGTTGAGTATGAATGTCTTCCAAAGGTAGAGTCTTGGTGGTGGCTATAGAGACCTATTCTGGATCTGCATGGCCTTTCACAATGAGGACATAGATTTCTAGATGGAAGGCAGTCACAGCAAGAGTTTGCTTGACACACCTTCCTCTTAACACATTTTTTCCCTTTTGCCCTGTATTTGTTTCTATTCAAAATCCATAGTACTGTTGGTAATAACTGACTTTCAGTCAGAGCACTCGAAGGCCAGGGCTTCCCAGTTCTTGGTGTTTATTCCATATTTTTAAAGTTAACTTTAAATCCATATTTAAATCTCATTTGCTGTCCACCAACATTCCATTTTCCATACTTGAGCTAAGAGTAGAGTAACAACTTTTGGAAATGGTGATCGGGCATTCAGACTATGTGGCTAGTCCAGCAAAATTGATGGCAAAGGATTATGGCTTCAATGCTGGTGGTCTTTGCTTCTTCCAGATCGCTGGCATTTGTCTGCCTGTCTTCCCAAGAGATTTGCAGGATTTGTTTGGAGGCAACACTGATGGAATCTTTGCAGAAGTTGAGAGTAATGTTTGTAGATGGTCCATGTTTCGCAAGCGTACAGCAGAGTTGGGAGAACAACAGCTTTATAAACCGGCATCTTGGTATCGCTATGAATGTTCCCATCCTCAAACACACTTCATTAGAAAAAATGCTGCACTTGCAGAGCTCAGACAGTGTTGTATTTAGGTATTTATATCAACTTTTGTGGAGAGTGACTATCTAGACAGAAAAAATGATTAACATTTTCTAGCTTTGGTATCTGAAATGGAGCCAATGAGAGCTTTTCTTTCCAATGCATATGGCACGAGAAGTCCTGATTTAATTGGGAGCCAGCTGGGTACATCTTGCTTTTTAGTCCACAGGTTTTTTGGAGGGGAGATAAACTTTCATTGCATCACCATATTTGGAAATAGGCAATAACATATTACAATGGTCAAACCTCAACTTAAGAGCATTTTGAGTTAAGAGCCTTGCTCGGCCCATGTTATGTTTTGACACGCAAGCAGCATTTTGAATTAAGAGCTAGTTCCAGAGGGAATGCTAGCACAAGAGTACAGGGCTTTAGGAACCGGGGGCTGGGATGGATTAATAGCATTTCAATCCAGTTCAGTGGGAAAATTCACTCTGAGATATTGAAGGGGTTAATGAGCTTAATAGTACAAAATGCTGAAATGTTATCTTAAAATAAAAAGTGCCCCTCTTGGCAAAAGGGAACGGAAGATCGAAGGCCAAGGGGAGATGTGTTCCAAATACACAGGATGTTCCAAATATCAGTGAACAGGGTGACCTGACAATTCAATGCTTATCTATTTACAAATAATATATGTTTATTTATACAGGCGCTGCATATGTAGAGCTTATTAGTTAGATGTGCCGAGATGGCCAAATGAGTAAAGCATGTTTTTAAGAACCTGATTGGACAAGGGGTATGGGCAGAGGGGCTACACCATGACCTAACATAACAGAAAACATAAAAACATAACAGAAAGATTGTAACAGGACAGACAGCTCTTTCTTTGAAGGCACTCACTGGTCTACGGCTGTTCCGTCTCTGCGTGGTCACGCTGAAATAAAAGATTTTTGCTTCACCTAAGGAGACTGGTTGCTTGTTTCTGTTGCCTGCTCTGCAGGACCGAGGTTTTAGGGGTTCCCTTTCAATATGAGTGATTTGAGTTAAGAGTTCAATCACAGAATGAATTAAACTCTTAACTCAATGTATCGCTATATTTTTGAACTGTCTGTGTTAGGGGTGCTTTGAATGCAATTTTCCTGCTTCTTGGCAGGGGGTTGGACTGGATGACCCACAAAGTCTCTTCCAACTCTATGGTTCTATGATTTCTTCATTTATATTATAAATAATATTTAGAAACACATTTTTTATTTCTACAATATACTCAATTTTGGCAAAAGGCCAAATTCCATGCCTCAATCATATTATATTTTTCTTTGCAGCTTCAAATTTATTTTTCTCTGTTCAGAAAGAAATCATATTTCCATTTTACCTAAGGATGAATTACTTCTGTAAAATCACAATTAATATTGCTAGCAATGTTGAAAATCAAAATCTCTTCTTGTAAGCATTTGTATATGCATGCCAAGAAGTTTGCATGTAAAGTGTGGAATTTGTTTTTCCTTTCTCTTTTACTACACAATATCAAAATCTTATTTTTAACATCAGAGAGTTTTAAAAAGCATTTTTAAACATTCCCAATCCTTTGGGCAAGGAAAAATCACAATCATTAAGCTGAAATAGCAACAAATGGTAATTTGGGCCAAATGAATGCAATCAAAATTATTGCTATAAATTCCTGCCTGTAATGCAGGAACAATAGTAACTATTTAAATGGACTGAAGTTTATATAAAGTTTTGTTATTTACAATGGAAAAGAAATAAAGCAAAAAAAAAAAACCTCCACAACTATATTGACAAATTACTTGGGGAAAGCTTTTCAGGGTAATAAGGATCGTTAAAATTTTATCATGAAAATAGGACCAAAGCAATCACAAAAGTGCCACTCCAGTAGAATCCTTCAAGTATTCAAAAAGGTCTAATATTCAATGCAATCTGTACTTTATAATTAAATAAATGCCAAATAAATCATTAAAAGAAATGTCAACTCCATCATTGGCAGCTGCTTTCCCTGCTAAAGAGGGAGGGGAATTTTAGGAGCAGGGCAGCGAGCAAACCCCACAGCGGTCTGCAAAGTCACTAGTGGGAAAAACACAAGGGCCTTTCCATGCAACTAACACAGATGTGCCCATAGCCAAACTGTCAGAAACAGTTAAGATGACAGCTACTCACAGTTCATTATTTCCTTCTCACAGGTCACTGGGTGACAAGCTGGGTCACCATGCTTTGTTGGCTGCTACAGTTCTCCCCCAACAACCTCTATTCAATTTAAATAAAGGTAAGTTGCTCAATTTAATATAATATGCAAACAGCAGCATCCTTGCACTGGCAGGGAGGAGAGAAATGAAACACTGAATTTACATGACTTTTCTCCCATGAAGAATTAGATTTGTATTACTGTGTTTGTGAGAGAAGGGAAAAAATGAATCTGAATCATCCAAGTTCAAGCTAATTTGTCCCTGCTTCAAAGTGGTAATATTTAGAACATGTATATTGCATACACATGGCAGATAAATGAGGAGGTAAAGCTGGGTTTACATAGAATAAATTCCCTCCTGTTTTTCCACAAAGTATAATGGGGTTAGTACATTGACCCAACCCCCATCCCTTCACAAAAACCCCAATGTAATATATAAAATCCCATATAATAGGCAGAAATAAAACAAGCATGGTGTGACGGGTTGAGTGTTAGACATAATGCTTGGTGTCCCCACTCACCCAGGGAAACCCATTGGTCAATCTAAGGCTTTGGTTCTCAACCTGCACTCTCTCAGCCTCAGAGGAAGGCAAAGCCAACAACCCTTGAACAAATCTTGCCAAAAAACCCTACCGTAATAGGATTGTCATAAGTTGGAAAAAAGCCTTGGAGGGGAGCAACAAGGACAACAACAAGGAACATGAGCCTTTCTTTCACCTAATACAGATTAAATGTGTTTAGTTACACTAACCTTATATGTTCTTAAAATCAATTTAAGACATCAAAAATCTTGTTGCATTGGGGAGTCAATGGTTATCCCTAATAATTATATCTAACTGTACTGCATTAAATATCATACAATTAACATTATTTTAAATATATAGTCTATAAAATTTGGTGCATTTTGTTGCCTTTTTAATTACAAAAAATGGTATAAAACAAAACTGTCTAAGGGATCAGAAAAGAGTCCTTCTGATGAGTTGTTTCTTTCCCATCTTCTTTTTTTTATATAAATTTCCCGTGCAGTACTTAATTTAGATTTTTTTAAAAATATATACTATTTATTGAATTATTAGTATAATAAAAAACATACATCTTAATGTAGATTTTGTGTTACAACTCAACAGCACAAAACTGGATGAAGATCAGATGCTCCAAATTTTCCTTTTTTAACCTCATTTTAATCAATATGTTATAGACATTCTAGAGGATCCACAGGTTTTAGTGAAGCTGGAGCACGCATACACACAGAGTGCATGTGTGTGTGTACCCATCTCTATTTGACTTAGCTGTGAACTAGGCTTGGTTGATCCCCCCCAAAAAAGGTTCAAAACTCATTTCAGATGTAGGGGGCATTGGTGGTTCGATTCTATAGTCACTTCCAAGTTTTTTTTAAAAAAATCAAAATTTCTGAAACTTCCGAATCACTTTGTTAATGCAAACATGCATGCGCAGTAGGAAAAAAAATAGTACTGGCACTGCGGAAACGTCAGGGGATTCTCCCTCCCTAATTTTTAGACCAATACTGATGAAACTTGCTACAGTGGTAGAACCCAGGGACCACTGTTAGCTCGCCAAATTTCATAACCTTTGACTTCTCCATAGATTTTTGCCAAATTTTCAAAGTTTTTATAGTAAACATTTTTTAATAATAAAGAAAATATGTTCCTGGTTTGAAAGTATTATTTCCTGTTTCATTGGGTGGTATTTCCTTTGAAAGTAGTTGTTCTACTCCAAACACTTTGTTTGTGTGGCAGAAACTGTGTTAAATTGGTGGAGAACAGAAATCACAGTACAGACTCCATCAAGGAACATCTAGATCAGACCTGGGCAATTGCCGGCCCTACAGGTGTTTTGGACTTCAACTCCCTGAAATCCTAGCCAGTTTACCAGCTATTAGGATTTCTAGGATTTGAAGTCCAAAACACCTGGGGGGGGCAGCAATTGCCCAGGTCTGCTCTAGATTGACCCTCTTCTTCTAGGATTTGGATAGCATAGGGAAGGGTTTACACTCCGGTGGTGTCTGTTTGGCTGTCTATGTCTCTGTTCAGAAGATTTCACCTCAATTGCTGTGCCTGTGATAATTGGATTTTGAAAAAATGGCTTGTTATGGCAACAGGGATTGGTGATAAAGCTTCCGTGGAGATACCCTTTCTGCATGAAAACTTTTACAGGAGTTAATTTCCCTTCCTAGGGATAGATTTCTCTCACTTTCTTTTGTCTCACTCCCATTCTTAACTATGGGTCATCTGTAAGTCAGATATTTGTAACTCAGGGACTGCCTGTGCAACTGACAAATAAGATGCTATTTCAAGAGGAGCTGATTGGACTATAATATTGCAATAAGTGTCAATCAGACTTCTCTAGAACTGTCTAATATGGTACTGGTAGTTTGGCATTCCATTTCATTTCTAGATCTAATTTAATCTGGGTTCAACCTTGAAAGCCCTAAAAGGACCAGGCTACCTGAAGGAGTCTTTACTTCCATAATTATCTATCCAAATCTCAAGGTGGCCAAAGCTAAAGACTTCCTCCAAGTTCTCTGGCCAAATAAGTTGAGGCATAGTGGTGGCATCCCTCTATAGATTGTCCAGAATAGCTTGCATGGGGCCTGTAGCATGGTCTTTTGTTGCTGAATGAAGACCTTTTTATTCTTACAGATGTTTCAAAACAATTCTTACTGCTTTCAGATCTTATTACCCTTTTATTTTGCCTCTAGTTTCAACATTTTGTAACGTCCCAATGTTTTTACTCTTTGCTATTGGTTTGATCCTAGATTTTATTAGGCACACTCTCTATTTGTCATTTCATAGTGTTTTACAATATTTTAATGGATTATATACAACTCATTGCTCTAAAAGTATAGTAAATCAACACGTTGATCAATCTACTAATTACCTCAATCAAACTAACAACTAGCCAACCAAAGAGAATCTTTTAGTGGTGTTTTATTTTCTACCACTTGAAAGAAGTGTCAGTGTATATGGCACAATGTTGATTGTAGAGCACCATTATGAGAACATGATAGTGAGGTGGAAGTTAACATGACTTCACATGGGCTAACCCAAAAATGCTTGCATCTCTCCTATATGTTTAATCTGGTCATAGGGGAATTGTTAGAAAAGAACAAGCTGAAATAACAATGGTTACACATTATATTTTGCTCCCTATGATGCCAAGAGACTGGGGAATAGGTTATGTAGCAAGGACTGAAAGTGTTTGCATATCTTACAAGAGGTTATACATTACAAACAGAGAACTAGAAGTCAAAATCAACCAAATTCGTTACCTTCATAGATCCCCCCCCCCCCCCAGCAATAGTGACTTGTCAACTTTGAAAAACTAATTAGAATACACAATCTTGTTGCTCAATATTCACATTCTCTTCATATTCTGTTCTGTCAATGCGGGAGGTAGAAATGCATTTCTTTTGCTAATAAAGTCGGATCCTTGATTCACCAGTCCTGGTTTTCTAATGAATTCTAGAGTCATGGGGGAAGGAAAGTCCTCTTCAACAGTCACTACAACAGAGCGTACTACTCTTTCCTAATCCTGCTTGGAGATTCTTGAGATTGAACCTGAGCCTAGGCAAAGCAAGTAATCTAATACAGAGCTGCAATTATTCTCGAATATAGGATTTGGAATTCTTTGGTTGTCTTTTATCCAACTGCTAAAAAGATCTGACATAGCTTCCAAAATCAGACAACAACCGCATGTTCAAGGTGTTTCATAAGCTAGAAGGTTCTGCCTAGACTTACATGGAAGTAAAAACTTTCAAACCTGCCTTGAAGTTATGTTGGGTAGGAAAGATATACGTAAGTGTAAGACTCACTGCAACTCAAGCATACACTAATGATTGTCAAGTTTCTCTTTCTTTCTTCTTTATTTTCACCTGTGTGAAAGAACTGCTCTATTCCCCAACCCCCCAAGCCTGAATAGACATTTGAAGTATGTTCAACTTTTCCTTTCTCCAGGCAGCCTTTACCTCTGGAATGTAGAAAACCAGTTCATCCCTGGAGTGAGATTTATTTATTAGAAGCAACCTTTCAGAGGTGACCAAAATCTCCTTCAGAGAAAGCTAATGTCTTTCCCCCTCCAAATTTGGGGTCAAGGACAAATAAGCAACATCCAAAGTATCCTCCTAAAATGTTAAGTCTTTTTTTCAATGGAAATAACCCACTTATTCAAATGTGCTTCTATGTGAGTCATAAGTCCCTGAAAGCTCCTAACCAAAAAAAGGAAAAAGATAAAAAGAACCCTTCCCTTTGGTGTCCACTCTGGCTTTAGGATTCTTTCTGTTAACCAAAAGGAGCCACTTTCCAGAATCAAGATGAAATACTGAGGATCATGCAGAAAAGTACTGGTTTCAGGAGACCTGCAGAGCACCTTACAGGAAAGAGACCCTGTCAATCCACAAAGGAGATGGGTGTTGGTTGTAGGCGACACCCTCCTGAGAGGAACAGATGTGGTGATTTGCTAACCTGCCATGATATCTTGAGAAGTATGCTGTTCCAATGGGGCAAAAATCCACCATGTAACTCAGCGGCTGACAAGATTCATCAATCCCACTGATCCTTCCCCTTTCATGCTGGTTCATGTAGAAACCAATGATACTGCAAGGCATAGCCTTCAAAAGATCAGAAAGAAACTCTTGGAAGAAAGCTAAAATATATTAATGTAGAGGTAGTTTTTTCATCTCTCCTTCTGGTTGTACAACGCAGCCCAGGAAAGGTGAGAAAAAATGGTAGAGATGAATAACTGGCTCTGCAGATGGTGCCAGGAAGAACCATTTGGCTTTCTGGACCATGGCCTGCTTTTCTAGGAAGATGGGCTACTGGCACTGGATAGGTTGCCAGTAGGAAGGAATGTTTTTGCTCAGAGACTGTCAAACATGATCAGGCAGACTTTAAACTAGATTGTGTGTGGGAGGTTGAAAATAGTTTATCAAGGGCCAGAGTGAACCCTCTCTTTAGTCAAAGGGCTAAAGAGAGGGTTGGACAAACACAAGTACCAAGCAGCAAGAGGACAATAATCTCAAAAAATCAGTTAAGGGGAATGTCCCATGGGCTGAGATGTCTTTAATGGCCAGAGCATGAGAAATAAACAAGATGAACTGCAACTTTTAACACAACAAGACAGTTACAATGTAGTAGGCATAACTGAAACCTGGTGGGACGAGTCCAATAATTTGAATGTAGCAATGGAAGGGTATAACTTATTTCATAGAAATAAACCATCAGGAGAGGTAGTGGAGTAGCATTATATGTCAAAATGTTTCCACCTGTGAAGAAATGCAAATTTCAATCCTGGAAACCAGGTTGAGAGCATCGAGATAAAAATTAAAGGGACAAATACTAAAAATGATGTAGTTGTGGGAGTCTACTACAAGACCCCAAAGACAGGCTGAAAAACTGGATGAAGCCTTCCTTGACCAGATGACCAAACATGCAGAAAAAAGAGATATAGTAGTAATGAAGAATTTCAACTAATCTGATATTTGTTGGAAAACACATTTTGCCAAGAGTCCAACAAATTCCTTACTTGCCTTGGAGACACTTGTATTTTTCAGAAGGTAGAAGAGGCAAGAAGGGAACCAGCTATTCTAGATTTCATCCTAACCAACACTGAGGATCTGTTTAGTGGAGTGGAAGTGGTGAGATCCTTCGGTGGGAGCGACCATGTGCTCCCGGAGTTTGTGATACAAAGGAAAGGAGAAACTGAGGGCCCTTCCAGACAGCTCCTTTATTGTGGAAACTTCTGCAATAAAAGTGCGGGATGAATACACATTCCCACAGTTTGCCAGACTAAATAAGCCTAGTAAACTATGGGAATACCCATCCACCCCCCAAGTCCTTTAGAAAAGTTTTAAAAATCTTACCAGCCTGCAGTATTCCCTCAGTGCAGCTCTCCCGGCAGAAAATCCCCCCCCCCTGCTCTCCTCGTGCATCATTTGTACGTGCTGGGAGAGCTGCACAGGGGAATGCTGCAGGCTGGTAAGTTGTTTTTACTTTTCTAAAGGATCTGGGTGCTTGGGGGAGGGCCTCCCCACATTCCCTCAGGCTAGTCCCGAGTGAATGTGTGGACAACCCATCCCAGAAAGCGCATGCTTTCTGGGATGGGTGCGGACAGCCCTCCCGAAACATCTGCATTTTTAACGCAGATGCTTTTGGGATAAAGAGCTATTTAGATCCGCCCTAAGAGAAGTCAAACATGCGTTCAAGGCTTTAGGAGAGCTGACTTCAGGAAACTTGAGAAAACACTGAGTGCAATTCCATGGACAGGGATACTAAAAAAGAAAGAAGTTAATGATGGATGGGA
The DNA here is from genome assembly GCA_030556195.1 of Anolis apletophallus. NCBI lineage: Eukaryota > Metazoa > Chordata > Lepidosauria > Squamata > Anolidae > Anolis > Anolis apletophallus. The sequence goes on from JARBWK010000002.1 coordinate 78,341,251, forward strand.
GTTCCTTAAAAGTGAGATATTGGAGGCACAATTTCCAACAGGGCCAGCAAGGCGAAAAAATAAAAGAAGTATAAAGAAACCAGACTGGATGTCCAAAGAGCTATTCACTGAGCTAACATTTACAGTAAAAAAGACATGCACAAAAAGTGAAAAGGGGGGAAATCACCAAAGAAAAATTCAGAAGAATAACCAACATATGTAGGGAAAATGATCCTGGAATCTTTGTGGACAACAAGTTGAATATGAGCAAATCATGTGATGCTGCATCTAAAAAAACCACAATTGGATTTTGGACTGCATCAGAAGGAGTACAGTGTCTAGATCAAGGGACATCATGGTACCCCTCTACTCTGCTTTGGCAGGACCTTACCTGAAATACTGTGCTTTTCCTGCATTACAGAGGGTTGGACTAGATGGCCCATGCAGTCTCTTCCAACTCTATGATTATATGATTCTACTGCTATATCCAGAACCTTTGAAGAATGTAAAACCTTTAAGAATTCAATGTCTGCTTTTAATACTGGCAGATTGGAATGAAATTGAATGTATTTTTGCACCCCTATTCTCTTATATAAATATTCAGTGTGTTACTGAATGGTAACTGTCAAAATGGTAGCTTTCATTTAACTGGACACCAGTGAGGCCTTTAGTTGGCCCCCATAGTTGAAACATGAAAAGTTTCACACATTTTGTGCATTTGAAAGTTTTAAATACTTTCTGAAGCTTTAAAAACATATTTTAGATCAAAACTGTCTCAAAATTATAAATGATGTACTCCTATAAACGTATATTCAGTAAATCAAACCCTGTAATTGTGTATAGCACCTGGTAATCGCCAATAGTAGTATGCATTCACTTGACAAGTGTCTCATAAATACAAGTAATAAATAATAAATGATAATCTCATACAATGTCATACATTGTAATCTTCCTATTATTGTATGATTTGTGCCTAATAGTTTAATAGTAAATATTACAATCGTTCCCAGTGATAAGTCTAAATGTCATCCCTTTTCATTAGTTTTGGTCAAAACTCAATGTCTCCTTGCAAGCCAGAGGGCTTCTGAGATATTTCAATAATATCCAGGAAATCAATCTTACACGAAACTGAAGGAAAACATCTAATGTCATTGAACAATAAATATCAGTTCTGTCAGTAGCTTACCTTTGAGCTGAGGCCTTAGGATGTTTCTCTTCTAGTTTCCTCACCAGTGCCACTGTCAGCTGCCTATTGCCCCCTGAGGGACCTTCGGGCATTAAGTGGGTGACCAAAGGTCCTGAAAGTTGCTTCTTATTGCAGTTCCCGACATTAATTTGTAGATCCTAGGAAATTAAGAACAAGCATAAGATTAATATAGTGTTATCATCAGAATAAGTATTTTAAATAAAACTGTTTCATGTGGTATTGAATTGTACAAGCTGCATTATCTCTTGGGGAAAAGGACTTTTAAAAAGGAAATTGGGTTTTTGCTCTTTCCTATTTGTTCTGATCTTATTTATTTAGTTATACATTAAGTTGATATTTTTTATTTAAGGAATTATATTCAAATTGTGCAAAGTAGCTGTATCTCCCTTCAAAATATTTTCCCCTTTCTAAAAAAATGATTCTGACCTGCCTCTGGCTTGATACCATGACCTCTTCTGCTGCGTTGCTATCTGTCTCCTGATGAACTGCAGACTCAGCCCCATGGTGTGTGCAGTATTCCGTCTGGGTCACCTCCTCTCTTACATTTAGCTCCTCTAGGTAGGTCAGGACAAACTCAGGGTAAGCCTGTAGGAAAGGACAAAGGCAGAGTAACATTACCAGAGTGTAATCAGTAGAAGTATGACCATCTACAGTTCAGGAATCATGGGGAGAAAGGCTGTTGATGTTGGGCAATGTCATAAAAAGTTAGATTACTTATACATGACTTTATAGTTCATAAACCTTTCTTCATTTAGACTAATTTTAACTTTTCAACTCACTATAATAAACATATATAGACCATAATAGGTAACACATGCATTAAACATAAATGAAACACCAGTGTGAATTTCTTAAAGATAAAATGGCTTTATTCACTGTTATAAATGGGAACATCACATATAAGGCCTATATCCATTATCCTCTGATTCCAAAGTAAGAGTTATGTTGGAAAGCCGTGGATGGCTATTGTGCTTTAGTGTAACTAGGACAAAAATAATAAGATATTCTGGACAGTCATCACAGGACAGAGAGGGCACATCCATTCACCTATCCATGATAATGGTGACCACACTGAATTCAGTGGAGGAGGGGGGGGGGAACTCAGGAAAATTTCCCACCCACCTCCTACCTAAACTTCCACTCATCCTTCCGGATGAGAAGAGTGGGGTATAAATATAATAAATAAATAAATGAGGACATTTATCTAATCTCCACAGCCAGTTACAACACACCAATTCTACTTACTTGGTGTGTAACTGCCTAATTGGACATGTAGCATGGAACTATATTACTCTGAAACCAGATCATACACACCTGTAATACAGGAAGTGAAGTTCTAGTGATTAGGACTATAGAAAAAAGGAGACTAAGACTGCATCTACACTGACACGTTTATTGCAAGAGGAGACAAATCAGGTTCATAGCAGTCACACAAGCCATGGACTGATTTGAATTAACATGGGTCAAAGCTGATTAATGGTGTTAACAGAAGTCATGAGATATTCCAGAGCTTCCCCCAAAGTCCAGAGTAAACTTCTAACTACTTCAGGCCAGTGTAAACAGTTGTACAGCTTCCTATTCAAGAAATGGCCTCCAATTTCTTCTGAATCAGGAAGCCTGGGATAGGAGATACCACCTACCTTGCCATGTTTGCAGTGCCCAGCGGGTATGAAAATGATACTGGTCACTGCCCTGTCCCCTTAATAACAATATCCACAGCAACAAGGTGATTGAAAGGGAGGAGGGAAAGTAAGAAGTGATTCCTCCTTTCTCACCTCACCGCTCTGGCTATCATAATTTCAGGTACCAAACAATGACCAGGATCATTTCCATGCCCAGTGGGCACTGCAAATGCCAAAACGACAGGGCAAGGTTTTGGCTGCACCGAACCAATTATGATGCTGTCCAGAAGTTGCTGAACAACAGCTCCCTTCATTCCTGATAACTGGTCATGCTTTTTAGGGATGATGGAAGAAAGAGCCCAGCAACAGTTAGGCAGAAAGAGATTCCTTAGTAGTTCGCTAAGATTTCAAAGGGATCTTCCAGGGAGGTCCTTTTCTTGCTCCCACCACCATCACAAGTACAGATGGTGCGGATGAGAAAGAGAGTCTTCCCAGTGGTGGATCCCCGCCTCTGGAATCCCCTTCTAAGGGAAATAAGACAGGCCCCATCCCTTTCCTCTTTTCGTAAGAGCTTAAAGACATGGTGGTTTCACCAGGCCTTTGAGAACAACTAGTGCCAGCCCAGCCCCTGGACACTATTACAATCTAGCCTTGCACCCCCATCTTCTCTCCTGGACAGTCCCCCAAAAGGCCCTGGAATTGAGCAGCCACCGGCCCTACTTTTACTATGGTTGGGACCAGTTGTAGCACCTTACCCATTCTCCCCATGTCCTGTTTTTGCACTAGTCTTGATTCGGCCCTTTTAATTTACCTAGGCCCATTCTTGAAATTTTTGCCCTAGCAGTAATTTTTGCACGAAGAATTGGGTGGGATTGGTTTTTAATGTATATATGTTGTTTTGATAATTCTATGCTTATGTTTTGCGTACTCTGTATGGTGGTGTTTTGCTATTTGGAAACTGCCCTGAGTCTCCTAGGGGAGATAGAGCGATATATAAATAAAGTTATTATTATTTGAAACACAACAAGATGAGTCCACAGCAGACACTCTGCTGGCTGTTGTATTGGCTCACACATCGGGCATTTCCCAAGTGTCTAGGACTGTGTGATGTATCGGCGAATATTGCGTGCCGATCCCAGTAAGGTGGCCTTCTGCAGCTGGCAGGTGGTAATTTTGTCAGTGCCAATTGTGTTTAAGTGCAGGCCAAGGTCTTTAGGCACTGCGCCCAGTGTGCCGATCACCACTAGGACCACCTTTACTGGCTTGTGCCAGAGTCTTTGCAGTTCGATCTTTAAATCTTCATATTGTGCCAGCTTTTCCAGTTGTTTCTCTGCAATCCTGCTGTCACCTGGGATTGTAATGGGGAGGGTTAACAACAATGTGAAAGTACTACACAAGTAGGCACTATAGAATATAAAAATATATTGGATATGTATAATATAAACGGAGAAGGTAGATCCTAGACCACATTCTAACAATTATATCCTTCGCAAGCTAGAATATAAATGGATTTTGCTCCTGAATACCCGGAAGGGTTAAATGAAACCATCAGCTTACAGACTTTAGCTAATTAGCGGTTCCACCTGATCTGATCATATACTAACTTTCCCAGGTCTGCCTTACTCACCTTTATGGTCACCTCACTTTCTTTAGTGAGGTTAGGCTCGAGATTTCTCCATATATGGTATGTATGTAATATCTTTGTGTTGAATGAGTTTTTACACTTGGCAAATTGTGCTAGACTATGTTGTATCCCCTACAGATAAGGACAACGGTATTTTCATGAAGGCCTTGACAAAGCACCGCCCGGGGGCGAAATGGATGACATTGTCATCCCATTGGCCTCTCTTTAAAACGCCTCATTTTGTCATGATGCAGGGTCTCGGCCCAGCCCCTTAATCACACACACAAAGACGGTAATCAGCTAACTATTTATTGAATAATAAAAAACAGGTGAAAAGGTAAATTGTCCATAAAAGTATCAAAAGTTCAATCAAAAAGGTAAAGAGTCCGTAAGTAAAATCCAAAGGCAAACGTGGCAAAAGCTCCGCAAAAACAATGCGGATCAAGGACTTGGTCCGTGGCAAAGAACAAGGCAAAGTTCATAAACAAGCCCAAGAACTTCTTGGCAAGGCTCGAGCCGGCAACTTGGCTCCGTGGAACTTCGCTCGCTTCACTCCCCTTAGAACAGAAGTGGCCGAGCTACTGAGGATCCTTTCCCACGGATCCTATACTTAAACCCCTTGGCGAGGCCCCCGACGCTCTAGGCTTCTGCGCCAATCTGTGCTATGGGATCTAGCGCTTCTCTGGCGCTCTAGGCTACGGTGCCAATCCCTCCTGCTGGACTCAATGCTCCGTCTCCTATCAAAGCTCCGTCCTTGCCTCCCAGCACCTGGGTCGCTATCTTCATAAAAGCCGAACTCCCTTTCAGCTTCCATGGGCTCATCCTCCACTGTTTCCCTGATCCTTTCCTGCGACCCGTAACCACATGGTTTCTCATAATGATCGGAATCATCACTCTCAGGGTCAGTCTGAACTTTCCAGCTATCATAGCCGTCAGGCCATTCATTATCCCAGGCCAAGCTCTCTGTGGGAGAGGAAGGCCCAGCTAACTCATCAGCCCCTTCCTCCATGTCCTCATCAACTGCAGCTGGCCCCAATGCAAGTGGGACCCCCGGTGCTGCCCCCTGCCCCCCAGGCACGAAAGGGAACTGGGTTGCTACACATTTGGGAGCTTATACCTGTCTCCTTTCTGGTCCTTATACCTTTGGATGATTTAGCCTACTTATGGATTAGAGACTTTGAATTTGAACTTTATTTGGGACGATTTATGGATTGCGTTGTGAATTTATTTCATGGATATTTAATCCGAAGTATCTCCTTTGTGGACATTGTGGACATTGAGTCTTTCGAGATACCACATCGCTACTCGCCTGTATCCCATGTTGGGTATAGTATGTCCTTTATGTTGTAATGTACCTTCTCTAGCTCCGTTTATATTATACATATCCAATATATTTTTATATTCTATAGTGCCTACTTGTGTAGTACTGTCACCTGGGATTGTGACATCGACGATCCATACTTTGTTTTTTAACACGGTTGTGAGGTCAGGAATATTATGCTCCAAAACTCTGTCTCTCTGAATCCGGAAGTCCCAGGGGAGTTTGGTGTGTTCATTCTCTGTAACTTTTTCCGGCTTGTGGTCCCACTAGTTCTTTGTCACAGGCAGATGGTATATGTGGCACAGGTTCCAATTAATCATCTGAGCAACAGCGTTATGCCTCTATTTGTAGTCTATCTGTACGATCTTCTTGCAGCTGCTCAGGATGTGATCTATTGTTTCATTTGCTTCCTTGCAGAGTCTTCATTTGGGATCTGTCGTCGACTTTTCAATTCTGGCTTTGATGGCATTTGTTCTAATGGTTTGTTCTTGGGCTGCCAGAATCTGGCCCTCCGTCTCCTTTTTCAAAGTTCCATTTGTGAGTCACAGCCATGTTTTTTCTTTATCAATTTGGCTCTCAATTTTTGCCAGAAACTGTCCATGGAGTCCCTTTCTTTGCCAGTTTTCTCTTCTGCTCTGGATTGTGTTTTCATGGTATTCACTCTTTGTCTTTTGCACTTCAAGCAGTTTACTACTATTGGCTTTCCTCAACGTTGGTTCTTGACTGCCTTTTACATAATCTGCCAGTGCATGTTTCTCTTCTACCATTTGTTTCACTTGCAGAAGCCTTCTGCCTCCTGATTTTCTGGGCAGGTAAAGTCTGTCGACATCACTATGCGGGTGTAATGAGTAGTGGATTGTCATTAGTTTTCTTTTTTATTTACTTGTTTATTGATTTATATGTCATCAGTTTTCTTGTTTTTATGTCAATATCATCCAGCTCTATTATTATTATGTTAATGTGTTTCAGCAAATAAAGATATTGGGAGTAACAGAAAAAGAATTTTCTAGTATAAGCCTTGGTGAACTCCAGTCCACTTTATCAGATGCTGATCTAAAACACACAAGTCACCACATGTGCTTGCAATTTGCTGACTGACAGTACATGATACTAGAGCTGTGTGAATCAACCTTACAAAAAAATCTAACTGTGATTCAAATCCAAAGCCAAAAATAAAGCAAACACAGAACAACCAACTCAGGGAAGTAATTTCAACCACAGACTAAAAGTCAAATTAAGTATGGAACATATATTTTCAGCAAAACACAAAAGGATCCAACTTTTAGAAAATAATCTAGAACAAAGTTGTCCATTAATATACTAGTGATGCCAAGGCTGAGATTTGCCTCAGGGATAGTCAAAAAATGAATAACATACCTGTATAGCAATTTAAAACAAAATGAAATCACTATAGAGAATAAGCCATTTTATCCACAGATTATAAATCAAGTCACATAATACACAGAGCCAATGAAGTTTCTTGGTATCCCCCATCTTTGCAAGTATGAAGAACTGTTAGAAATGAGGTAGAGATACTTGAGTACAACCACTGGTCACTGCTATCTCATTTTCTGCTAGACTACTGTGCACTTTCCAATTGAAGATGTACATATACAAAGGATTCTGATGGAGAATTAATACATTGAAGTAGTGCTTAAAATACTAGGCATGAGAAAAAAGTTATGAAAATTAAAAGATTCGTAAGAAATTCATAAGAAATGCTACTTTTGAGTATTTCCGCATCTGGAACGCCAACCAGGAAGTGGACTTTCTTTATAGAACTTTGGGGGCCAGGATTTTCTTAAGTATCATTATTAGGTCGTAAGGGGGGGGGCACCCTCCTTCTCTCTCACCACCCTCCCGCCTCCCTTGCCAATAAGTATTATGGCAAGGCAAACCCTAAACTCGTTCCTTCTTTCGGCTGGAAGCCTGGAAAAATGTAAACAGAGAGGTTTACTCAGAAGTAAATCTGCAAAGGAAGTAAACAGAGAGGTTTACTCATGAGTAAATCCGCAAAGGAGGGCACTTTGGATGAAGTGCCCTCCTTTGTGGATTTACTTCTGAGTAAACCTCTCTGTTTACATTTTTCCAGGCTTCCCTGCCCCTCCTGCCTGCCAGGATCTAAAGCATCAAAGAGTATTGGGGTAGTTGCACACAACACGTGAGAAACCAACCTAATGTATAATAGAATGAATGCTAACTTATAGAGTAAGTGCCTAATATTATAAGTAATCCAACTGGTCATATACCTACATTCCATGCACATGCAATAATACAGCAGTAATAACAATGGGTATAAGAAGAGGTAAAATTCAAACCGAAGTATTCTGACTGTGGTCCCTCCTCAAGCGGTGCAAACTGCAAACAGGAGGCAGCCTCTCCCGGGAAAAGCCAAAAGCCCGGGCACAGCGTTTGCTTGCTGCAGAATCCCGGGCTCATAGAGAAGAGCCCGTTTGCACCGCTTGAGGAGGGACCAGTCAGAATACTTCGGTTTGAATTTTACCTCTTCTTATACCCATTGTTATTACTGCTGTATTATTGCATGTGCATGGAATGTAGGTATATGACCAGTTGATTACTTATAATATTTAGGCACTTACTCTATAAGTTAGCATTCATTCTATTATACATTAGGTTGGTTTCTCACAGGATCTAAAGCGTGCCAAGCCTTGATGTGCTTTAGATCCTGGCAGGGCAGGAGGAGTGGACCTCCCTGCCCCTTCTGCCTGCCAGGATCTAAAGCCTTGAAGAGGCTTCATGACAGGCCAACTTCAGCCCTCCAGGTGTTTTGGACTTCAACTCCCACCATTCCTCACAGCCTCAGGCCTCTTCCTTTTCCTCTCAGCCTGGGCAAACTTGGGCCCCTCGCTCCCTCAGGATCGGGGTGAGAGAGAGGCAGCGAGGAGCGAGGGGGGCTCCTCCTTTTTTTTTTGCTTCCAAGAATAGAATACCCCCCTCCTCCCTCCTTCCCTCCCTCCTTCCTATTTGGAGAGTCCCATCTAGAATTCAGTGTGATTTATTCAAGTTTTTGTTTAAACTCCCAGAAATCCCAGCCAATTTACCAGCTGTTAGGATTTCTGGGAGTTGTAGGCCAAAACCATCTGGAATGCGCATACGCTGGCATACGAACTACTAACGAATTCCGTTAGTAATTACGTTACATTTTAGAAATTTTTGGAAATTTTTTTGTAAGTCTTTCTATTACTAATCCAAAAAAATCCCCCCCCCCCCATTAGATTTTCGATTTCCTATTTTTGGGTTCTAAACCATGCCTATAAAATACCTATAAATCACACATACCTTTGAATTAATTGAGCCATTATTTTGAAACTCCCAGTACTGATAGATATTGTTTTTGTCCCTGTAAGAGAAAAAATACTCAAGTGATAGTATTTTTTAAACACACAGTATATTCTTTTTATCATGCAATTTACAGCACAATCCTTTGTATATTATATATTTTTCAAATGCCCATTTGCTCAGTTGAGCTTATTGTCAGATAACTCTAAGGCAACTCTAAGAAGAAGCTCATTTGGTTGCCTTTTCATCCAAATGAAAGTTGTTTGTATACATACTTCAAAGCCTGTCATTTCATATCTATCTTAAAGGAAAACAAATCAAAATTCTATTCCATCAGGCAAGCAAATTTTCTTCGACACTGAAAACTTCAGACATCCTGGTCCTACCTCCAAAGAGACCATTTCCCCCCAAATTTTAGATAGTATTTGTTAGAGTACTAGGAAACAGCAGCATCATGAACATCAACACACTATTATTCTATGCTAAAGGTTTTAATATGCAGTTAGGTTCAAACCATATACCATGGACCCTCAATATCCACTAGATACCAAAATCCAAGGCTGCTCATGTCCCATTATATACAATGGTGCTGATTGCATATATTCCTATATGAAGTGGAAAATCAAGGTTTGTTTTTTGGAATACATATATATTGTGAATGAATTCTTTTTACATGGGCCGTTGTTTGGATGCCCCACTTGAAAATACGGGATCTCTCACTTTTAAAGGGCTGTCTGGATGCGCCCCAAATCACAATTCAACATTAACTATCTCTTCTTCATAGCTAGTTGAGCTTATTGTCAGAGAACTCTAAGGCAACTCTAAGAGGAAGCTCATTTGGTAATTTGGCTCCAATTATTTCTAGCAGTCTTGATTTGAAAGTCATTCAGGAGAACTGTTCTCTACACACAGACTTGCTAAGCACATATTTACATGACTAAACACCAATTTGTGAGGTCAAGGTTGATATGAAAAAACATCTTCCAAGTGGATCTTTATTAGTTTTGAAAAAGATATCTTGAGCACATGGCAGTAGTATGTGAGGGATAGCCATCTATACAATGCCCTTCAAGAAATGAGAGCATTCGTCATCACATTTACACAAAATCATCTACCAGCAACTTGGGTTAGCTTGCAATACTAGTGTATGTCATATGCTTCAGATGGATGACACATGAAGACAGCTGAAAAAGTTAGGGTAAGTATCAATTTAATTGTGCAGCCTCCAGGAAAATCTAAAATAACATGTCCTAGTGATATTTAACCTCTGGCTAATCCTTTGATTAGTGTGTGGCAATCCAACTCACAGGCAGCACAGTCAGAAGACAATAGAGCACGAATTCGATCCTGAGCAAAACAAAATTCATGCAATGGAGCATCTTTTCTATCACTTCCACTCTCCTCATCTTATAATAGCCTCTTTGGAATATCAGGGAAGTGTCCTGAAAAGACTAAAATGGTGCATGGGAACTGCAGTGATCAAAGACACCCTTTGCAATCAAAGCAATGTGTATACACAGAGGATCTGCTCACTTAAGCGAATTTCTTATATCACCTGGACATATGTTTAAGGGATTCAAGAAAATTTAGCATGTAGTAGAAGATGATGGGAAGTTTCCCTATTAATCCCACATCATTATGTTTTCTTCAACATATGTCTTCAGCTCATGCCTGTTAGGTCTTGTAATAAATCTGACTTTTTCCCTTCTCCTCTGCTTCTCCGTGGATATATTTGCAGATGTACATATACAAAGAGCATATGTCCACAGAAGCACAGAAGCCAAGAGAAGTAGAATTCAACCTGTCGCTCACACTGTTACTAGGAAAAAGATTGGGATAATTTGTACATCATGTCCAAAGATATTAACCAAAAACTATTTCCTTGTGTTTATTGTCTAGATGCAGTGAGATTTTCTGGAACCAGAGAGTAGAATATCCTAAATAAAAAATCTGTCCACCTGGTCTTCCTGATTACAGTTTTAATTGAAGAATTTTAAAAAATATGTTGGTTTTTGTGTAGTTTGTGCAGCTAGGGTTTTGTGAGAGTGAATGACCAAGATATTTTTGTCTTTTTGAAATGGTCTATCCTATTAAAGGAACCAGCATAGTGTAGTGGTTTGAGTTTTGGACTTGGACTCTGGGAGACCAGCTCAGACATTCGGCAAGTCGCGATTTCTCAGTCTTAAAGGAAGACAACGACCAATCTCTAGGGAATAAATCTTGCCAAGATGGCCTTGCAATGGAACTCCCATAAATTGGGAGTTGACTTGATTGCATATAATAGCAATCATATCAAGAACCATAATATCTACAGTTCCTTGTTCATGGATAGGAACAAGAATAGTCTAGCTGAAGGGCAAATCAAAGCATTTATGCCATGGAAAAATGAAAAGCTCCTTCTTTTATAGGATATAAACATTTTGAGTAAGTGTCTAATTCACTCACATTTATGGTTTTGGTGTAACTTTAGACAATGTCACCTGAAGAGGAAATAAATGCTAAACAAGATGTCCAAGAAGCAATAGCAACTAATTTTCGGTGAAGTGTGTACAATGGGCCTTTGGTATCTGCTGAGTTTTGGTTCCATGACCTCCATGGATACCAAAATTCATGGATGTTCAAGTTCCATTTTATGCAATAGTGTACCTTATATAAGTTTGTTTTCTGGATATTTTTGTAATATTTTCAAGCCACGAATGGTTGAGTCCATGGATACAGAATATGTGAATGGTGGGCAGAGGAGGAGGATAACTTTATATCTTCAGGGAGTTTTTGCACACTGCCAGTGACTGTAGAAGCAGAATTTTCCACAAGCTGTTACTCATCACAAAACTACTTTTTAAAAAGGGGCAAGAATAGGTATGCATTAGCCAATCTATCTAGACAAATTGATTTCCATGGGCCAATCCATGATTTTGCAAGAAAAACACTGGAAAAATAAAGCTTTTGAATTAATTGGCCCAATATTCATAATTACACGGTTTTGAAATGTTGACAGCTAATCCAAAAGTTACAAAATGACCAAAAAGTTTCAAAACATTTATCAAATGCTCAAGTATCATTATTACATAAAACAGAAAATATTTTTTCAGAGATGTAGAGCTTTGAAGAGTGTTACAAGTGCGAATTGTGCAACAAGTTTGGAATGTCTCCCTCTGCCAGGGATGTGTGGGCTTTAACAATTTGCCTATAATCACTACAAACTTATCATCTCCCACATTCTTAGACACTGCATAATGCCCTATGGGTTATTTGCAATTTTATCTACATAGTCATTATTTTAAAATATCCCAGTCATCTATTAAATAATATGGTGTACAATCATTCTTCTGATGGAATATTAAAGTATGATGGGGACAATAAGCCAGGACAATATCAATTTATAATCCTAGTAAAAAGCATCTTGTATTAAACAGCTTAATAGAAATAATAGCTTTTCATTAAAAATACCTTGGAAATCACCAATATTTTACAAGCTGACAATATATCTTCAGAATTCTGGTTTATCTCTGTCCCATATTTTAGTTCATAACATTTTCATTTCATTTCAAATAAGAGACCAAATATAGATAGCATGTTAAATATTCTTACAAGTTAAATTTATGGAGATTTACAAAGGATTGGGACATGCTTCTGATACTACCGTAAGCATCAAATATATCAGGCAGTAGTTTCAGCTTTAGGGAGTTCAAAGCTACAAGGTACCCTTAAAATATAAAGGTCAGGATCTTACATGAGGAATTATGTTTTAACAAATAGGTTTTACACTACTAATTTTATTTTGTCCAGATTTGCGGTATATAAATATGGTAAATAAATTTGTGGAATGAGGTATCCACTACCTTTCTACAACTATAGCCCATGCTCCCTATTACTAGGATGGATTGATAAGTGTAACAGATGGGTTTGGTTGTGTCACGAACAAGCTATCCATTACTTTTCCTCTGGCAGCCCTCTGCCATAAATATAGCTCTTTAAAATGCAGGTTGATTCTGCATTTTAAACCATTTTATATATAAGACAGAATTTATTTATTTATTTATTATTCAGTTTTATATTCCGCTCCTCCCTGCAGGCTCGGGGCGGATCACAATAGCAATAAAATACACAATAAAACATACAATAAAATTCAATAAAACACACAATACATAGCCAGTAGCCAACAGAATTAGCATAGGTGTTGCTTGTATAAGTGCTGTGATTTTTGAAGTGATAAGTATTATACAGCATTTTGATTGCAAACAGTAAGGCTTACCTCTGAATATACATGCACAAAAATTCAGTAAAAACTCACTCTTAAAAAATCTAGTGGGCACTTCGCTTGTCTTCAGAGCCAGAGTTTATCCTGTTTCACATGTGGTTGCACCTCTCTAGGGATCACATCTGCAGTATGCCATCTGTCTCAGCAGAGGCCCAAGTGAAATAGAACAGCTTTGACTGAGGCTGGTATGTGGACCTCTTCCAGACAAAGTCAACGTGTTCTAAGACCCTACAGTATCAAATTATAGATAGAGCTACCATTAAAAATTGCTCAGAAATACTATGGGAAAGATGAATGAGGACCTTCTCAATCAATTCTTCAAGAGTATCCCTGGTTCCAATTATGGGTCTGTTCCTAAGCACCAAGCACATGTTTAAAAATCTACCCAGGGTAGAAAACCCAGTGAGAAATCCCTGAGGCTGGATCTACACTGCCCTATATTCCAGGATCTGATTCCAGATTATCTGCTTTGAACTGGATTATACGAGTCTACACTGTCATAAACTGATAATCCAGAATTACATCCTGGAGTCCTGGGCAATGTAGATCCAGCCTGAGTTTTCACATTCCATTCCAGATCCATACATAAAGTGGCATAGATTTATTATTTTCTTTTAAAGGGCAGAGACTCTGAAAATGTCACTGTCCTGATCTAATGTAAACATAAATATCACCTTCCTCCTTCTCCTTTTTTCCTCCAGGCTGTTTCAGAAAGAATATTCACAGTTCATTTAAAATAAGTCAAGAAGGGAATGTCTGGAAGAAATTCATTATTCCAAGAGAAATGGCAGAATAAATTAGATATTATACATTCTTAAGCACTAAATTACACAATATGTAAATACACCTTTTGATAACACTTGAAGTAACTCTTTTATTTTAAAAGAATCGATACCTTTTCTGTAGGTTTAACTTATAGCCTTCAAGAGGTATGCCATCCTGCGTCACAGCTCTGAATGGATGACCAACAGCCAGACAGCTTTGCACTACAGCTCGACTTAGAATCATTCCAGTCTTTCAATGAATGGGGGGAAAGGGTTTGAATAAGTTAAAAGAACCAGAAAATTCAACAATGTGTTACAAATAGAGAGGTCATTATGCCTGGATAACTCAGGATATTAACAGTTGGAGAAACTGAAACACTATCCACAACTTAGCAGTCAATGAGCCCTGCTCAGAATCAGTGATCTTCTGTACAACAAGGGTGGCATTTTACAGTTCAGTGCAAAATAGAACAGACCCTTGATATCTTCATTTGTCCTTTTCCTCTGCATATTTCACAGTGCAACGATTTAGGGTCCATAACGTGTCACTTGCCATACTTATAACTACAGAGTTTACTTGAAATATGTATGCACAGGGAAAAAAGTTCAGTGAACTGCAAAGATTGCAACAAATCTATCGCCATTGAGTCAATTTAAAGTTTTACCTCAAGTCTGAAAAAATGGTGGTTAAAGATGTTTAAAGCCTTTTGTTTTAGAAACAGCAACTCCATTGCAAATCTATAGTTTCAAGTGGGTTGTTATAAGTACAATCTTGCCATTGCCTCGCTTTTCTCTTTCAAATATTAAGGGTGAAATTCTAAACACTTTTACCAGACACAAAGCTCTTTAAAAGCAATAGGGCTTACTTCCGAGTAACAATGGCCTTGGCTAGGTTTCAGTTCATATTGGCTATTAAAAACCAGGGAGTTAAATTATTTATACATATTAACCATGCTTCCTGCTCACAATTTATATCTGAGCTCACAATTTCTACTAAACAAGCTGCTCAAATCTCCCAACTTCTCCCATCTATAGCCCAATGATCTGTTTTTATATTCATTCTCTACCCTAGCAAGCACAGCCATATTTATTTATTTACTTATTTACATCATTTTTACCCCGCTCTTCTCACTCCCGTAGGGGGACTCAGAGAGGTTAACAAGGGCAATGAACCATTCATTAGCGTGGTTAATGGTGAAGCTATTGTTTTAAATGTTTTTAAATGTTTTAATGCATTTTATAATTCTATTTTAAAATGTTTGTTTTAATTGTACATTGTTTTAAGGCATTGAATAGTTGCCTATGTGTAAAGCTTCCTTGAGTCTCCTCCGGGGTTGAGAAAGGCAGGATAGAAATGTCGTAAATAACAATAATAATCAATAACATCAGATTTAAGGGTTCTTCGTTGGAAGTACTCTACAATGAAGTAGCATGGCATTCACATCTAATTTCAGTTCTTGTTTGTTGCTAGCCTTCGAAACTGCTATAGCAGTCTTTGCCTTCCTTTTGCAATACACATACTCAACAACCAAGATTTATTCTAGATCTATGGACCATTCATGTTCAAATTATTTCTGATGGGGCACAACTCAAAAACAATGGCACCCATGCTATTAAGGCAATTGCAACTTCATTGCCATTGGGGAGCCCTCGGGGAGTGGCAGTATAAAAATTTGAATAAATAAATAAATAAATAAATAGAGCAGCGGACATGACTCAATCAAAATTGTCTTTGGCTTTGCCTATATGTGCTCCATCAAACTCAGCTAGAATTTGTTTTCAAATGAACATACTGATTTGAAATCAACTTTTGTTAAGTTGTAACTAACTGTATGAACATTATATTGACCAAAAACCAAATTAACAACTAAAACAACTATAATATAAAACCACTGTAGCTGAAAATGAGATCTAGCATGGTGTAGTGGTTTGAGTTTTGAAATTTGGAGACCAATGTTCAAATTCCTGCTAAGTAATGGAAACCCACTGGGTGACTGGGTCAGACATTCACTTTCCCAAAGCCTGAGGAAGACCATGGCAAAACACTTTGTGAACAATTCTTGCCAAGAAAATCCCATGATAGTAGGGGAGTGCGGGACCACAGGAAGCTTATGGATCCAGGTAGCTACTGGAGTTTTTTGTTGCCATTATTATTGATGATATCAAAGCTGTGGGTGACTTCTGCAGATGAGAAATGACCAAGGCAGAAGATACAATTGTTCCTGAAGACCCCAACTTTATAGCTCCCTGTCTGTTTTGAGATCCTCAGAGGAGGGCTTTTTCACAGTTCCATCACTCCCACAGGTAAAGCTTATGGAAACAGGGGAGAAAGCCCTTGAAGTGGTGCCTGGGACTCTTGATTCTTTTTCCCATAGGACAATAGGTCTCCTGTCCATGTTCAATTTCTGCCAGCAGGTAAAAATCTTTTAATTTACACAGGTCATCGTCTGTTAACTGGCCGTTGCAAAGTTCTTTTAACTGGAGTAGGCCATGTGTTTCATCACTGTTACATTGTAACTGCCTTTTAACCATGTTATTAAATTACTGTTTTAATATCACTTTTTTTAAAAAAAAAGTTTATATCATCCATTTTGTATATGATCTTAACTTACCATGTGAGCTGCCTTGGGTTTTACATTTGGGGAAAAGGTTTTGAATGAAATAAACACAACAAACTAGAAGAATAAACTGCTTCTTATGTTCTTATGTTCTTATAGCACAACAAACTAGAAGAATAAACTATGAATCCATTAATGCATTGTTCAAATTAATGCTGTTCCTTTTTGCTGTAGTACCTTTGTGATTACCCACATATTAGGAAGTGGGAAGCATGCAGAGGCTGGAATCATATCTTGGTTTCTTTTGGAAGTGTTCTTCTTCATATTTTCTATAGTTGCTGACACAAGAACCACCATTTGGGGATCAGTCTATATTCAATAACATAATAATATAATTTAACTGATACTCAGTATCACTAAACATACATACAGGAAAATCATTTGTCATTGCAGTGGAACATCATTTTACAGAAATCTAAACTGAGTATTGTGAGCACAAGGGAATTGTATTTTGTTACATTGATTGTTTTTAGCTGCCTTTCTTTGAACATTTTCTTCATTAGGGATATAAAATGCAAGTCAAATAACTCAAAGTACAATCCAATATCTGAACTGAGAACTAAGCTCCACTGAGTTGAGTGAGATTTATTCCCAGATAAATCCATACAGGATTGTAACCTAAATAGGTACACGGAATTAAACCTTTAAGCCTGAATAGAAATGTACCCAGAAAGGGGAGTTACAATCCCCATAGACATTATGGGGGGCGGGGGTGAGAAAGAAATTGTACTTCCAATAATCGTGATAATATACATAAATACTCAAACACCCTAAAGTCAATACAGTACAGTAAAGGCTAAATAATATTGCATTTCAGGAGAATTATAACCTTGAAATAGCACACTCAGAATGCTTTCACACACACATCACTGCCTAAAATGATCCTCAGTTTGATATTACCTGTTAGCCAGCTGCAGCAGTGCCAAGGAGGGAAGCCCCACTGCTTTTCTACAATGGGAATGAATGCTCTTGTAATCCCACACTAAAGGTTGAAGTATTTCAAGCAACACATGTACTTGCCCTCTCTATTCTAAGTTGCTATCCGAGACAACACAACTGTGTAGAAGATTGTTGTAGATGGAATTAGAGAGAGATATCATTATGATGTGCATAGCACCTGCTGTAAGTCCCCATGTCCTCTTAGCAATGCCACTGGCTTTAATCTTATCACATTTGATTTTGTGGTGCAGTGGGGAGGAAACATTTTCCTCATGTTATTTATTTGAGGTTGGCATCCAACACTAATGCCATGCTGTTCTTTATTATATCCTATAATGCAGGATATTACCTAAGAACACCAGATAAAGAAAGAACACCACATCCTTCTAACCCAACTTCACATGATATTACCGTTTCCAAAGAGCATGGAGCAACTGAGTCAAAGATAGAAGGCATAATGGTATTAATGTTCTTTTCTTTCATACTTCTTTCATACTTGTAACTATATTTCTTTACATATACCCCACAGTATAGGACTGTAAAGGCAAGGCTCAGGATTAAGTGAAAATGTTCTATCCTGCCTAATAGATATACAGACAGTCCACAAATTACATCCAAATTATAAACCACTCATAGTTAAGAACAGGGTGAGACAACAGGAAGTGAGAAAAATCTACTCATCGGAAGGGAAATTCTCTCCTGGAAGAGTTGTCATGGGGAAAAGGAGTATGTAATGGACCTTTATCACCATTCCTTGTTTCCACAATAAGCCCATTTTTCCAAAAGTAAATCCATCCACTTCACGGGGAAAGGAAGTGAGATGAAATCTTCCAAACAGAGACACAGATGGCAAAACAAACAACTCAGGAATGTTAGCCCTTCCCTATGCTATCCAAAACATACACACACACACACACACACACACACACACACACACACACATATGACTGGAGTGCCTGTTCCAACTTACATACAAATCTAACTTAAGAGCAAACCTACAGAACTGATGGTGATGATGATGGTCCCAGTGGTAATCGGCCACACTGGGTGCCATGCCAAAGATCTCAGCTGGTATTTGAAAACAATAAACATTGACAAAATCACAATCTGTCAACTGCAAAAGGCCACTTTACTTGGATCTGCACGCATTATTCAAAAATACATCACACAGTCCTAAACGCTTGGGAAGTGTTCAACTTGTGATTTTGTGATATGAAATCCATCATATATATCTCGTTTGCTGTGTCATACTGTGTGTTTGTGTCAGTATAATACTTTATCTATATTCTGCCCTATCTCCCCTGATGGACTCAGGGCATAACCTATCTTGTTTGTAACTTGGGGACTGCCGGCATATAAATCTTTTGATTAATATAAAAAAAAATTGTAATAGCACAATATTTGTGCAGGCACTTCAGACCTGGCTTTTTAGTAGAGCTTTTTTTATAATTCTGATTTTAATACTTGTCTGTTTTAATGCTGTGTTTTATGTAAATCACCCGGAGCATCTGGGATGGAGGGCAATTAACAAATATTAAATTGAATGAATGAATGAATGAATATATGTTAATATCTATATATTTTCAAAACCTTGATCACCCGGTTTGGTGATCAATCTTTTCAAACCATGTAGTGATCTTGCATTTCCTCAAATCAAGAGGTACTTAATAATTTAGGTTAGTTGCTAGTCCCTCAGTTTGGGCAAGTTGATCATGTGGGTGACTGCTGTCAATTTTAGGCCCTTTTGGCTAATGCTAATACTATCTGGATGCTTTTCAGTTGGGTCCTAGGCTGGTCTGAGGAGCAAATTGCTATGATAACTCTGTGATGCCATTTGCCAGGAGAAAGGAATAGTGTATCCCCTTTAGTTTTCTCAATTGCTTTTGATACAAACAACCATGATATCCTTTTGGGAAGTTATCTGTTAGAACTAACCTCAGGATCAGTTACCTAACTACATAACTACCTTAGTTATGTAGCTGAGCGGTGTCTTCCAACCCAGTTTCCCAATTCTGACTCACCAGGTTCGTTATCATGTCAATTGAGACACAGCTGACACTTCCATCTCTTACTGCAAGCAATCTCCAGTGTGACAATCAGATGCATGATCCCAGTCATAATTCCCCCTTGCACCAAAACTGCTCGGTCAGAACTCCTCCCTCAGTTTTTAAAGTGAATGTACTCCAGTGTGGTAGACAAATGGTAGAAGCTGATGGTGGGAACCTGCTATTCTGCAAACTGGAACCATCATTTTGATTTTTCTCAGGTTTTTATTCTGTCCCTCTTGCTTTTTATTGTATTTGTTTAATTTTATTTACATTTCACCTTTCTTATAGTATTAGGACCCAAGTCAAGTTTTAAATTTAGAAGCAGATGTAGAAGATTTCATCCTATGCTTCACATAGATACATCAAGAAACAGAGGACATAATGCAGGACTTGCACAACCCTAAAAGCTAACAGTAAAGGGATTGAACAACAGTTCTGCAGCAGCACCTTTGGTTAAATTATGCCAAAAAGATGGAGAATTACTGCAATACAGTTCTCTTGTGTTCCTAATCAGCGAAACTGCCCAGGAGCATATCATGATCAATTATATAAAATACTGCTGTGGGGCCTATTGGGTCCAACTGATATGTGCTCCTGTTGTCTAGTTCCTGAGATAATGATCCACAAGGTTGTTTCTGTTCTATTGCCATAATCCAGGCAATCAGACACACCCAAGAAAGCATGGATTTATGCTGCTAGACTCACTCTAAGATCTTACTTTGAAAAGAAAGGTTAGAAACTGACAGTTATCTAGGATGGTGAGATTCAGGAAAGATCTTGCAACCACTTATTTTAGAGAAGTTGGACCTCAAACCTCCTTCAAATAAACCTGTACAATCTCCACCCTATAAATGGCAAGTATTGCTCTAGCAGCTTTTAGCTGCCAGAATGGACATATATCCTATGAGCAAGGGGTTGTCCTCACTCTTCAAGCAACTTGTTCACACCCTCAAGCTGAATAAACTGAAACTCATTAACACGATGCAGGACTATTTCCAATAAGGCTCCATCCTGGAGGCATCCTAGGACGGAGCCCTGAGAACATGGGTGGCTGGCTACCGATGTTCTCATAGCCTTCAATAGGTCAGGACGAGGGGAGGCCAGGCGGCAACACTTTGCCCCATGTGATGGGGAAGGTGGCAGTGCTGGGCATGGGATGACAGTTTCCTCTGCTGCCTCACAAATTCGCCACACTGCCCGGCAAATTCTCCCACTGTCACCCATGTTAGGGACTGCAAAGTCAGGACACATTTGAGCAATTATCTCCAGAAAATGCTTTGAAAATTGATCACAGCAGCTTTCTGAGGACTTCTAAATAGCTTGATTTCTGGAATATAAACAAACGCCCTAGACTATGCAAAACATATAGGACTGAATGAGATGGTAATCATTCAAAACAGAGGCAGCAGTGAATAACATCTTTGTAATAGGTTCTGAAATTGGCCCTTGCCTTGGTTGAGCTACATTTGCCCCATGTCTTTCTTTATTGTTGATTTAAACAGCTTCCCAAGCAATTTTACAGTTAAACATGCAGACTCATATTTATTAAATGAGATTTCTCATTTGAACATCTGGATCATATTTACCTATGGCATTACAAGAAATAACATGTCCTCTATCTGTTGCCCTATACCTCAACCCTGCAGAAATGGAGAATAGTCTGATCATACATGCAATAATTCACAATACTAAATAATTAACCCAAATGAGTTAGACTTATGTGGTGGGCATTGAAACGTACTTGATTTATCTATTATATGCAAACTGTTGTATATAGTCTTCAAAATAAAGTAAATAAAATCAGAAAAGACAAGCATACATTCATGTCAATGAACATTTTATCTGGTTCCTGTAAATGTGTATTTCAGATTTAAATTCCAGTGCTTATATTATGAAACCCACTGCAAATAAAGCTTATTATTAAAGGTTATGAAAGAAAAATATTCAACATTCACAAAGATACTGCTTCCAACATTGTCTTTATCAAAACAGACAGCATTCACTGATACTTGACCTAGCTTCCTCAACAGTGATAAAAGAGCAACAAACCATAACTGTCTGGTTTATTTCTATCCCCCAAGATTTATGAATGTGGATTATATGTCTCAAATTTGACTCTGCTGGAAGAGCTTTGCCTGTCTATAAAAGATTAAAAACAACAGTCAGGGTTTGAACATTATCTTTATCCAACCACAGTCTTAATGTGTAGATATCCAGAACATAAGACTTTTGCCTTTTAGTGTATAATCCTCTTAGTATTATATACATTTTAGCAAGCTTTAACATTTTGTATTTAATTTAACTATGAACAATTGTTATTCAAGATATAAAATTACTATTCTCCGAAAAGTATTGACACTAACTTCATCCTCTCTAAGCACTTCTTTAGATTTAAAAAGTCTAGCTGTCCATACTGGAATCATAACTATGATGTCTCTGTTGTATGAAATATTTGGTCCTCTGTATTCAAATTTTGCTTTATTTAAAGTGTAACCACATTGCACATCAATCACACTCTATTCACAATAAAGATAAGTAGTCAGTTATTTTTTAAAACATACATTGCATAAATCTCCACTAGTCGCAAAGTCGCTAAACCATTGCTGCTGCTGTTGCATGCCCTCAAATCATTTCTGACCTATTGCAACCCAAATGCAAACATTGCATGGGAATGGCTCAATAATATCCATGCAGAGGTGGTTTGTCTTTGCTTTTCTCTAAAGCTGAGAGTGTGTGCACCTTACCACACTTGGGGCTTTTGGCCCCTTTATCCTCTTCTGGGATGGAACCTGATGAGCATCATTAGATGTGGCTTGTCCCCGTCCCCGGCTTTGGAATGCCCTCCCAAGGGAGATCAGGCTCGCCCCCACCCTCCAAACCTTCCGCACACAATTAAAGACCAGGATTTCCCGACAAACCTTTGACCATGTTTAGACTCTCTAATAATATATATGAGGACCTTCTTGATTAGCACTTTATACTTCTGACATCGAATACTATTGTTTTATCTATGTCAATTGCTGTGTTTTATTGTTTTTACCAGGGAGTACTGTGAATTTATGATGTTGTGTTGATTATTTATTGTCTACTCGTATGTTTTGTTTTGCTCTTGTTGTATTTTGCATATCACATCTTGAATGTTTTGTGAGCCACCCCAAGTCCCCCTGGGAATTGGTGGCAGGATATAAATATGATGATGATGATGATTATTATTGGCCAAGACACTTCCTTGCAAGACGCTTCCTCACCATCAACATTAGATAAGTTGTGTTTTGGGTAGCTCCGATGCAGCTACCTGCATTTTTCTACCATTTTCCCCATCTGATGGAGGAAAGGGGTAGGGTGCCAAGGTGCCTCGTCTTGTACTCTCCAACATAAAACAGTTTAAAATTCAGTTATAATAAAAGTATAAATATGCAACAGAAACAGAATGTTTACTTCAATGTAATTCAGTATAAATGATGCTGCAAGTTGCTTCTGGGAGTTACTCTGGACCGTGCTCTGACTTATAAGAAGCACTGCTTGAACATCAAGCAAAAAGTGGGTGCTAGAAGTAACATCGTATGAAAGCTGACTGGCACAACTTGGGGATCACAACCAGACACAATGAAGACATCTGACCTTGCACTTTGCCACTCTGCTGCTGAATACGCATGCCCAGTATGGAATACATCTCACCACGTTAAAACAGTGGATGTGGCTCTTAATGGGACATGCTACATTATCACAGAATGTCTACACCCAACACCATTGAAGAAATTATACTGTTTAGCTGGTATTGCACCACCTGATATCTGCGGGAAGTAGCAGCCAGTAAAGAAAGTACCGAGGCATTGACATCTCCGGCCCACCCTCTGTTTGGATATCAGCCTGCAAGCCAATGCCTTAAATAAAGAATAGCTTCCTAATATCTACAGAGATTTATTTATTTTATTTAGGAGGTTTTTATGCAGGTGGACTCAAGGCAGCTCACATAATCTTAAAATATACATTGTAACATAAAACCAAAGCCAAAAACAAGTTCTAAGAATGCCCCTTCATATTATAAACAATAAAGTTAAAATCAGTTTCAAATTCCCGGCACAACCATAAAGTGCTTAGTTAAAGCCTACTTCAATGGGCTAGTTGCATTTCGGCTAGCTGCAGATTTGTGTTTTTTTCCTAGCTAGAATCAGGGGTGGTGATCTTATATTAAAGAATTGTACCACTCCTGAAACAGTCAATGTTATAGTTCTGCAATATTATAATGCTCTTTAAAAAAAACCCTCCTAGGGTATTCCTGTAATAGTTGAACAAATACTTTATTTTATAGGAAAACAGATCCTTATTAAAATCATGCATGCCCAACAGCAGCTAGTGAATTTGTTTGCTAGCTGACACAAATAAACAGAAACTGCTAATATTAGTAGGGGAAATATTTTCTGTCTGTATTGGATTGTTTCTCATTGGAAACACATTCCAACCTCTTATGACCCAGTAATTTATCCATATTCAGGAAAAGCTTCTCAATTTATTTTTACATTTTATGAAAGTCAGAAATATTTGCTTTCATAGTTGTCATCATTGCTCACCTTAGATCGCATAAAATAGCTGTTGGGATCCACAGTTGCCAAGGTCTGATGTTCCTGAGTACTGGTTAATTTGAGATTGTCTGGGAATCCAGTACAAGCTTCCCAACTGAAAATAAGTAGTCAAAAGTGGTTGCCATTTAGGATTTATTTAGTTTAAATTACAGATACTGCTTTATTTCAACAATATCTATAGCAGCGGCTTCCAACCTTTTTCGAGTCGCAACCCCATTTTAAAAAGGCAAAGTGACCTGCAAGCCCGATACATTAAAAATAGACTTTTAATAGGGTAAATGAATTTTTAATTTTTTTAAAATGTTCATATCTCACTACTGCCAGTTTTCCCAATAGAAAATCCTTCACTACCCCATTTGGGGTCACGACCCATGGGTTGGGAACCACTGATCTATAGGAATACTGAATCCACCAATATTTTGTGTGATCACAAAGCACTTTGATTATTCAGGGTGATGTCTTGAATTTCAGGCACTTCTGCTCTCCAACTGCAGTCCTTTCAGGCCCCATCCAGTACTTTTGGATGGTCCATTGCCCTACAATAACTGACTGAAGGGAGCTGTAGTGAGGATGGGGAAGGGAAAATGTATTGCATGAGCTGAACTTTATTTGCCTTAAGGCAACATTTCTCAACCTGGGGGTCGGGACCCCTGGGGGGGTCACAGGGGGGGGGGGTTCAGAGAGGTCTTATGAACCCCTTTGGAAGAAAAGGCTGAAGATTTCTCCATCTGTCCTTCTATTCCTTTTTGGAAACAGACGGTGAATCCTCCCACCAAAAGCCTTCCTCCTGCTATGATTGGCCAGCCTTTCAACTGGCCCCTCAGCCAAGGGGAGGGCGGTTTCTGACACTCTAAGTGGGGAGGGGGAGGGCAGGCATGCTCAGCACATGGCAAAATTGTGCGCTTGTATGGACAAGGGAGAGGGTGTGAGACTGGAGAGAGGCTCATGCCAGCGAGTCCTTTCAAGGCAGGAGGTGGGGGAGCCACACAACATGGGAATGAAAACACCTCCTGCATATCAGATATTTACATTATGATTCATAACAGTAGCAAAATTACAGTTATGAAGTAGCAACTAAAATAATTCTATTTCTACCTAACATGAGGAACTGTACTAAGAGGTTGCGGCATTAGGTAGGTTGAGAACCACTGCTTTAAGGGAAGTGTATGTAGAAATAACCCTTGCCCCCAAGGAATAGTAAGTACAAAGCTTACCTCAATCCCTTCTCAATCAGCAAACAGCAAACGAGAATACTGGATTGATATAAAATAGCTGCAATTTTGATAATTATGATATACCATGAGAACCTCCCGTTCGTTTATTCAATAATGCTGGCATTATATGAATCCAAGCTCCCTGAATGCATTTTATGACTAGGCTCAAAGCATGAATATCATCACCCAATTATGCACATGTTTTAAAAATGGTACTAGATTTGGGGCAGTTTCACTTTTTACTCTTTTGAAATTTATAATACAGAACAGAAGACCAGCATGTTTTCAGCTCAATGCTATGCACATACAAAGGAATGTATTTAGCAGAGCTCAAGGCAGTTTATTCCTATCTACATGGATAGAAAGTTGCAGTTTTGGCACTAGAAACTTATTCCTTATTCAAATTTTCAATAAATTTTATGTGCCACACACATCCTTGTGTTTAATCCATATTTCTAACAGAAGCTGAAGACTTGTTCTGTTTATTCTCAAAACTGCAGTTACTGTATATTTAATGATATATAACAAGCCCTTTTTGTAATATTTAAAGTAACAGCTGCAAAATATCCCAACATTTTAATCTTCATTCTCTTCCCTTCCCCTCTGATTCCCCAATCTTAGGCTTAGTGGATCAGAAAACTCAAATAAAGCAGGAGTTAATGTACTTGTCACTTCCAGGCAGCAAATCATCAGTGGGATCCAGAAGTGTTTTATAAATAACTGTGATGCCATTCTTTTCAGCTGCAGTCACTCTGTCAAAGGTCAGACTCAGAACAGGATTTAAGGGAGACCTGAAAAATGGAAACATCATCAAAGATGACCTTTTGGGGGGTGAGGGAGGCATCAAGCAGCTGCAAAACCAATAATTATATGTATATAGAGCAGTGAACATAAGAGCTGAAGTTGTTAAGAACAAATCCAGCCACAAGACGTTCAAATTTATACTGTTTCTGTTTGAAAGTTTTTTAAAAAAAATTATATCATACAGTAGCAGCAAGCATCTTAATGCAGCCTCGGGTGATTTCACATTGGGAATTCATTATCACTATCACAAGCTTGCTATCTTTATTAACCTATAGGTTACAGATAGCAAGGAAATTGAATTATTCCTGAAAGACTGACTCATTTCCATGCAAAAATAACTGCGGACAGATTAGGGGGTGGGAGCATATTCAGGCAAAATTGCAAACCATTTGCAAATTAATTATCAATAACTAAAGTCACGTTTGCCCTGGAAATTTTATTTTAATAAACATTTAGAAGGAGACATGAAATATCTTCCCTTTTTTCAAAAGAAACAACATAGGGAGAGATAGTTTTGCATAAGTAGCAGTTCTGGAGCACTGCAGATCGATCTCAAATGTGTATATGCAATGATGGAAAAACTGATAGGTTGGAACATTCTGTGGCTTTCTATCCTCTAATTGTAGACAAAAGGGGAGTATTTCAATCAGCCCCCTAAAATTCAGGCTGCTTGCAATCCCTAAAAGTCTGTAACCTGGATGTCTGCCTGTCTGTTTGCTTCCAATTTCCCCCTTGAATCCTATTAAGAGATTCCAGCAATTACAGTGGGTAGCCAGTAACAGAGGCTTAACTGGACTGAGGCACAGTAAATTTCAAGGGAAAAATATAGGAAATACAGTGCTTGTGAGTGTGGTAGTTACCACTTTGACTCCTGAACCATGGGACACAATAAGTTCTTGCTGATTTAAGAACTTTTACATTTGATGCCACTTTACAAAAGTCTGTCCTTGGTTTTACGAACTACATGATTTCATGGAATGGTATTTCAATATGATAAAAATGGACAGTTTCTAAATCAGATAAAAACAGGTCATGACATAAAGGGGATGCAACAGCTGTTCAATGAAACTGTGTCCTTCAACAATGTTTTTGGAAGAAAACGTAAGGAAAATCACTGTTCAACTAAAAATTGGCCAAGTTTTTTTTAATGGAAAGATGGCTAAGTATGAAATGATATTGTTATGGGTTTAAACTTGTTTGAATAACTTTCCAAGATGTCCTTAGTACTCAGCATCTCTGATTTCAAAAAGATTCAGTTATCTTCCCAACTTTGCAACAATGATTCTCCAATTTTAATTACTATTGGTTTCAGTGTAAATTGTTAAAATAACATTCTGCTGGATGGAGAAGAGGGTGGGTCCTTAAGAGTAGATAACACACTTTCCCCTTTCCAATAATGAATGTGTTTCTCAAAGTTGTAAAGAAACCTAGTTGAGAAACAGATTTCTGATAGCTGTAAGCTAGTCTCTTTGGAGAAGGAACATTATATGGTTTGGCTTGAAACACACCCAGAATTGAAATTGGTCTCTGGGGATTTAAGAAATAATTCATTTTCCTTAGAAGGACATCACTAAAGAAACTTGGTATTGTTTTATGTACCCATATAGGTTGCATATAACCCGAAAAAAGAATGTAAATTTTGAACTAAAATGCAAATGGTGTCCCTCCACAGGAATAAATTACAAAAACAAACAAGAGGGACTATATGAGGGATGAGAGGTGATGATATGATTTCAGATACCTTCATGTACCTGGAATCAACCTCCCTTACTTCACATTATTCCCAACCTGGTTCTTATAACACCATGCTTAATGAAGAAATGGGAAATCTTGAAAGCTTGCACATTTTTGTGACCTTTTGGTTGGCCTTAAAAAAGTCTTACACTAACATGGATTTGAGAGTGAATGACTACAAATAAATAATAGAAATCACAGGCCTTTAAAAAAATCTCCATTCTATGGCTATGAATATCCGTGCATTTTGTGATCCTTGCTTCTGAAACACAACAAAACATCACCAAGAAAACAGGGTTTGGCTTCATACTTAGAGACTTTTTTGATCAAAAAGTTTGCATCTTTTTTTGCACATAAAACTTCTTTTCTGGGAAAAGATTAACACGGTGTTGAAGGAAATAGTTCATTTTGACCTTTCTATGTAAAATGTTGCTTTTTACACAGAAAATAAGTTGGCAGATATGGGTTTGAGCAGAAACAGTCTCAAACTATTAATAATCATGAAGAATATTCACATGCAATGAAGACAAACTGACAAATTAAGAAAAAAATCAATGTAGATCTTCAGCCCTACTGCTACAAATTCTACAAAATTGTATTTGTTATTATGACTACATGTTTCCTTTGCCTGAATGAACAGCCTGAATGGCAATAAAATTAAAAATACCTAAGTTTGTATGTTTGCTACATCTGAGGCCACTTTGTGTTCAGTTATACTATATCTTTTGAAGTACCTTTGTTTCTTTTGCCTGTCTTTTTCTTTCACACAGCAACAGTATACAAAATGGTAATTTTAAATAATGCAGTAATAATGATTAAATTTTGTACACGAAAAGCAGCAGCTTCAGAAATGTGCTTTCAAGTTCATTTTGGTAAAACCAGACTTTAAAAACATATCATTTGAACAGCAGATGATGTTTAAGAGATTACAGTACTTGCTTGCAAGCAATATTTGTGAAAAGATGTTCTGTTTTCCACAAGGGAAAATTGAGTGACACTTCTTCAAAGAAGAATGATTATTCTAAATCTGTGTCAACACAAATACAATGCCTATTCCTCTAGATGTGAAAGAAAACATTTAAAACATGTTAGAAGGGAGAGAATAATACTGTTTCAGACACTTCGTATTAAAATTTTGCATTTTTTTCTTTTCTGGAAGGCCAGTTCAAAACAATCAGCAAAGCACAACAAAGAAAACATCACTTTTTATATTTCCCTATTTAAAATGCAAAACTTTTCTTCTTTTTATAAAACTATGCACACTGCCAACTTTAATAGCTAGCCAGATTCTAGTTGGGAATGGAGGGAGGAGGAAAACAAATATTGTCAAGGAGACGTCCTGCTGACTGCTTTTGTGTTAGGATAATTGAACATAAACACATTGCAAAAATAAATATTTCTGCAGTGTGTGTATGTATGTGTTTGAAGGCAAACTAGCTGTTGTTGAAAACAATATATATAAGAAAACACTACTGCATTCTGCTCAATTTTGGAAATGTACTGAGGATCACAGCTCTCAGATGCACCTATTATGGCTGAATCTACATAAAGTTATGACCGGTTTATTTAGTGCTACACTCATAAAAAATGTTAAGTGAAAAATAGCAACTATCCATCAATAAAGAAATGAAAAATGATCCATTATATTTTTTGCAAAATGTAATATGGGAAATGGTGTGAATGTATAATAGTAAGGAAAAATACCATCTAAAACAGTCAAACCAGAAGCAAAACACATTATGCAACCATGAATTTTGATTTGGAAGATTTTCCTTGCAAAAGAAAACCTGTCATTTTGGATCACAATCTTTTGACAAGATCCAGTACTAGCATTTGTTTAATTCAAATCATTTTATTATCGGCACAGTAATAAGTCCATTACTGAACAGGAGAGAAATGCTATAATATGATAAACAAACAAAAAATGTGTGTGGGTTTTGTTTTTTTTACAAAAATCAATTAAATAGGTTGGGATTTTTTTCTCATTCACAATCAACAATGGGCCACTAATGTCTGTATAAGATACACTAAACACACACACATATATTGGGTAAAATTATCACTCTCATCATAAATTTGTCAAGAAATGCATTCGTTTTGTGAGTGATTACAGACTCTAGGTGCACAGGAAAAAGTCTAATCAAAATTTAGTTCTACTGCCACAAAAGATACCACCATAAAAAGCACACCTTACTCTAAAACATAAACTAAAAGAAGTAACAGATCCCATTCTCTTTATATTACATGAAAAAAAAACATTCTAAAGGAGAGTTCAAGTTAAAGGATCACAGTGATATGATTTTTATTTTTAAAACATGGTGCATGAAAATATCTATGCAGTGTAACTTTTAATATTCAATTTTGAATATGCTATATATGTGCCATATTGTCACAGTTACATTTTTAAAATTTTTAGTTGAAGAATATTTTTTTAGATCTCAAAAAGAATGAGTCTACACTCCTTTGTACTTTTACCTGGGCATAATCTTCCCTGCTTATCCTGAATGTTTATACTGAAGGGATGATATATTTATAGACCATATAAAGTGTAATCACACTGTGGCAACACTATAACAAATATAAGCATATCTATGATTCCAAACAGGATCAGTAAACAGAGATTTATCTTGCTAATATACATATGATACAAATCGGAACAAGTTCTTTTAATATCTATGTAAAGCTGTAGAGACAGACTTCTTAATTTTTTTTAAAAAAAATACCTCAATCAAAACACAAAAATAAGTCTGATATATATATCGGATACGGTACAAAAGTAATACTCATCTTTACTGAAAAATATTATTAAAAATAACTATCTCAGACCCTGGATGGCTTCTAATATTCTCTGGAGTTGGTCAAACTTTTCACGCTTTACCAGCTAATTTGTCTTCCTACCATTCCTGGTGCTTAAAAGGTTAAGACTTTATTTTTGAAAACATAGAGCGATAGTAGGGATTCGTGTTGTCTACAGCTCCATAAATCTTAAGATCCTTTTCAATTACCATCCATTTCTCCTTTAAAAAGGGACCAAAAAGAAAAAAATAGAGGAGTGGAAGCAGGTCAGGGCAGTTTGTGACAATGACAGTGTGATGGGCTTGGAGCCCCTGTGGTGTTTCCATCTGCTATCATTAAGGTGACTATTCAGACATGAAAAAATCCCTCTTGCTGTGCTGACAGGCAGACATCAAGAACTATGACAAGGCATTAAGACAGTAAGTCAGAGACAGAGATGTCATATCCCACAAACAATACTGTCTCAAACAAGAACGCTGAAATTTGGTTGGGATTTACAATAAAAAATAACAAAAGGGGCTTTGCTCGGAGGTTATCAAACTTCCTTTTACAGTAGTTTGACAACACAGAGATTGCTGACAGTCACCTAGTGAAACATTTTGCTCCTACCTGTAATCTTCACCATAAGAAACCCAAATTTTTTGCTCATTCTGCAGTAAAAGTGGGTTTTTAATTTCTTGTCCGGTTTCATCAAAAAGCTGAGTTGGAAAGTGACAGAGGCCGGATGTTTTGAATTCTGCTGAACATTGGAGCCTTTGGTGAATTATGTGCTGTACCTGGCAATGGATGATATAAAAATAAAAAGCGAACATCTGTAATAAACTGTTTGTGCTCCATCATAACCAGTGATGTCCAAACAAACGATAATTAAATTCATATAGAATGTTAAAGGAAGTGTGAAATGACTGCAATGTTTATCTCAGTGTAAAGTAACAAAATGAGCACAGGCTTTTAACCAGCAGGGGGTGCAACAGGATTATGGTTGAGCTCTGACCCTTTGGCACACCGACTGAAAGCAGATGTGACAGTTGTACAGAACGAGCAGTTAGCTTCTACCTACTGTAACAGCTCTCCTGATAAAGGTTATGTTTTCCCAGTCCATATTTGGAGCTACATTTTGTTAGTGTTTTCACTGGGCTTGTTGAGATTTGACAAGGACGCTGCTCGCTTCCACCTGCTCGCCAAGCCATAGGCGATCAATAGGTGAACAAGAATAATACAAGACTCATTTAACAATTTCAGCACTGTGCAAATATATACTGAGACATGCCAAAAGCCCTTTAATAGCCTCACCTGCTTAATTTAAGGGAATACTTAAGCACAGAGAGGTATTATTTATGTCACAGTTCTCAATCCAATCCAATTTCATTTGGCTTCTATAGCTTTTTCACATTTTAACCCCCTCCCCCTTTCAGTGAAATTTAGGAAATCACAGAAATCTGCTATGCAGCTATTATGACTACACTGCAAATTTGGTGGTCTCTTTGCCATTTTATGTCACTGTGATCATGGTCAATCTAAACATAATAGCTTCCATACATTCCTCCTCTTTGTATTTTCTGAGTACAGGAAGATTTCCTATCCAAAATTATTCATACTCTATCCTCCTTCACCAGCTCCTATCATGGAGGCTTCTAAAATGACCATGTTGCAACAGCATTTATCATGCTAGAGATACACCTCAGTATTATTAGCTCCTGTTGGGACCATATACATATCAAAAACTACCACTAAAGAAGTGTAGTTCTAGTGACACCCATAAAAGAAAAAAATGGAACAGCATTCAGAAGTGCCCGTAACAGTTAGAAGGGGAAAATCCAAGATAAACATGATTGATATAACTCCATGTCTGATATTAGCCACTTTGAGAATGTCTGCAGATACCTATAGAACTCGTCACTACACCCCTTGGGCAGCCATTTACTTATTGTCATAGAACATGCCTACCAAAGGGCATGTCTACTGAAGCAAAGTTGTCAATTTTGTGATATCAGACAAAAGAAGAGGGAGTAGCTCAAGAGTTGTTGTTAACTGCCATCAAGTCAACTTCAACTTATGGTGACTTCTTGAACAAGAGACTTCCAAGTCCCCACATCATTAATCACCCTTCTCAGAACTTACAAAATTAAGAGTTGTGACTTCCTTGATTGCGTTAATCCATCTGAAATGTGGTCTTTCCCTTTTTCTGCTGCCTTCTTCCTAACTAAGCATTTTATCTTTCTATCCAGTCATGTCTTCTCATGATATGGTCATACAACAAAGTACAATTTTGTCATTATGGCATTTATAGATTATCAAAGAGCAGCCCAGAACACTGAGACAGAGCTAGACCATTAGGATGCAACTGCCCAAGTGAGATGTCCCCAAAATAAGTCAGAATGAATAAAGCAAAAAAAAAAAGAAAGAGAGATTTAACTGAAGCATAAACTTCCACCATTCCTGCAATAAGCAAATGCAGGTCAGAACTGGGAGGATAGAACTGGCTCTTGCTCTTAAGATGGTAAGATTGTCAGATAGCATGCCCTGCCTATAGAGTGTAAGGGATGAACTGGACTCAACTTGAAGGATTATCTTCCCACACTTCTGGGTTAATGAAGATTAGAACTATTAGAACTTCTGTTTTTTCTGCCTCTGTTCCACATTCGCAATATGGAACAAATGCTGTTGGTACACCGTGCATAAGTATTGTTTTTAAAAATTAATATTTATTATATATCAGGTATAAGAATATAAAATGTAATCATAACACAGCATAGCATACAAACAGTCTGCCAGTTAAATCTGAGCTTGGAAATATATTAATATAGTAGGTATACAATAATATATGATCTATTCCTTTCTTTCTTATCCATTTCCTAGCCTCTATAAGTAAAAAAGAAGTATGAACATTTAGCTAAATTGAGAACTATTAAAACATACAAAGCACCCACAGCAGACACCGATCTGCCTATACTTTTTGATACCATATATTTTACATAATTTTACATAATTGTGATTGTATACATAAAATATTTCTTAACTTACCTTCTCTAGCATAGCACTGAGTTGATTCCCACAATTACTGGTTCTTTCCATCTCTTTTCTATTGATGTGAACAATAGTCTCCCCAGTATCTTTGCCATTTTCATAAACCTTGCAAACAAACAATAATTGAAAAATTACCACACAAAATATATTCCAGTGCATATAACACATATTATCTCGGCATTACTTCGCGAACGAAGATTCAGGAAGGACTCATCCCACGCTTTTTACAAGCGCGTTGGTGACTAAAAAGGCCAATCTGAGATAGGCAAGTTCGGTTGCAGAAAGCGCAGCAGAAAGTCTCCTTGGGTGATGTTTTTTCCAAGTTGCGGTTCTTTCTGCGTTGTCGTTTCTCTTCGAGACCCATTCGGCGTGTCTTCTCGAAAGAGGCCGCAGCATTGTGGATAGTGCTTCTCCATGCCTCCCGATGTGAGGCCAGGGTGGACCATTGTTGGTGATCAATCTGGCCAAGCCTGAGATGTTGTTTCAGGGAGTCCTTATATCTCTTTTGGGGGGCGCCTCTTGCGCTGACCCGTGGCGAGTTCACCGTAGAGTAGTATCTTTGGGAGGCGGTGGTCCTCCATCCTAGAGACGTGTCCTGCCCAGCGCAGCTGTGTTCTCAATAGCATGGCCTCAATGCTGGTGATCCCTGCTTGCTCAAGGACAGCAACATTCGTCACATAGTCGGTCCAGTGTATATTTAGGATTGTGCGAAGACAGCGCTGATGAAAGCGTTGATAATCTGTGATCTATCTCTTTGTCAATCTTGGCGTCTGAAGAGATGATGCTTCCCAGGTAGGTGAACTGCTGAACGGACTTAAGCACAGATGTGCCTATGCTGACGTGAGGATGGTGGTGTTCTTCCTGTGGTGCGGGCTGGTAGAGGACTTCTGTTTTCTTCAGGCTGACTTCCAGCCCAAACAGCTCTGCAGCTGTTGCAAAGCAGGATGTGAGGCGCTGCAGGGCTGCTTCTGAATGGGCGACAAGGGCAGCATCGTCAGCAAAAAGTAGCTCACGGACTAGATAGTTTAGAGTCTTAGTGCGAGCCCTCAGACGGCTTAAGTTGAACAAGCTACCATCAGTACGATAGCGTATATATATGCCGTCTTCTTCTTGTAGGTCTGCCATAGCCCTTTGGAGCATCATGCTGAAGAAGATTGTAAATAGGGTTGGTGCAAGAACACAACCTTGTTTCACTCCATTAGTTATGAGAAAGGGCTCCGAGAGAGCATCGCCATATCTGACTTGACCGTGCTGGCCCTCATGTAACAGGACAATCATTTTGAGGAACTTGGGGGGACATCCTAGACGTTCCAGGATCTGCCACAGACCTTTCCTGCTCACAGTGTCGAAGGCTTTGGTGAGGTCGACTCGGAGATCTGATGGCAGTTCACCTTTTTCCCAGCAACTCACAAGGAGCTCGTGGAATTTAGCATGCAGTACATGACCTCCCTGTTTCCAAGCTTCAGGTGGGATTCCATCGATCCCGGCATATTATAGTGTTCAGAATATTCAGCACTGACATTTAAAATAAGTTTATTATTTGGTTTGTTATCAACACAGTTACATAACATGGTTTTCCAGATCTGTTGCACTTGAAAGATTTTTCAGCATTTCTTGCTGAATTCTTGATTATAATTAAATAAATATTTTGTTTATTTTCACAGGGAAACATCCCTTCATGTTTTTTTAAAAGAAAACATTACTATTTCCAGTGTGATCCCTGTATTTCGGGAAATGCTACTTTTAGGAGCAAAGATCATGAATTGATGTTTGTATTAATCAAATGAATGAAAATGGTTATATTTATCATTCGAATCAGAGTCCTTTCAAATTTCATAAATTTCTTACAGAGATAAAAAATATATACAGTTAAAACAGACTGGAATTTTTCTAACACAAAAAGCAGCCATTATATACATTTTTAACAAGTTAAAATTTAAGTCCAGGATTGAGTTATATATTAATTAAATGAAGAGCTAACAAAGAGCTATCAGATTTTACATTTACATTTTCCCTTTCTAACGTAAATGAAACTGAATTATATGTTTAGATTTTTAGATTAATAATTAACTAAATATGTTAACCTCGTTCCACTAACTTTCATATCTCTTTTTACATATCATAATTTATCTGCAAGGAAAGCAAAAAAAATTCTAGTTTTACAGTGATTCTGAATGTACAACAGCCTTCTGGAAATACTGTTCAAATAGTCATTTGAAATAAATTCATTTCCCCTTTGTAAGAGAACTTTCCAATATATTTTGTCATGCATATAGCAAGGAGGAAGAGAAATAGCATCAACAACACAACAGTGGTTACTCAACAGGGACTCTGAAATGCAAAAGGCACTAGATTTGACCTCTACCCCTGAGACTGACACTTGGCTATATCTTTGTCATTTGAGTTATAATTGATCTGTTACATTTACACATAACAAAAAACAAGGAGAATACTACATTCTATTTAGGTATTTTAAAGCAACCTTCCTGGGTCAAGTTCACTACAGAATTTGCATATAATGTACTGTATATGTCATATTGGTGGGCCTAATTATGATCACAATATAACCAAAAACACAGGGAGAGGCAACATTTATTTGTCTTGCTGTGCTGTTGTTATTGTTTCCTGCTGTTTCCTAACCCCTGGAAGTCAAGGCAGCTCACAAAAATATTAACAGAAACAGGTAAAAGACTGCAGCACTGAAAATATATAAAATATATAAATATAATACATAAACATATCTAATCAAACTTCCAATCAAGTTAAGCACAATTTAAAGCATAAGAGAAATGAACATGGACAATGCACACATCAAATTGTTTAAAAAAACCCTCTCAAGCATCCTAGTTGGTTCATATTTGCATTTACACGGCAGAACTTGTGTGACTCTCCTACTATTGTTATATAACAACATATGTGCTTATGAGTGTGTGTGGTATGTAACCACTTTTTGGATGATGATGATGATGATGATATTGGGTTATGTCCTTAGAACAAAATTCCTATTCAGAGATGGGTGATTTGGAAACAATCTGATTTAACTGATTAAGAGACTGCCTGGTTTGACCCAGGTCCAAATCTAAATTTAGCTTCAGAAATCCAAAATCTCATGCTACCCTTTGATTCTATTTGGCAATAAACATAATCTTTCAAACTTCAAAAAGAAAAAAGGAAGGCTGTGTGTAAGGGCCAGAGAATTATGAATAATGACAAATAGTTCAAGATTTCATTTAATACACAGTTTACACTAAGGTTTACATGAGTACAAATATGACAGGGTTGAAGATAACATATGGATCAGACAGAGGCAGAAGAAAAAGTATTGAACAGTCTGTGTTTTCTAAACAATTATCCCGTAATATACCTAGATGTTCTAAATATGCCGAAGTCTCTTCACATGATACATATTTCTCAACTTCTCCATTACTTTTCACACTCTCTTCTATTCATTTGTTTATAAACCTGTTCAAAGAAGCTTTGAAGCACCTGATAGTTCTGAAATATCACATGATGTCAAAGGTAACAAATAACTACCTGTGCTGAGATATGCTACCTCAGAAGAGTTATTATGACCTGGATAAGATGAAAGGAGAGAGGCTTCTCCTCTATGATGACAACCATTGTCTCTGCACATATGTATGCCTGCTTATACTGGAGTGGGTAAACTGTGGCTCTGGGGCCACATGAAACCACCAAGGCTAGTTATGTGACCTTCAACCCCTTAAAGCTCTTCAGACTCGCCTTTTTCCACTCCTCAAATCTGCCACAGTTGCTCATTTCTGCTCTATACACAGAACTTGCAAACAAAGGGGAAAAACGACACCTGAGTAGGGAACTGATGCAATTTGAATAATCGGCTTTAGGGAGGAAAAGGCTAATGTATGCAATAGCAGGCTAGTAAAACATCAACAATAACAAGAATAATCCAAACCTTAGGGCTACTAATGTGTGATATCCAAGGTTATGTTGCAGTCAAAAAAGACTTCCCATTGCTTCAATCTATTCAGTTAGAATGTGACAAACAGCTTGTCGATGGGAAAAACAATTCACAAGCCACAATTCCTGGGGTGTTTGCATTTAGGGAGATTCCCAGATTCCAACTATGTGCTGCACTGCATTACTAGCAATCTAAGAGTAAATATTACTAACAAACAAATGCACTGTGTTATGACACTTTTTTGTACTTTTTGTTCTTTGTAATTTTCTAGCCAGTGTATAGCATGTGAATCTCTACATTATCTATGCAGATAACCAACCAAAGAAGAGAGAAAAGTCTATGTGCATAAGTAACCATAATGATGAATTGAAAAGAAAAGTTACACAGCTTTTACTTACATGTGTATAAAAGGGATCTAATAAGGTTTTTTCATCTAAAATGCATAAATAGATATGGAATATTATTTTTCTTTAAAATTTAAAAACTTCTTTCAAGAACTGACAGATTTCCAGTAAGACTGAAAGAGGTCACAAATAATAAAACTGGAAATATGCATATTTCTATTTTTATATGCTGTACTGCAACCAGTGAGGTGGACTATGTCTAAACAAAATCTCAATATATGACCTTTTCTTCCCATCTTGAATATGTCAAAGCACACTATGCTGCTTTTGGTAAAATGATTCACACTGATACCATAGTGCCAATTGAACTAGAAAGAAACCTACCTCTGGAACAAACACAAGAGAACCACTATCAACTAACCTAAAAAGGATCTGCTCCTATCTGAAAATATGAAGTCAATTCTTTTGTTTTACACTTTAAATATTGGAGACTTTTGTGAGAACTGAGATTATAAAAAGAAAACAAGTACCATGACTATTAATTTGTGCTGTGTTTAGACATGATAGGGCTCTGTGGAACACATAATCTCTGTTGACTAGCATGTTTTCAGTGCCAGCCGCCAACCTGAGAAAAATCAGTGACAACACACAAGGGCAACATTAGTTCTTCTACCACTACTAAACAAACTGTTAAAAGTTCTGCTAACCTTGCAGTAGGTGTTAGACTAAGAGCCACAGAGCAGTAGTTATTTCCTATATTACAGCCAAAACAATTTCCCACCGAAGTGCAGAGAAGCGAAGAGAGACATAATAGCACAAAAAATAAAGGGAAATGATAGTAGTCAAAACTGAATGGATGCCTGGCTCTTTTGAAGAAGTCTTAGACCATATTGATATGTAAGGAATAACAGCACAAAACATACATAGCCTATGCCCTTAATGTTTTAAACTCTACTACTCTTTTCTCTGGAACCTCATTCCAAATCCCAAATATTTTGGTCTTTCTTTTTAATATATACTAGCTGTACCCGGCACGCGTTGCTGTGCCTTATTTAGGAGATGCGAGAAAGTCTGAGTATGTAAGGGTTGGAATTGTTGTTAGTGAATTGGGTGTTTTATGTTTGTGACTCAGCTCTGTGCCTGCAGTCCTTCGGGTTTGACTTGTACCATGGCCAGGACGGATCAGCTTGGGGAGGGCTTGTCCTGTCAGGGGATCTCTATCTTCACAGGTGCGTCCAGTGTCTGTTGGGGGACTGTTAAAAATCCTTTCCGTATCCTTTTTAGCCACCTTTCTCAAGATCTTCATGTCTAGCTTACTTTCTGCTCCTCTCTTTTTCAAGATGTCCTGCTCTGTGTCTTTTGCACCCATTGGTCGATGTCCGATGAGGCTTTCCTAATGGACAGGCCATCTGAGGGAGCTCTTCCAGCGCTGGGCATCAGAAGGTACTTGGTGATGACCTCCATCCCTTGGAGCCAGCATATAGAGGGGCTGGAGCACCCTCCATGGCAAACCCCATTGTTGCTGGATGGTCCTCTTATTAATGTGGAATTCCAAGCCACTGGAGATCTTTTGGGAAAGGAAGAAGAGCTCCCCTTGAATGGTGTTGATCTCCATCATGGTCTTCTGATTTGAAAGTGTTGGAGGAGGCTCTGGCTGACAGTTTGTTATGGGTCGGAATGTTCATGTTGGCTGGCCAGTACAGCAGTTATGCAAATCCGCCCTTATTGGCAGCCAATCATGTTGTCAGAATGTAGAGGCTGGGGGAGTCTTTGGCAGCCCCGGAGGATGCTGGGAAATGTAGTTTTTTAACTCGTTG
Organism: Anolis apletophallus; assembly: GCA_030556195.1. Taxonomy (NCBI): domain Eukaryota; kingdom Metazoa; phylum Chordata; class Lepidosauria; order Squamata; family Anolidae; genus Anolis; species Anolis apletophallus. Next base: position 78,381,190 of record JARBWK010000002.1, read on the forward strand.
TTTTGGGGGCCTTTTAGGTTTTGGGGGGGAAAGTTTCTTTGCTACAAACGTACCTTGCTTGAGGCCTATTTCTGTTGGCAAGTTTTGTGTTTCTGCGTTGTAAGGTTTCTCTGTTTGAGGTAGTCTTCACATAACTACTGTTCCTTTATATATATAGATTAACCAGCAATTGAATAGTATTATTTTAACACAAGATATATTTGACACAGAAATAGGCAAAAACTTCCATGAAGCCACTAGGTCTTGATTATGGGGCAAATATTTAACAATGCTCAGACCAAAACTGATAGAGGTAATGCACTATGGCTGAGGCTCCAGATAACTATTATCTTCATTTTTTTTTCAGAATATCATTGGGTAATGTGTTATTCTGAGAACAACATTATATTCTGAGGAGATTAAGGACCTCATCATACAAAGTCAAGTCACCTAACGTGAGTAACAGCACAGCAAGGGAATTCTCCAGGCAGCATGGCTAATCTGACAGGGAATCCGTTGCCCCATGCTCTGCATCACCTGCAGCACTGCCTTCCCCATTGAATGGGGGAAAGCATCACTTCACGGCTTCCCCCATGCTCAACCCACTGCTGGTAATGAAAACATGTGAAACCTTCCATGCTCTCCTTGCTTTTTCTTAGGACTCATCCAGGGGGACAGATCCCTGCCAAAAGTAGCTCTATGTTGTTTGATAGTATCTGGCAGGCTCCATCCCCAAACCATGCTGGATGTGTCCTAGGGCACCTAAAAACCTCAATGTGATGAGATCCTAAGATGGAAGATGTCCAGATTCTTGGAGAAAGCAATGCTTCACTCTGTAGCCTGTCACAGCTCAGATGTAGAAAGGGGTTTATAGGGAAGAAGAGGACAGAAATATCATGATGCATGTGCATAGGGGTCAGGGTGGAGAAACCAAGGTGGCCAGGTGGATAGAAAAAAATTGGCTTGAAGATGCAAGACATTGTCAGAGAGTGTTTTACCCTAGTAGTCCAAGGCTCTACTATTCAAGGGTTTACAGTCTAAGCATTTCTGTCTCTTCTTGCTAATATTAGTTCATAATGAGATTGATTGGGGGATGATGACTACATAGTGCGCATTTATTTTCACTCTGCTGTTCTGAACATTAAAACAGTACCATTAAAATTGCCTACACTGCAGTCAGAATTTGACGCTGATTAAACTTTAGCTGACACTAATAAAAGACAATGGTACTCTTTCCACGTTTACACAAAAGTCTCAGTTTTGGTGAAAGGTGTGGTATAAATCAAACTGACTTTTTATTGTGTTGTCATTGTTATTTTAAAAAACAATATAATAACCACAATAATTCATGGAAATTTTGACTTTAAAAAACCTTGAAATGCACAGGTGCGAATATGCACATTGTTCGTATGAGTTTTGTTCCTCTGTCATACATATCTATTCGTCATTGCTTTTATCCTGAAAAAAATGACAAAAGTTGACTAGAGGGCGAAAACTTTGTCTTGGCAAGAGAAACTTCATCCTCCACATGTTTCATGATGTTTTTGGCAGACAAACAAAGTTTGTGGGGTAGGACCACTACTTTCAAAGTCAGGACTACACTATTAAACAAGAACTGACACTTTCAAGCCAGGAACAGAACTTCATCATTATTATAATTCAGAGGCTGCATGGCCATCTGTCCAGACAGGTTTGGTCATGTACTTGTACCTGGAAACAAGGTAATGTTCCTGGGTTATACATGTCTGTCCAACTCCCTGCCATGCAGGAAAATAACAATCAAAGCATCCTTGGCAGATATCCTTCCAGCCTTTGTTTAAAAGCCCCCAAGGAATGAAATAGTTCCACTGTTGAAGAGCTCTTCCAGTCAGAAAGTTCTTCCTAATGTTCAGGTGGAATTTTCTTTCCTGTAATTTGAACCCATTGCTATGTTAAAGCTATTCAACTTCTTATTAATAACAAAGGCAATGCATAACCAAGTAACTCATTCCTTATGTGTTAGTCCCAATTTCTGACTGTAATAGTTACATATTGTTACTCCTTGCAGTATGTCCCTGGCTTTGTGCATTTTAGTAGGAAAATCTGCAGTGTGTGCCCTTTATAAATGACATTATTTTTATGCATCTCATATTAGAAATAAACTTCTGCATATACAGTGTTATATGCATCTGCCTTCTTGCATTTATTTATAGATCTTTAATCTGCTGATTTAATTAAATACTAATGAATTGGAATACTGGAAGAAATAAATCAAAATTGCACTTTTGAAGAATCAAAATTAAAATGTACAATGTGCTTGGAATATTATTGAAGAAATGCCTTTTAAAATCAGTTAACAAATTGCCACATTACCTTTAGCTGCAGACCTGGTGAGAGAAGTGTGTTTGCAGGAAGTTCTTTAATGTGATGGTAGACATATGAAGTGCTTTGCTCTTGTTCAGCCCGTAACTGAGGGAGAAGTTTTGAGAGGTGACCTTTGTAGCTCTTAATGGCTGCCTGCAATTCATCAATCAACTTGTTCACCTGAAGGGTTAAATTACAAGAGTGGTTAGTAGGGGTGGTTGATCCATAAAAAATTTGATTCTAAACTTGTGTGGGGGAGAATTTCCGTTGCTGGGTCATTATAGAAATAAATCTGAAATTTTTAAAATAATAATTTTTGTTATTATTCCTTACGCCAGCTGGGAGGGAAGAATGGAGGGCAAGTCCTCCCCTCTTCCCTCCCCCCCCCCGAGCTCAGGAGCAGCGTGGATTAAATTTAATCCGCGATGCCTCTCAGCTGACAGGGCAGGGAGGGAGGAATGGAGAGCAAGCCCTTCCCTCTTCCCTCCCTCGCAAGCTCAGAAGCATCATGGGTTAAATACAACCTGGGATGCCTCTGAGCTTGCGGGGGGAGGAACGGAGGAGTTGATGGTCCACCCCTCCCCTGCCAAGAACTAAACCGCGTCAAGCCTTGACGCGGTTTAGTTCTTGGCAGGGAGGGAGGAGCGGTTGATCACTGTTGGTAATAGAGTAAGTAACCCTTAACCAAAATGCTTGGGACCAGAAGTGTCTGGGATATTAGCAGACAAACTTTGTATCTGTTCCTTGTAAGTGAATGGAAAATGTTATTAAAGATAAAATTATAAAGCAAATAGATGAACAGGTATTGCCAATGAAGATTCAGTATGATGTCTGTAAAGGTAAGTCCTATCTCACGGTGGTTCCAGACAGCACCAAATCGCAGCTTTTAATCAGGGGCAAAAAATCCCAGGACCAATAGGTCTATATGTGAACTTCAGAAGAGGTCTACAAACAGACCTGTTGGTCCCGAGATTTCTGCCTCCATCGTCCACATTTGCTGCTTTGTTGTGGAATGTAGAGGCTCCCAAGATGGCTGCCATGGGATTTCCACCAGAATTTTCAGTGGTTTTTTTAAAAACTTACGATACAAAGATGTCAATCATTGTATAAGTTCTGTTCCTGGGTTATAGAAGATGCAGGGCCATCTATGCAGATAGGGTGTTTTTCCTGGGTTATAGGCTTGTTTGATTTTTTTAAAATGGTTCAAAACTCGTTTTGGATGCAGGGGGCGCTGGTAGTTCAGATCTAAAGTCAATTTCGATTTTCACAGAAAAAAAAGTTCGAAAATTTTCAAAACTTCCAAGACTTCCGAATCCTTTGTTAATTGTTTAAAAGTGTTATTTCCTGTTTCATTGGGTGGTCTTTACTTTGAAAGTAGTTGTTTTACTCCAGAAAAGGGGGGGAGCAAAGAGAGGAAATTCATCTACTTCCCAGGCTCATGAGGGGAGATGAGAGGGAGGAAAGCCATCCATTGGGTTTCAAATCGCTTCCCAAGCTCATGCAGGGAGACAGGAGAGAGGAAAACCATCCAGTGGGTTTTAAATTGCTTCCCAGGCTCATGCAGGGAGACGGGAGGGAGGAAAGCCATCCACTGGGTTTTAAATCACTTCCCAGGCTTGAGCCCAGGCCAGGGACCAGACGTGGGGAAACACTGAATCATTTCCGACTCACTCACTGCTTCATAACAGAAATGGTGGGAAAGGCTTCGGAAAGGCAAAGGAACTTCCGGTTTCCTTTAAAACTTCGAAATTGCTTCAAAAAGCAAATCTTTCTGAATGTATTCCAAAATATGAAGATTCCGAACTAACCTAACCATGCCTATACATGTCTGTTTCTGATTGCTCTTATTGTGAAAAGATGTACAACGTTGTCTAGGGGAATCACAACTTTGTCCTGGCCAAAGAAAATGTGCCCTCTACACGTTTCATGATGTTTCTGGCACAAAAACAAAGTTTTCGCGTTCTACTCAACTGTCATCTTTTTAGGAACCAACCCATCAGTAATAAACATTTTAAACCTGGGAACAAACCTAGTTTTAAAACCCCATGTTTTCCAAATGCAGGGACATATAGACAATTGAAGATGCGAATTTTCAGCTCAGAACCAAGATATTCTGCACCTGAAAATCTCACAATTTCTTTTCAGTTTGTAGCATTTCCTCCCACATTTTGAGGGAACAGCATCTGCCTACCCATCTGTTTGCTGTGGAAGCTCCTGAGATAAAGGTATTGTCTGAACGGGCCATCACTAAACTTCAGAGTTCTCTAAAAGCATAATTGCAAAGTGATATTTGAAAGTAACTTAAAGAACGAATGCTGTAGCAAGTCTTGTAGCTGTTCTTAGCTTTCAAAGTTGTTTGTTAAATTTTGTAGGGAGATTATGTAGGGAAAGGGGTGACAATTCCTGTAATGATAGGATCTATTGGTCTGACAATTTCTATAATAAGATCTAAATGAGGTTTTTAAACTTGTTCATAAATCACTATGGATGTGGAGAAAATAGATAGTGAGATGTTTGTTCTTCACTCTCAGAATAACGGAAGCTGGAATCACTCAGGACCCTTCCACAGTGTCATATAACTCAAAATATCAAGGCAGATAATCCACAATCTCTGCTTTGAACCAGATTATCTGAGTCCACACTGCCATGTAAAGATGTGTGAAAGGGGCCTCAGTAAATCTGAATGAATAAGAGATCCAGAACAGACCAAAATATTTTTTCACACAGTGTAGCATAAAAATTGTTACCTTAATGTGTGGTAAAAATCTAAATTGAATGGCTTTAGAAGGTGATCAGACAAATCCTGTATCTGTGGATTCAATCATGCACAGCTTGATTTTTTTTAATTCTATAAAGCAAACCTTGATTTCTACCATTTTATATATGGGACACCATTGTATATAGAACCCCCTTTGTGACTTTTGACCACTCCTGTACATAATGGGATAGGAGCACCCACAGATTTTGCTATCCATGGGGGCGGGCATCCTGAAACCAAACTTCAGCAGGTACCAAGGCCTCACCAAACAGACTTTATAAAAAGCTAATGATTATTATGTATTGCCTGTAGTATCAGATACAGTATGCGTCTCAATTACCATTACTGAGGAACAACACCAAAAAAGCTGAATTGTACTCATTTCCTACTAAAAGCCTACCTAGTCCAGTAGTCTGTTCACACAGTGGCTCTCAAGACTTCAAAGTAAAAGCCAATCTACAATGGTGTCATTCTATTAGCACAACTGACATTGAACTTGATATTTTGTCCTGCACTAATAAATAAATGATTCTTACTCTCATCTATTTCCAAAACCAGGGGATGTCTCCAGGCAGTGCTAGGCAGAGAAGGGTCAAAGTGTTTAAATTGTCAGGTGTGAGATTGGGAAACAGTGTATTCACTCTTGCATACATATTATAGATTATCTTAAAAGTTAGCTCTCTTTACCTTTTGTTTAAGCAACTTTTCCACATACTTTGGTTATGTTTTAATATGTTGGTATTGTTTCCCATGATGTGACTGCTATTTATCCTTAATATTCTACTAGATTCAACTATGAACTCATATATATATATATATATATATATATATATATATATATATTCAAGTACCATATCTCTGTTTACAATTGTTTGTTAAAATTAAGCATTGCCTGTTGAGTCAGATTATTTAATTCACTGACAGTTTGTGGCTTTAGAGCTGCAGCTATAAAAAAGAAATAGCAGTTATTGGTTAGCAATGCTCTGGATGTTTCTTCAACTAGATCAAAGAAACTTTTTTGTCAACAAAGACCATTCTGCAAAATGGCTTTTCTGGGCTTTTAAAAAAATTCCTTTGGAAACAATATACTTTCAAAGGTCAATCTGTAAGTGACCAAACCCCCCTTTCAAGTCTGTGTTCCCTCAGATTTCTCCTCAGATTTTTTTTCACTGTAAGCCAAATAAATAAAAAGCCTGTATAAAATTCTTCATTGTGAATAGCTTTTTTCTAACATAAAATCCCTCCTCACTCTCATTCAAATACAATTCTGAAAGAAGACAAAACTTGACCTTTTGTGATCCCCGTATTAATAGGTCTGTTCATAATTCAGTCTCTGTGTGTGGAGAAGCATCCATGTGGAAACGTGCAGGCCTGTGAGATATATAGCCTTTCTCTTTACACATTTTCTGACCCTATGAATCTTTTCCACAAAGGAAAGCTTTATGCATGCATCAGTTTGGAAAAGAAATGCACACTCATTGTGCTTAAGAAAACACACACATTTTATTCCTCGTTCTCCAGGAAAACCTTGCATGGATCTGAGTGGATAGATTGTAAGAACCAGGATGAGAGAGGCTGTTGCTTAGATGAATCTTTGTTCAGATTCAATAGATAGCAGGCTATTTTTCTTAACATTGTTTTTGGTGTTTCCTGCCATTATATAGACAAAAGAAATATTCAAAGATGATATGAAAACACGCTGTCTACTCTCTTTCTGTTACAGATCCAGTTGTAAACATTGACTTCTTGCCTCTAGAAGGCCTATGCCTACAAGGAGACATATATTGCCAGAATTAGCAAAAAAATTGTGATTTGCCACAAACTTTTGTATTGTATCCCCCTCTGTAAAGCATCCTCCTATTGAGCATGGAAAGTTCTACCAGGCAATGGTTGGATCTATACTGCCATATAATGCAGTTTCAAAATGCAGTTTAACTGCATTGAACCGGATTATATGTTAGTGTAGACTGAATTGTGAAAACCGCATTATATGGAAGTGTACATCCAGCCACTGCTTCTAAGCAGAGCATTCTACTGTCTGTCCATTGGTATCTGTTCCTTTTTTCCAATTGTCATTCTACATTCTGGGTGGGTGGGAGGAATACACACACACACACACACACACACACACACAAACTTCTGTAAAACTCAGAGCCCCACTCAACTTGATATATGTTTTGGCTGTAGTCTTAATCACACACAATGGTTCAAAGCAGGCAGCCTCGCATTTTTGCCACCTGCAGAATTCTGTAAAATGTAGTTTAGGGTGGGTCCTCACCTTCCCAAACTACATTTCCCAGAATTCAGCAGGTGGCAGAAATGCAGGGCTGCCTGCTTTAAAGCCTTAGCATGATAATGTAATTATTGAGATTTGCTACCTAAATTCATTACTAGGGAAAGCATCCATGAGAGGCTTTGGATTTTGCAGGGTACTCTGTAGATCACTGATCCCCAGGTTATTGCTGTCAGTGTCAGCTTAATGGTGCAACATTAGAAAACATTGACCTTTTCCGCTACTTTGACAGCCACCTCCACAAAAGTCAACATTAACAATGAAATACAACACCACCTCAGCTCTGTTAGTGCAGCGTTTTTCAGAATGAAGCAGAGAGTGTTTGAGGATCGGGACATCCGTAGAGATATCAAGGTGCTTGTTTATAAAGCTATTGCCCTCCCAACCCTGTTATATGCCTGCGAAACATGGACTGTCTACAGACATTACACTCAACTCCTGGAATGATTCCATCAGTGTTGCCTCCGGAAAATCCTGCAAATCTCTTGGGAAGATGGGTGGACAAATGTCAGTGTGCTGGAAGAAGCAAAGACCACCAGCACTGAAGTAATGCTCCTATGCCATCAACTCCACTGGACTCCACCATCTTGTCCGAATACCCAATCACCATTTCCCAAAGCAGTTACTCTACTCCCAGCTCAAGAACGGAAAATGGAATGTTGGTGGATAGAAAAAGAGATTTAAAGATGGGCTTAAAGATAACCTTAAAAACTGTAGCATAGACACTGGGAACTGGGAATCCCTGGCCTTGAGTGCTCTAACTGGAGGTCAGCTGTGAACAGCAGTGCTGTCGAATTTGAAGAGGCACGAATGAAGGGCAAGAGGGAGAAACGTGCCAAGAGATAGGCGCATCAAGTCCACCCTGACCAGAACCACCTTCCACCTGAAAACCAATGTCCTCACTGTGGAGGAACATGTCTGTTAAGAATAGGGCTCTACAGTCACCTACATATCCATTGCAAAGTCCCTTTACTTTAAAGGCCATCATACTCTGATAACGAGGGATAGCCTAAGTAAGCTTTCAGTGAAGACCAATATGTTCAAAGCCAGGGGTAGGATTGACTTCCAACTATATCAGCTGTTCTGGTGGGGAAAATGTTTAAAGTACGGGTGGCATGGCAGACTAGCAAAGACTGATGTGGGTGTGTTTCAATAGCCAGCACACATGAAAAAAAATCTTTATTTTAAATCTATAGCCTCCTTGATCCTTGTGTGGCTCCCACCTACTCTCCCAATGTCAAATGAAAGGCAGTAACAGTCTAGAGAGAATTGTAGGAGGCGACAGCTTCCCCAATTCTTACTGAGTTTCTCCTAGAAGTTGTGCAAAGAGCGGGTGGGCAGAGAGAGGGAGCTGAATCAGTCATTGAAAACTATAGTCTTCCTATTCCTTCCTTGGCATCCTTCTCACTCCAGGGGGTGGAAGACTGAATAGAGGAAAGCTACTGTTTCCTTGTTCCTCATTTGGCTACCTCTCTACACACACACTGCCTGAGGCTTTCTCCTATCTGCACAACCTAGTTTTTGAAGTCATCTGGCAGTAGGAAGAAAATTGATTAAATTATTCATTCTTCCCTGAGGGAATAAAGAATTTAGCACAGCACACCCCCACTCCCTCTCACACACAGAGCTGTGGAACCATGTACAAGTTCCAAAATGTCAGAAGATTTCCAACAAAGAACTGAGACTCGGAGAAGATGTGTCCGTGTCTACCAGAAACCTTGATGCTCAGGCATATGCCTGAGTCATGGGTAAAAAGTCCATCATTCTGTCAGCTTCTCCTATAGAAAAAGACATCTCAAGGGGAAAGTTAGAAGAGTTGACTGCACAAGGGAAAAAAATGAAAGCCTTGGGGACTACTACTCAAGAAGTTCAGTTTATGCCACTTGCTCAGCCAACAGTCTCTTTCCAGGCAAAGCAAAGCAATGTACTTTCCACAGTCACAGCTCCTTCCCAGATTTGGCTTAGGTACAGCCTGGTTGTCATAGGTCCTGTCTGGCTCTTGTTACTACTTTTGCCTCTCATCTGTACATTCCAGCTAATAACTGATGTGGGAAAAAGGGCTAGTTGAAAGGAGGATAGGAACTACTTCCCTTCCTTTCTTAAAGTCTTCCCATACCATCATGGTAAACTTGTGGCTGTATCTGTTAAGCTGAGAACAAACAATAAATTCAATCTGCTAAAATAAATTATATGTGAATATATGTAATTAAAAAGTTGGATGATAATAGATTTGCTCTCATTTTAATTTATTAACAACTTAACTATTAGTTTCGGGCCAAGGAAAAAGTTTTAAAAAATAGCAGATATAGGTTCTAATGATATAGCTATCTTGAGTTCCATTCAGGGGACAAACTAGAATATGAACTGAATGACTCCATTAGGAAGTTTCAAATGTTTGAGAGATGGTCTTTATATTTGATTTTTCAGGTATTTGATTTTGGGGTATAATTTAAAAATAACAATAAGCTTAGTGAAGAGTATTTCAGACTCATTGGAAACCTATTAAATACCAGTTGTAAAAGTAGTACCAAATGCATGAACACAAACACAAATGTTATGAAGGGTGAATGCTTTAAGCAATATATTATGAGATAATGCTGGCACTTTGGAACAAGCTCTATAGAGAAGCAAAACACATGTACTTTCAAGTCACCTATCACTTTTTGTGATTGCATGAATTTCATACAGTTTTTCTAGGCAAGGAATATTTAGATGTATTAGTTCCTTCCTCTGAAATATAGTCCACAGCACCTCTGTGGTGGCCTCCCATCCAAATACGGTAACCAGAGCTCACCTTGTTCAGCTTCCAAGTTCAGAGGGGATCTAGTGGCTTTAGGCTATTTACTAGGTATGTGCAAGCCATTAAAAATTGTTCAAAAGTAAAGTCATTACAAAACTTGGGGGTGCTGATATTTCATTTCTCAAGTGTTTCTAAAGTATAGTTAGTGAAAAATTCATTACTAAAACGAGAGTAGCAAAATTTCTTTATTATTTTGTTTTAGCAATTGCACAAAATAACTACAATTGGGGAAACTTCAGAGGCTCCTTTCTCCCTCATTTTTAAAGTTATTGTGGTAAAACTCACTGCAATGTAGAACACATTTACCATTCTTGGTCCACCAAATTTCAGAACATTTCACTTATCCACTGATTTTCGGGGAATTTTCAAAGTTTTATAAACAACTTTTTAAAAAAAAAATTAAGAAAATATGGTCATAGTTTGAAAGTATGATTTCCTATTTAATTGTGTAATCTTTATTTTAAAGTAGTTGTTCTACTCCAGGAACTTTGTTTTTGCACCAAAGAACTTTATTAAATGGGTGGATGACGATGTTACATTGGTGGACTGGAATACAAAATGTGTTATAACACAATGTCCCTAATGCAAAGACAAAGTTTTTGCAGTTTAATGAACTTTTGCCATGTTTTTATGATAGAACCAATTAGGAAATTACATTTATAACCCAAGAACAAAAACGAGTGTAGAAACCACCAAAGCACTCCCAACAGAAAGTCATCCAGCCTCTGAATAATAATAATAAAAACATGTTCATAGTTTGGAAGTGTTATTTCCCATTTAATTATGTAGCCTTTACTTTGAAAGTAGTAGTTCAAAGGAACTTTGGTTTTGCACCAAAATTTTTATTAAATGGGCAGATGATGATGTTAAGTTGGTGGACTGGATAGTATACTACAGCAAAATGTGCCCATTATATGAGAAGTTTAGAATCTAGATTTTTAAATACTGTAAGAAATGTTGAATAAAATTTTCCGTACAGAAAACAGACTTGAAATTTATTTGAACATAATGGCACATCTCTTACAACCTATAGTAAGCTCCTGGAGATGGACTTATCTGTTTCATTTCAAGCACAAGTTTGTTCCTTTATCACGTCGGCTTGTGAATATATTGTGAATATATGTCCCATTATATAAGTTGGCATGGAAATTCAAACAAATTTTGAATGAAATTGTCTCCGCATTTTCCCCAATATATGTATTTGCCTAGGAATTCAATGTTACACCATTTCTACCAATGTACTAATTTTATTGGCACGTAAAAGTTCAGTGCGATGTATTGCAAAAATTGGAGAAGTGCAAAAAGTGAAGATAGATTGCATTTCCCAGTTTATGTGTTAAATTTGTGGACTGTAAATTACTATGGTTTGTGTTAAAATGCAAGCCAATACAGTTCTTTTCTGTTCAAATAGCTGTCTTTGGGTCAAATTGAGACATTTTGTATGTACTGAGATGTGAGTGCAGTGCCAATCTTTATAAACAGCAGCCTCCGTTCTGTGGGACCCAAAGCTCACCCATTTCTTTGCTAGACTCAGTCTACACCAATTTGGATCTGATGTAATTACATCTCCTTCTATTAAAAGAAATTAGTAGAGAATGAGTTTAAAATATCAGGGAAAGAAAATGACCCTTATCTATAGCAGTACATGTTTAAAAGTCTTTCTGATCAAGGATCATCTTAATCTGCAGTTTTTGACATATTTCCACAATTCATAATGTTCTTGTATTATTTCCAGTATTAAGCACGCACTGTTTGTGCAATGTGTTATTCATATGTAATAACACATGGAGAACATTTAAAAGATTTAAAATGCTACTATAATATAGCAGGAAATATTTTAATTCCTTTTCATGAAAAAAAATTGAAGCCTGGAATAAACAGATATGTACAAAGGAGGTGTGGGAGACTATCTCCAGAGTAACATAGTATTTTAAACTAAGATTCTGAGAAGCCTGTGTGTTTACACAAAGTACTTTTACACTGTGAGTGTAAAGGCAGATTTTTTCCTTCCAGGAGCAATTTGCTGTCTGCCTTATGATCCCTAGACTGGAGCTTGGGGAGTTTCAGAAGGAAGTAGGTAAGAACTCCTGTATGTGCACAGAACTGTAGGCATAAAGGTTTTACTCTGAAACACATGATTGAGGTCTAGAAATGGGAAATGTTGTGCATAATAAACATTTTTTAAATCTCTGGCAAATGATAACCACTGGATTTCCACTGGTACCCAAAAATAAAATTCACTGTTAAGACTTTCAAAAACATAGTAATAAAGTATTTTTACTAATAATATTGCAATAGAATTAGTAAAAATTCCTTATCTTTTCTCCTAAAGAATGTTTCTCCATAAATCTACACGAAGATAATGCTCAATTTTTGCTTCAAAGCAATTTTGTATTATTTCTTTTATAGAACATGCTGTCATGTTCACAGCATGAAGCTTTGCATGGAAAAAAGCTTGATTTAATAGTTATTTATTACAATATTTCCTGCAGAATCTTATGATTAGCACACTATGTCTTGGCATTGTGAACTACACTTTTTCCATAAATGTAAGAACTTAGTTAACATTTTCCTCTGCAGTAGCAAGAAAACTGTAATGAACGTGAAAACCATGGCTAATTGGAATGGCTTCTTAAGTTTTATCCCAGAGAGAGGTTTTATAGTACTATTTTTCAAAGAAAAACACATATTTGCACCTGGAATATAAATAAACAGAAGATAAGTAAGAACAATGATACACAATTGGGTTCACAGGCAGGCCTTTTTCATATGAAACCAATAATATGATAAAGGGTAGAAGGAAATATCAATGGGTGATGAGCTTCCTTTGCTATAAAGCAGTTTCTGCACCCACTCTTTGCCAATAGATCCTCTTTACATAACAGACCTCACCTCATCCTGATTTTCCTGGATCTGATTTGATGAGATGATTCGGTTCAGACTGCCAGATTAATAAATTTCATCCTTTTAGAAAAGGATGGGGAACCTTCTTCAGTCAACTGGCTGAATTCCAGTCTGCAAAGGGTCTTGGAGCACATCTACACTGACCACTTAGGGTAATGTGAGGAGGAGGAAGCAATTTCACACTGGAGCACAGAAATTAGCTTTGACTCTGTTCCAGTACTATCTATAACTTCTAGCCCAGGGGTGGGCAATTACCGGCCCTCCAGGTGTTTTGGACTTCAACTCCCAGAAATCCTAGCCAGTTTACCAGCTCTTGTCACGATCACGGACTTACCGGCCCCTTAATCACACACACAAAGACGTACTGAAGGCTAACTACTTTATTGAGTAAATACAGTTCAAAGATAATGTCCAATAATGATGAAAAAGCAATCCAAAAGGTTAGAAGTAGCAATGTCCAAAAGAACTTAGCAATAGGCCAAAAGCTTAGCAAGGCACCACAATACTGTGGCCAGGAACAAGACAGGGCTTCCCAAAGCTTTGGGACAGGAACAAAGGCAAGGCTTGATGACCACTAGCTAGCCAGCTCATGGTCCCCAACTCCGTCTCACGCCTATCCAGTAGCGACGTGGCCGGAGAACTGAGGATGCGTTCCCACGGATCCTATACTTAATCCTTCGACCGAGGCCCCGACGCCTAGGCTTCTTCGTCTCCAATCTCCGCTCACGGACCTCGGTCGGTCTAGGACCCTAGACCAAGCCCTCCTAGTAGACTCAATGTCCCGTCTCCTATCGAAAGTTCGACCTTGCCTCTCAGCAGCTGTGTCGCTATCTTCCTGAGAACTTTCCTCCCTAGCACTTTCCCACTCGGCTTCGTCTATGTTTTCACTTTCAAGCTCTTGGGAATTCCTCCCCCCCGGGGTGTTCATAACTCCCTTCGCTGCTTCCCATCTCCACCTGGTGATCGGAATCTATGCTAGGCCCAAACATCATCTCATCCCATGCCAAGCTCTCTGCAGGCGAACGAGGCCCATTCGAAGGGCCCTGTGCTTCACCCCAGTCATCTAGCTCATCCTCTGAGTCCACATCTGCTGCTGCAGGCCCTAATGCTAATGGAACCCCAGGACCTATTCCCTGCCCTCCAGGCACAAACGAGAACTGCTGTGCTACACTATCCCCCCCCTCAGGGCCCTCCGAGGCCGCCCTCAAGGTTTGGGTTTGTCAGGGTACTTGCGGTGAAACGAGCCACCAAACTGAGCATGGACATCCCGAGCCCGGGTCCATGAACGTTCTTCCGGGCCCAACCCCTTCCAGTCAAGCAAATATTCCAACTTCCGGTAGCGGATGCGAGCATCAAGATGTCCTGCACCTCCAACTCCTCCCTTGCCATCAGCATCACAGGGGGAGGAGGCGGCGTCCACGTCAGGCCGCACCCCCCTTCTCGCTGGCGGAGCAACGAACGATGAAACACCGGGTGGAGCTTCATGTCCGCTGGGAGTTGTAGTTTGAAGGAAACAGCCCCACCTTCTCCAAAACTTTGTAGGGACCCAAAAATCTCGCGTCCAGCTTGCGGCTGGGTCGCTCGTGGACAAATT
>JARBWK010000002.1:78395960-78413460 GCA_030556195.1 Anolis apletophallus
CAGAGAGAAACAAGCCGGGTCAGGAGGAGCAGAGATATGTCAGAGGTGATCCGAAGGAATGGTCAGTCCAAAAAGGTTCAAAATCCAGGAAAGCAGTAAAATGTGAAGAGCAAATGCGAAGGTTCTCCTATCACTCGCGCGGAATTAGAGAACTGGTTAGATATGACCACTGGGAGGGGTTATATAGGGAGGGGCGGGGCCATCGCTGACGTGTCATTTATCTTTCTAGAAGGTTCCGATCGCTCTGCGTGCTCGCAGATATTACCACATGTACATATTAACAGAAGACCACGACATGGAAGTATATGTTCACAGTATGAATAATTTAAACACCACATTCTCCGGCATGCCACTAGTGTTTATAAAATTTGGAGGTCATGGTTTCATTTAAAATATATGTGAACTAACCTTTGAAGAAACAGACATTTGAGGCAAAAGTCCAATAATTATTCTGCCAAATTGTTTTGCCACAAATGAGTCTGCCAATGCCTTTCTGTGTTTTAGCCAACAACTGATTTCTCACAGCAGTGAGTGACATTTTCACTATCTTGGACAAATAACAACTCAGAGCGACCCATTCTCTCTCAATTGCTAAAGTAAACATTGCTATTTGTTTACTTCTGGGGGGCGAACTTTGGCCCAAACAGAGGTCCGGCACGTAGGGACCCGGCAAAGCCACCCCCCCACGCGGTCGGTAGGAGTGAAGTGGCCCTTGATCGACAGGTGCCCACAACTTCCATCTTGGCTTCATGTCCTGTCCTATCCAAGGAAACTGCCACCGTTAATACATCCACCGGCCTGTGCGTGGGTGGCCAGAGCCTCTCAACGTCTTCCCCTTTTCATGGGATTTGCCGGAAACTGAGCCCCCCCACTAAACTCCAACTTGTAAACTCTCCTACTAGGGGGGCCCCGATTACAGTGATCTCCGGCATGGGGTATTGTCGCAATAGGCGCAGGCCGAGTGCGAGAGGCTCCCTGAGTCGTGCCAAGACCCGGGCTGCCTCTGACCTGCGACCTATCCCGAGAGACACTGTTGTCAGGTCTCCAACTTCCTCCCCCCTCCTCCCTGGTGTTAGTAAACGCGCTCAGTCCGGAATAAAGCGACAACGATCCGGGACTTTATTCAAGACAGACAGGTTGATATTTGCTGCATTACGGAGACCTGGCTCAGGACAGTGATATCACCTGCCTTCAGGAATTGACACCTCGGGCTTCGCTTACCCACCAGAACAGGACTGGGAGGCGGGAGGCGTGGCAATTCTCTCCCGTGACCTATTACACCTCAGAGCGGTCCCTGCTTTGGAGGCAGATGGGATTGAAAGTGTCGGCCTGATGTGGGGTGCCCCGGAGAGTACAGCCTTCTTGCTGGTGTACCGTGCACCTAGCGCACCAGCGGGGAGCCTGTCCCTGCTGCTGGAGACTGTGGCGGAGTGGGCGTTGAGGTTTCCTAGCCTAGTTGTGCTGGGGGACTTCAACGTCCACGCCGACACAGCCTCCACCATCGGCAGCGGGGACCTTGTGTCGTCCATGGCGGCACTCGGCCTCTCCCTCTGCGAGTCAGGCCCCACACACCGGGCCGGTCACACCCTTGATCTGATTTTCCATGCAGGTGTCCAAGTGTCCGTCACCTCTGTTACAGAGGTGCCATGGTCGGACCACTGTGCTCTGGGAGTCCGGGTCGAGCAACCGCGCCCCCCCCCCGGCAAAGGTGCCAAACCAATTTGGGTTCGCCCGAGGGGACCTATGGAACCAACTAGGTTCCTGAATGCCTTGAGGGATTTGGAGCCTGCCAGCGGTCGCTCGGTGAGCTGGTTACCACCTGGAACCACAGCGCTGTCCTCCGCTCTCGGCACCGAGATCGCCCCTAAACGCCCTCTCAAACCCCGCGCATCCTGTTCACCTTGGTACACAGATCTATGAAGCGGGAGAAGAGACGGCTAGAGCGCAGGTGGAAGAAGCTCCGCGACGGGCCATCGACATCAGCTTATAAGCTTTTCATGGATGCTTATGAGCATGCTGTCAAGGAGGCGAAAAAAGTGTACTATGCCTCCTTGATAGCGTCTGCGGATTCACGCCCAGCTCAATTGTTCAGGATAATTCGGCAGCTGACGATGGTCCCTACCATCCCAAACAATGACAATTCGGCCCTTTCTGCTGAGGTTTTTCAGAATCACTTCGCAGACAAGATTGCGTTGCTCCGCCGGGACCTTCCTTCCACACTTGATACAGTCCAGGAGCTGGAGACTCCGTGGCCCTCCGCCGGGTCCACCTTCCGACCGGTTTCGACCACTGGACGCAGAGGATGTTGACAAGATTGTCGCAGCCCTTAAGTCGACCACCTGCTCCCTCGACCTGTGCCCCTCCACGCTGATTCGAGCTTGCGTGGAGGGGCTACGAGGCCCTCTGTTGAAGATAGTCAACTGCTCCCTTGAGCAAGGGGCTTTTCCAGAGGAGCTAAAAGAGGCGGTGGTCAGTCCATTGCTGAAGAAGCCCGGATTAGACCCCTCCCTCCAATTACCGCCCAGTGTCGAACCTTCCGTACCTGGGCAAGGTGATTGAGAGGGCAGCAATGGACCAGCTGCAGACCTTCTTGGATGACGCAACCTGGCTAGACCCCTTCCAGTCCGGCTTCCGTTCAGGCCATGGGACGGAGACTGTCCTGGTCTCCATCACAGACCTACTCCGCTGCCACTTGGACCGAGGTGGATCGGCGCTGCTCGTGTTATTGGACCTCACGGCAGCGTTTGATACCGTCGATTACCAACTTTTGATACACCGCCTGGCGGTGGTGGGGGAGAGGGGGACAGCCCTCAACTGGCTGTCCTCCTTCCTCCAACGCCGCCAGCAGCGAGTGAAGTGGGGAGGGGCGGTCTCCTGAGGCTCCCGCTGAGTTGCGGGGTGCCTCAGGGGCTATCCTCTCCCCGCTGTTATTTAACATCTATATGCGACCACTCGCCCAACTGGTACGGAGTTTTGGGCTGGAGTGTCATCAGTACGCTGATGATACCCAGCTCATTCTGAGGTTGGACCCCCGGGGCAGTCTCTGTCCCCGTTAATTTCCACCTTGGCCTTGAAGCCGTTACTGGAGGGCGGCGAGCCAGTAAGTTGAAGGTGAACCCGGCGAAGACGGAGTTGTTGTGGGTGGGCCGCCCGGGGTAGTGACCCAGTTGCCAACTTTCGATGGTGTGGCCCTCTGCCCTCAGCCATCGGTAAAAAGTCTGGGGGTCCGACTGGGCGCCCACCTGTCCATGGAGGAGCAGATTGGCTGCACCTGCAGGACAGCATTCTACCACCTACGGTTGGCTAAGCGCCTGGCTCCCTACCTCTCCCAACGCAACCTTGCTACGGTGATCCAAGCCACGGTCATCTCGAGGCTCGATTACTGTAATGCGCTCTACATTGGCCTTCCCTTGTCGATGATCCGGAAGCTTAAGCTAGTGCAGCACGCCGCAGCACGCCTCCTCCTGGGTGCTGCAAGATCTGACCGCGACCCCACTCTTCTTGCGAGCTGCACTGGCTTCCGATTGAATTCCGGGTCCTCTTCAAGGTGTTAGTTCTCACCTTTAAGGCCATCTATGGTTTTGGGCCAGTGTACCTGAGGGAGCGACTTACCCCTTATGTGCCCGCGAGATCACTGCGCTCTGAGGAGCTTAACCTCCTTGAGGTGCCTTCCCTTGCAACCTGCAGACTGGCCACTACACGGCGGAGGGCATTCTCTCTAGCTGCCCCAAGTCTCTGGAACGGCCTCCCGGAGGAGATCCGTGCCATCCGCGCTCTTCTGGCCTTCCGCAAGGCCTTGAAGACTTGGCTCTTTAGGAAGGCGTTTGGCCCTTCACTCAACCACACTGTGTGCCCTGCTGCCCTATCCCCCCCAGATTCTTATCTCGTCCCCCCCAGCCTTCGCTGAGGGCTAGTGTTTTTAATATGTTTTAACTGCTTTGATGTTTAATGTGTTTTAACTGTTTAATCTGTTTTATTACTCACGGTGTTTATGCTTCTTCTGTAAACCGCTCTGAGCTCCGGAGTGAGCGGTATACTAAATCGAGTTAATAAATAAATAAATAATAAATATTTGTTGGACTCCTAAGTTGTAGTTTTACAAAGTTGCCTGCAAACATAGAAAATGATGAAACTATAGAAGTTAAATTATTTTCATAGGAGTGTTCTTGAGTATTAGTTCTTCTGACTCTGTGTAAGCTCTGAAAATCTGTTTGAGGACTTGATCGAAGTGTATAAAATCATGCATGGGATAGAAAAGGTGAATAAAGAAAAAATATTTTCTCTGTCACACAACACTAGGACTAGGGGGCACTCCTGAAGCTCAAGGTAGGAAAGTCAGGACTAATAAAGGGAAATATTTCTTCACCCAGAGGGTCATTGGGTTATGGAACTCACTTCCAGAGGAGGTTGTGACAGCGGTCAGCCTGGACAGCTTCAAGGCAGGACTAGACAGATTCATGGATACCAAGGGAATCAGTAGTTACTGAAATGGACATCCAAGTGCCACCTCTGTGTTGATGGAGGCAGGCAGGATTTTCCCCGGGTACTGGTTGTGGGGGGTCAGGAGCAGGTGAGGGTTTTGCCCTCCTTTCTGCTAGAGATCCCTGTGTACAACTAGTGGGCCACTGTGTGACACAGAATGCTGGACTAGATGGGCTGAGGCCCGATTCAGCATGGCTCTTCTTATGTTCTTATGTTCTTATGAATATAGAGGGCCTTCACAACAGAATGAGAATGCCACAATAAATTGCAGAAGAAATTGGTTTTAAAAAATCTCCTCTGACATTCTTCACAAAAAAGGAACTTTTAATTGAACCCAATCTTTTTAGTACACATCAGTTATGATGTTAGAAAAAATGAGTTCCTAAAATGACATGGTTACAGTTCACATAATCCAATTTTACCAAAGGTGTAAGAAAACACAGAGGATTCCCATTGCTTTTGTACACATTTATTCTCCTACACAAGTAGTTCTGAGACTAGGATGTTTAGAAACACTCTCCATGCCACACACCTAGACCACTTGCTCCACTCCTCACTGAGTGAAAGGGGATATGAGAAGTGCATGTGCATATGTGCCGGCAAGTGGGTGTGCGGGTGGGTGCATATAGGTCCATAATGTTCCACAATATCTCAAAGAGCTCCACTAATCCTATTTATTAATATACCAAAATGATTTTCAGAATAGAACAAAATGTTTGGGGGGAAAGCTCCAAACCTACATTACACTAAGGAAAGGGATGACTTCATGTCTTTTCAGTACTAGTAGACAAAGACTGAGGTTTTTTTAAATCCCCAAATTTTAACACTAAACCTGTTTAAAACTGGTTTAGCCTTTTCATTTGAGGGGAATCAGTAATTTTCCTAGTTCAATTCTTAATCTCTGTTAATACAGTTTTAAATTTATTTCTGGGTTATGAGCTACATCCAGTTGTGAGTCCTAAACAGATAAGACTCAAATAGATTTAGCCCTATGTTTGTACAGCTGTTGGACTTTAATACTGAATTATATATTTTCAAACTGTGCAGAGAATATTTTGTTGTGGGGGCCTGATGACAGAACAGCATTACCACCAGACATAAGAAGAGAGAAGGGAAGACATCTCTGCCATGAAATATTACGATAAAATATACAAAATCATCTGTGTACAATTAGTATTACATACTGAAGGAATACAGTTCACTTACTTCATCTTGTTCTAAATGTAATTCTTGCTTTTTCGTTGATAGAATACTTTTGTCTGTGATTTCCTCTTTATGTCCATCAGTAGCAGAACCCAGCTGAAAATAATGAAAACATATGTGAAAAAATCCATCAATTTTAAGTGTCTAGTTCAAACAATAATTTCCTGAAATTTCTGAGCACATATATTGTCCATAAAGTATACCAATTTCACTGACCATTCACACTTAGGTATAATATTACAACACAGTGAAGTCCAAAAAGGTTTCATATAATCTGGGAACTAATTAAATGATTTTTACCCAGATGTGATGGATTTTCTATGTGTGTGTGTGTGTGCGCTATTAAAGTATCACCCCATTCTGTGCTGAGCTAGTAGACTGACTATGAACTATCCACCATATTTACAGTCCTACTTAGATCATACACAGAGTTTCTCCAGACAAGAAAATATGTCGGAAGGTTGAGGTACTTGTGGTGTGTCTACGTTTGTTTTATTTTTATTATCCATACCACATTTTTGTCACTACAGATAATTTTCTGACAACCAATGGATGGATTTTATTGCCATGTTCAAGAAAGAAAGTGATAATGATGACTTTTTAAAATATCTAGTAGTAACAACATATTTTTTAAAAAATCAAATTAAAACTATATAAGACTATTAATAAAAGTATACAAAGCCTGGGAGCAGCCACTGAGAAAGAGTTCAATGAGCTTGAGAATATGATGCTTTTAATTGACTTGTTTGATCAAGGAAAAATGGTTCAAAATTAGTTTTGGATGTAGGGGGCATTGGCAATTCGATTTCAAAGTGATTTCTGACCCCCCCCCCCAAAGTCGGAATTTTCTGAAATTTATGAAATTTATGAATCGCTTCGTTCATGGCGGGCGCGATTGCACAATGCGCAAAAAACTGCAAACGGGACAGGCAAAATTTGGGGGGTTCCCTTTCCCTCATTTTTAGACAGCTACTGACAAAAATTGCCACAGTGGTAGAAATTATTAGCGGATTATAGGAGATTTCTTGTTTCCAAAAGTACAACGTGTAACCCCAAGCAGAGAAAGGGGGCTCCAAAGTTGTATGGTGTGGTTCCCCAAGGAAATGTTTAGATTAGGAGATTTATAGCTTCCAAAAGTACAATGTGTAACCCAAAGCAGACAACGTGGCCTCCTGGCAGTGGCAGGCAAGAGAAGAACACTTCTCCCAGCTGCCCTGCCCTTCTTCCCTCCCCACACACAAGGAACCCTCGCAGGCAAGGGGCCTGCTCCCAGCTGGTTTCCCCAATTTGTTCCCAACCCTGTTATTTACTTGCAAAGCAATGGCATGGCACCTTCCCCACCCAAGCTGCCTAGTTCCTTCCCGTTCACGTCCCCGGCTCGCAATGAGCCCATGAGGCATGTGCGGGCCTTTTTAAAAGGCAATGGCTGCCATGGCAAAACCCCCTCCCCTCCCCACATGGTTTCCCCTCATTGGCTGGAGGCAAGCATCCCAGCATGAAAGCTGTTGCTTGCCTCCAAATGCTGAGTCATTTCCGATTCACTTCCTGAGTCAGAACAAAGATGGTGATAGTGGCTTTGAAATGGCAAGGATACTTCTGGGTTCCCAAATCGCTTCAAAAAGGAATTTGATCTGAATTTAATCCGAATTACGAAGATTCCGACTGGACCTAACCATGTCTATTAATAAGTCAGTAATAGCAATAAAATATGCATGTGATATATCAGAGGAATACGTTTCATTTTTGCCATTTTGTTTTTTAAGCTTTATATTGTCCATCAGTAAAATGGCACTTTTTGCACTATAACTCTTTTTAAGTTTTTTAAATTACTTTATTCTCAGTTCAAGAATGGGAAACAGAATGTCAGTGGACAGCAAAAGAGATTTCAAGATGGGCTGAAAGCTAATTTTGAAAAAATGTGGTATAAACACAGAGAACTGGTGAGCCCTGGCATTCAAGCATTGTAATTAAGAGGTCTGTTAAAAAAATCAGCAGTAAACCAGTTGATGGGAGAAAAATTAAAATGCCTAAGTATTCATAGCCAGTATCGATTCCCTGGAAAATATCATATTAGAGTTGATTTAAATTTAAATTTGATAAATGAAATACGAGAGATATTCAATTGATAATGAACTGGATGCATTTTAATATATTTAACAATATTTGATCAATACTTTTGTCAAATTTCAGCTAATTTGTAACTATTTTATCTAGATGTAACCAGTACTTACATAGTTTACCCTTTAAAGTCCTTTGATATATTTATTTATTTATTTATTTATTATTGAGGCTTCTATGCCGCCGACTCCCGGGGGCTCGCGGCGGCTCACAAGAGCCAGGGGCATAAAAACAAAGATTAAAAACATAAAACAATTGAACAATTAGAGCAATAGCAGAACAGTCAATAAAACAAATGGAGCAGCAACAGGAGCCACAACACAGTACCCATAGCACGCGGGCCTACTCTCCGAGGCCTGCCTATACAGATGGGTTTTGCAGGCCCGCCTGAATGGGAGTAAATCCCTCAGGGCTCTGGTTTTGGCCGGGAGGGCGTTCCACAGCGTGGGGGCTATGACGGAGAACGCCCTCCGGCGGGTAGATGTCAGGTGTGCCGACTTTGCTGATGGTATTTCCAGGAAGTTGGCATCCTCAGACCGTAGTGATCTCGATGGGCAATAGGGAGTGAGGCGGTCCCTCAGATAGGCTGGCCCCAGGCCGTACAGAGCCTTGAAGGTAAGAACCAACACTTTGAAGGCGATCCGGTGCTCAATAGGCAGCCAGTGCAGATCCTGCAAGACGGGTGTTATACGGCAACCTGCTGGCGTGCCAGACAGGAGCCGGGCGGCAGTGTTCTGCACCAGCTTGAGCTTCCGGATCGACGACAGAGGAAGGCCAACGTAGAGCGCGTTACAGTAATCTACAGTAATTTATTTATTTATTTATTCAATTTGATATACCGCTCTCTCTGGCGCCCAGAGCGGTTCACAGGTTAAAACACATAAAAACATGTAAAATACAATAAAAACAGATTTAAAACCCCAATTTAAAACATGTAACAACAGAACTACAGCAACAGTAAAAGCATGCTGACAGCGGTTTTGATATAGTTTATCCAAACAAGCATTCCAAATCCACCTATATATTGTTAAGAACCTTGCTGTTTAAATACATATAATATAATCATGTATACAAATTTAAATAAAAGTTGAATAAAAAGAGATTATTTTCACAGAAAGAAATTATTATGCAGTGTTAATAGCATTGCCTTCAGTTATCAAGACATAATGATAATACGCCTCTTTTTAGGGCACAATTCTCCTGTCATTTATGCCGAGCACATGTCTACTTTTGGCATAATTTAACAGGAAGTGATATGTAATAGATTTCTCTTGCTAAAAATCCATGAAATCTTTGTGCTTTCCAATTTCTTACTGCATGTGCCATTATAGTACCCACTGTGTGCAAAACAGGAGACTGCATTGTACAGAGATATTCTATGCTCCAGTCAGCAAGTGTCCCAGGAATCGGATGCTTAGGATACAATAAAAGCTGAATTCAGATCAGGAAATCCAACAGGATGAAAAAAGGAGAAACAAAATAGTGTTGTCAGCTGGTCCAGAAGTGGTTCAGAGCATGGTCTTCAGAGGAATCATGGGACTTATATTTCAGGAAGCGGTATCTAGAATTCTCAGCCGGGTTACGAAAGCAAACCCAGAATGCGTGCATTCCTGTCCAGACTTCCCAGCCCTTTGTTCATCCACAATGAGTAAAATAAACTCACATAAAATCCTTAGCATTAAATTCATGCATCTTCTTTGTTTGCATATTTCTTCTTCCATCAATGGTGCAAGGAGACAAGCATAATAGGCTCTCAGCCTGGAACTTACTCCATGTAAGTTCTGAAGCAAGTGTTTCAGTAAGTCCCAAAATCCATTACAAACACTCCTCAACAGGGGCGGTCTTACCTCTCCCATCATGGTAGCGAAGATTATTTTGCCCCGGCGGCTTCTGGACGCCGCCGCATGCACGCCGGCGTCCCAGTTCGCGCATGCGCACTGGCGTCCCCATGCGGCTCTTGCCATGTGCGCTGGCTCCCAAGCGGTGCAGTGCGGCGTGGCGGCGGTGCATGGCGTGGC
Source organism: Anolis apletophallus (assembly GCA_030556195.1). Taxonomy (NCBI): domain Eukaryota; kingdom Metazoa; phylum Chordata; class Lepidosauria; order Squamata; family Anolidae; genus Anolis; species Anolis apletophallus. Next base: position 78,405,782 of record JARBWK010000002.1, read on the forward strand.
GGCCGGCGTGGCGGTGCCCCTCCCAGGTGGCGATGCCCCTCCCAGAAGGCGTCGCCCTATGTGGCCGCTTACTCCGCCTAATGGAAAGACCGCCCCTGCTCCTCAAGTTATACTCCATTCAGGGAGTGGTTCAAACTTGTTGACCTTGATTGCTTCAATTACCCAGGTGTTTTTCCCTAACACACACACACAGGAGACAATCCTTACAGAAACTTAAGTCATATACATGCATATACCATAATAAGCCGAAGAGACCATACAAACCCCAGTTGCGATGACAGTTACACTGGCACCATAGTGCTCCAATTGTATAGTATGGAGTGGGGTTTTTTTTCTTTCTACCTGGATATAGTTATTGAGAAAGGCAAAGAGAATATTATAACCAATAAATGAATAAATAAGGAAGCTATTTTAAAACTCCACTGAAACTTTTTATGATTTCAGTTTTTAATTTGTGAAATTGTTCTGACTCTTTGGTGTTCAGATTTTTGTCTTATGTTGTACTTGTAATGTTATAAAAATAATTTGCAAAAGAGAGAAAAATAATCCATAGTTCATAACTCAGTTGGACAATAAATTAGGGATTTAAAACAACATGAATTCAATAAAGATTAGCTCCTGTTGACAAGACTTTAAGAAACTGCACTGTCTCAGTCAGTAGGTTTGCTGCCTAATGAAACAGACACTGGGGACTCTGAGAATTAACACATTTTTGAACAAGAAATGGGGTTACACATTAATTACATCAGGGACTGCTGCTAGATAATTCATTTTTGTCTTAAGTACATATGACTATAATGACTGGGTATTAACAGTATGCCATTTTAAAAACAACTCTGTCTTAAATACGTATTCTGTTTAGAAAAGACACACATTTTTGAGCACAAATAAAATGCTTCAACACCATTTAAACTGATTAGATTTAACCAACTGAACTATTTGCAGCATATCAGTCAACATTTTCAAATAATTCCTAGCACTGTAAACTATCCTATATACTTATATATACAGGAATGTAGAACTTTTAGTCAAAAAATCAACCCAGAAAAACTGGGTCGACTTATCAACTGTTCAATGTAAATCCCTTTCCTACTGTAGTTTAACACTTTCTTTCTTTTTTCTTTTTCTTTTTTGGTTAAGGAACCATTCTCTGCTATGATCCGAGTGGTGAAAGGCAAGTGCTTAGTCCACACCAGGACAATATAAATGAAGTATCAGGCTCCTCTACTTTCTCCATCATAGCGCTGCCTCTGGCCTTTTTGAATGCCTGGGCAGGGATGCGGCAGTGGCAGCTGGGGTGGGTTGGCCTTCTAAGGCAGCACTGGTGCTTTCCCATCTCTACAGAATGACTCCCAACTTATCCACAGGTAATATCAAAATCCTTAATTTAGGCCGGAGAACGTTTCTTCAATACATGGGTAACTTATATGTTAATATATATGGTAACAATTTTGTTAGTGTTAGCCATGTTGGTAGACTTCTTTGATTTCATCTGCGACCATTATATGTATATTACAACACAAATAATATCCAATGTAGTGCTCATACATAATTGCTTATACAATGATATTTCTTCAATTTTTACATACAACTACAGCTCACTCAGTGCCTAAACAAGTGACAAGATTGTACCTGTACTTGCCATTTGAATGGAATATCTTTTGCACCAGAACTCAAAGGAGGACATCTGAATTGGCCGTAAGTACCCCAGGTATCACAGTCTAAACACTTTGGAGAAAAGGCATGTACCAGAATTCAGTATATGTATATTGCCTGTATGCATCATGCAGCCAGTTTCTATTGTTAAGTATTTCCTACTGAAATCCCCTAGATATAAAGCTAGACAGCACTGTTTTTAACATGTAAATTATTTGGGCTATCTATATTGGTATTCAAATAGCACACAGCTTTTATAAAACATGTTCTCTTCTGAAGTATGTTTTAAATGCAGATCAATATACTTCAGCATAAATACTGTGATAATCAGTCTCTGTAAGTATTGATGGGATTCCCTAAGGGTCTGTTGCTAAACAAAAGAGTGGGACAAATTACTTATTTATATATACAAAACATGGTGATAAAGGCCAGCTGCAGGTATTTTTTTGGAAAGTGCATTTTAATAAGTCTCTATTCAGCAGGGGAACAAATGGAGTAAAAGCTAAACTACCATGTTTAGTAGAAAAGCTCTCTCTCTCTCAACAACAAAATCAATCATTTGTTCAGACTGTGGGGAGTCAAAGTTAGTTACTGAAAAGAGACCCATATATAAAACAAGTCAATAACTCATTGTGTGTTATTGTTGAGCTGAAGAAATCTGCTTTCAAAAAGCTGTCCCCTGCTTCCCTCCGAATGAATGTCACTGTATTCAGAGTGTCAGAGAATCTTTTTGTTTCTAGTTTTTCCTCACTGCCTTTTACTTATGTATGGGAAAGAGAAGTGGCTCTTCCTTGTTGTCCCTGAAAAAAACCATACAATAATTAGAGCGTGCACACACATGCATCTTACTGACCTTTTCTCTGAAGAACCAAATAAAACGTAGGGAAGATTCTTATATCTTTTAATAGTTAACACAGAAGGGAGAAGGTTTGGTATCAAGGGAAGTCATGGTATCCCTCCATTCTGCTTTGGTCAGACCTCACCTGGAATACTGTGTCCAATTCGGAGCACCACAATTTAAAAGATATATTTACAAGCTGAAATCTGTCCAGAGGAGAGCAACAAAAATAATCAAAGGTCTGGAGATCATGTCCTATGAGGAGTGGCTTAAAGAGCTGGGGATGTTTGGACTGCAGAAGAGAAGGTTGAGAGGAGACATGATAGCCATGTATAAATATGTGAATTTATGTCATAAAGAGAAGGAAGCAGCCATGTTTTTTCTGCCCTGGAGACTACGACTTGAAGCATTGGGTTCAAATCATCTGAACATTAGGAACTCTCTGCTTTGGAGTGTGGGGGAAGCTCCTTATTTGGAGGCTTTTAAACAGAGGCTGGATTGCCATCTGTCAGAGGTACTTTGAATGTGCTTTTCTTGCATGGCAAGGGGTTGGACTAGATGGCCCATGCGGTCTCTTCCAATTCTATGATTCTATGGTACAAAACGCTTGTATACAAAAAGCTGAACCTTTGGAAATGCTTTCTTTTAGCATATCAGTTAAAGACAAAGGCATTCTAGCTTTGTCCCTCATTGCTGTCTCCATCTGGCCCAGATTCCTATTTGTTTGCCCTTGCAGCCATCAGCCTCAATCATATGTACACACCAGGCACATGGCCGGGGGAGGGGGGGCTTGAAGGGCTTCATCCCTTCCCCCTGAAATTCTCAGGGTGGTCTGCGAGAATGCCTTACTGGTACATTATTTAAACTGTTATGTTTATTCATATCATGATCTGATCACCATGCTCAATATATCCCATATGCATGGGGTTATTGGGATAACGATAGACCCTCTCACTCAGACCAGCCCCTCCCCCCAAATCAAACTTAGCCCCCCCCCCTCTCCTAATCAAAATCCTGGCTACGGCCCTGGTACACACGCACCAACTATCCCAGGTTGGCAGGGAAAATCCCGATTGATCCTCTGCTGTCCCACATTTTCAGTAGCTCCAGTTCCTCTTACCTTCTCCCACTTTCCCTTTCTATCCTCACCTTACTTCAGGGTGCATCCAGACAGCCATTGTGGGAATTTCCACAATAAACAGGGGGCTGTCCACACCTTCTTGGAAGGCACAGGATAAACCCACTACTTCCGGTGTCTGGGCTGCATTCCAGACAGTATTACCATGGTTTGCCATGCTAAATTAGCCCGGAAAACTGTGGGAATAACAACCCCCTTCCCAAAAGACCCCAAAAACCCTTTAAAAAAGAAAAGTACTTACCCAGCCTCCACTAGAGAGCTGCAGCAGCTCTCCAATGCAGGTTGGGTAAGTACTTTCCTTTTTTTAAAAGGGTATTTTGGGGTCTTTTGGGGAGGGGGTTACAGTATCCTGGTGTTCTCCAAGGAAATCCTGGAAGAGCATCTGGACACCCACCCCAGACAGCGCCCACCCCAGATGGGCCCCCGGAACATCCATTTTTATAAACGTGGATGCTCCTGGGATAACGGCCTGTCTGGAAGCACCCTCAGTTTCAGCAAACTAAGACAAAAATTAACTCTGTGGGCGGGGAAATAAGAGGAATAATCTTCCTCTTCCCAGTTAAGGTCAGGTCAAAGTAAACTGCTGCAAACACTCCTATCTTGTGTGTTCCTCCTTATTAATAACCCTTGTTTCTTAACCTTCACTCTGATATTTGTTGGCTACCTACGCCTCCATATTCATCTGTGAAATCTTGTGGGTATGCAGACAACTAAGGAGCTCCTCAAGATTTGTTCGCTGATTTGCTTCTGATATCACATTAACTGTCATAGTAACATTGTTAATAAAATCATGTAGGTCATCCCAGATTAAATTCCACTGTGGATAAATAAGACTGTAAAGGCAAATAAGAAGGAAAACAGCACCAAGAACAAAATGAAAGAACACTAACATGTTTACATGTTCCTGAAACAATCAAAAGCAGGACACACTTTTCAATACTCACACAAATCCCCCAGTTTAGGTCTAAAATGAAAACCAAATTCTTTTCATAAGCAAGGTAAAGACTTGCTAATAGTAAGTGTCAACCATGAATAGCACTCTATTAGATATATATGACTAAAACTGCCCACCTCCTTAGCTATAATAGAGCCATCATTCACTTTTGAGGCACAATTTAAAGTGCAGATTACACTCCATTAAACTTTCTAAAAAGACTCAGCTTAGATTCAGAAATATGTGGAAATAAATATTTTGAAGACAAAAATCAAGGTTTGCTTTTTGGATTTGGGGGTGGAGATGGGGGGCATGTTTTCAAGTCATGAATGGTTGAAACCACAGATGCAGAATCTATGGTTATGGAGGGGAATCTGTACTTAACACAGATCAACATTTTGATCTTTTCTTTTTACTCTGTATTCCCCCGTCAGGCATGTAGCCGGGGCGGCGGGGCTTGAAGGGCTTCAACCCTCTCCCCCCAAATTCTCAGGGTAGTCTGCGAGAAGGCCTTACTGATACGTGGCACAGTGGTGTCCTTGTCCGCGTATGGGCCCTCAGCACACTCTCTTTCCTTTTTGGTGCCCCTGGTTTCAGCCTTTGGTGCTGGGAAAGGAAGGGGAGTGCCCTGACAGCCCAGGAACCAAAGAGGATGCTGCTGCACCACAGACCATTAAGAGGCTCCAATAAGCCTTTGCACCTGTGCACTTGGCAGGCCTTCGCGCCCATGTACTGAAGTCTCACCACACTCGTGGCTGGGAGTAGAGTGTGTCGAGCCCATCGGCTGTCTTCTGGGACTCTCTGGATCCAGGTAAACAACAACTCCCATTTGAAAAAGGGCAATCATTCCCCAATCCCTGACTCTATGCACAATTGGGCACATTGGCTCTATGTGCCAAGGTTAGTCCAGATCCAGCGCTGGCTGGGTTCAATGCTTATTATTATTATACCGTTATTTTACATGAAGTAAAATAGTTAACATGAAGTTAGTTATGCTAGTAATATGCTGCTTCCAAAGGCAGAATATGTAATTAAGAGTCTGTATCTTTAAGAGTAGGGGAGGGGCAAGGAGCCCTAACTTTAGAACTCTGGGAATGACAATTAGAATGACATTTGGCTGGGAATTTCTGTTCAGTTTAAGTTTAAGATTAGGCTTGAAAGGAAGCAGAGGGTTACTGGTAGATCATAAAAATCCACATCAAGTCGGAGTATTAGAAATATATAGAAGCACGTCATGTCAGAATCATAGACGTTTGTGTAAAATTCCTTTCGGTCTTGCTATAGCACATTAACATTCTGTTAATGAAAGTAAATAAATAACATTTATTATTTAAACTGTTATGTTTATTCATGTCATGATCTGATCACCATGCTCAATATATTCCATATGCATGGGCAGGGCTGTCCAACTGGCGGCCCTGGGGCCGGATCCGGCCCCCCAGCCTGTTGGGCACGGCCCCAGCTATGCCCCCAGCCGCCATTTATAATTTTTTTTAAAAAAATTTTTTTAAAAAATGGCGGCCGGGAGGAGGAGAGGGGAGGGGGAGGAGGAAGAGACCTAGCTCCTCCTCCCTGCACCCGCCCCTCCGTCCCTCTCTCCGCGCCGCCCGATTGCATCGGCGCCGGTGAGAGAGGACAAGGGGTGGTACAAGAAGGAGGAAGAGGGCTAGCTCCTCCCTACACCGCCCTCTTCTTCCCTCTCTCACCGGCGCCGATGCCTTGCAGGGAGGGGTCCCCGGCACCCCTCCCTTGCAAAACATCGCAGCAGCTGCTGAAGCCAGCGCCGGCTTCTGCGGCTGCCGGGATGCTTTGCAAGGGAGAGGGTCCCCGCGGCACCCTCCCTTGCAAAGCATCGCAGCAGCAGCTGAAGCCAGCGCCCGGCTTCTGCGGCTGCCGGGATGCTTTGCAAGGAGGGTCCCGGCGGCATCCCCCCTCCCTTCCAAGGCATCCCGGCAGCAGCTGAAGCCGGCGAAACCGCCAGCTTCATCTGTGGCTAGGATGCCTTGGAAGGAGGGGGTGCCGCGTGGCTCCTCCCTCTCTCCCAAAGCTTTCCGGCAGCCAGGGGCGGGGGCGGGGCCAGGGGCGGGGCCGGGCGGCCCCCCAGGTCATCAGTGACCTGGAATCCGGCCCTTGGCCGGTTAGAAGTTGGACAGCACTGTGCATGGGGTATTGGGATAACGATAAAAAAGGTTTTGCTAGGGTAAATCCTCTCTCACTCAGACTCAGCCCCCCTTCCCCACCCCCAAATCAAAATCCTGGCTACGGGCCTGCCCCAAGTGCAAACTTATACATCTGGTTTTGACAAGGCCTATGTATAATGGTTTCAGCTACACTAAGACGTTCTTCCACTGGGAACTAGAACCAAGGAAACTATTACTTGCACCATTAAAATGTTGACAAATCTGATGGAAGAAGAGAAAAACCTCCTTCCTGTTATAATAAGATAAATAACTGTAAGAGATCCTATTCCCATTCTCCAAAACCACATTATTGTTTTCTGAGGACTGGTTAATAAATACTTGTAGACATCACAGAGTGGTGGGGGTGTTAGATAATAGTTCTCTGGCAGACTGAGAAAATCTGGGTTTAGAGCAGGACATGGATGAGGCAGCAGAAGAAGAGGAGATTGGAAATAACCATTTGTGAATGGTATTGCCTCATGCCTTGATTGTCTATTCAGGTAGCTATGGCTACCTAACGGTAAGAGACTTTTCAGTGACCATAAAGCAAAAACATATTCAAATATCTAAGGCCATTAACTGGAAAAAGCACATCAATTGCATTTTAATTTGAATTGCATAACACAAACAACAAGAAAGATGACAATAACCATTTAGCCTTCAAAGGCTTCAAGAACTTCTGTATGTTTGTATGCATATTGGTGATGACGGTTCTGTTCAAGTTATTTTAGCATCCTGGGAATAACAACAACAATAACAACAATAAAATTCCTTCCTAAGCTATTAGCTCTCCCTCCCTCTCTCTCTTTTTATTTAACCGGTCCTCCTCCTGACCCAGCCTATGAAGCTGCAAGTTGGCAGCTGTGATTGCGGTACAGATTTCACACAGTGTAATTACTGCAGTGACACTAGGACTGAGAGGTACAAAGAATG
>JARBWK010000002.1:78415960-78553460 GCA_030556195.1 Anolis apletophallus
TCCAGTACTGGATAACCAGTGTTTTCCAGGCATTGGCAGTATATGGAGGTCAGCTTTGAAGGCTCAGGGAGAGTGGTATAGATATGGCCTTGCTCAGCTGGGGGCATATGCTTTCCTAGACTCTGTGGTGACTGCATGGCCACATCAGGAATCCGTCCAGCTGGGCCCTCAGATGCCATTCTAAGGGATCCAGAATCTGCAAGTTCATCATTCTAGAATGGATTGGACGATTCCTGGATCCAGACTCATGTGTGGATCAACTATATCTATAACTATAACCAAATAAAGCTGTAGCCTAATTCTTTCCAGTTAAATGTGTCTGTCTGATCTGCTTTTGCCATGGGGAGCAGACTTTGCCCTTGCACATGCAAACATCCATTTGAGATCCTCACCTTATGTGGAACAAGGTAACTGGGACCTAATGTCAAGAGAGAAGCTTTTCAAGGAGGGTAGAGATCTCAGATGCCTTGATTATTCACAAGTTAAAGAGAGATTTAAGCAAGATGAGAACAATCTTATTTAAAAGTATGGATAAAGTTATTTTTACTTATAATTGTGTAAAGATAACAATCATGTAATTTTTAAAAAGTGTACAAATGTCTTTGAAACTGGAGACAGAAGATGAATCTGTAAAATAATATATGATAAGGTGGGCCCCACATTTTGGGCATAATGTACAAATGGATGCTTGGAGGGAAAGGTGGACTAAAGTTATAACATTTATTTTGACAAGTAATTTGAGAGAACATATGTATAAGATTATCTATAGGTTGTACTTAAAGCCAAGTAGGTAGTTTAAAACATCACTAAGTGCTTTATGTTAACAAGGATCTTTCTTTCACATGTGCAAGAAATAAAAAAATGGTCCACAGATTGGAAATTGTCAATATACATTCTAATTCCCAAGTACAACGATACCAGGAATTATAGTAATAACACAGTGATGGTGTTAATTTCCTATTAAAGTGATGCTCAAAATTCTAACAAAAAGTTGTTTCCCACATATGGAGCAAGAAATGCCAAATGTTCAAGGTGGGTTCAGGAAAGAAAGCAACACTACAGATCTTATCACAAACATACACTGGATAATGGAGCACATCAAAGAATTTTAAAAGAAAGTCAGACTGTTTTATAAATTATAAGAATACCTTTGATTATGTAGATTATGAAAAGCTGTGGATCATTTTTAAAAGAAATGGGTATGCCACAATGATTGATTGTCCTAATGCATAATCTGGACAGGGCACTATTAGCACAAAATATGATGAAACAGAATGGTTCCCAATTGGCAAAGGACTCAGACAAGGTTGCATTTTATCACTCAATCAGTAATTCATACGTTGAACATATTCTACGTAAAGCAAGAATAGACTTGGAGGAAGGAGACGTGGAAACTGGAGGGGGAGGGACAATTTAAATTATACCGATTACACCATAGTTCCAGAAGAAAATAGCAAAGACTTGGAACACTTTCTGTAGAAAGTTAAGAAAGAAAATGCAAAGATAGATTTATAGTTAAACATGCAGAAAAAATATATGACCACCAATGATTTACATAATTTTAAGTAAGACAATGAAAACATTAAAATTGTCCAAGATTGTCAGAAGAACACAAGGGACCTCATCCTACTGATGCCTCCCCCCCCCCCCAATTTTATTCCATTTTGCCATGAAACAGAAGGTGATGCCTCACAGTAAATGGAAACCTTACAGGATGCCTGGGATGGGAGGCTGAAGTCATTGCACTCCATGAAATTCATAATCCAGTACCCTGTCTGGGAGAAAAACTCACATTCCACCTAACATCTGATGAGCAGCCAGCAACGTTGTACTCCATTAGGTGGTAAGGTATCATTGCCTCATGGTTGCAAGACACTGTGATGTCATGATGGGATGAAAGAAGAATTGAAAAAATTGGGACAGGAGATAGCAAGATGGGACTACCCAAACCAAAAGCCACTCTTACTTCCCTTGGCCATTCCTACCATGAAAAAATTGCATTAATTAGATTAAGAGTGAGCAGCTGCATGAGGTTCAGGGCCCAATTTGCCATTTCTGATTCCTCCCCTACAGTGCTCCCAAATACCAATACCCCCATGTGGTGTTTTCCTTTGCAGAGTTCCTTTAAAAAAAGTTTTATTAGTATATTTCCAAAATTTAAAAATTTGACAAAATCACAAAACAACAGAACACACTATCAGACAATAATACAAATCACACAAAATCCCCTTGGATTCCCTAACCCACCCCCCATTCCCCCTTGAACATCCAGAAAAACATAAAACAGAATACGTCCTTACTCACTCAGCTCCCAGAAAACAATTTATACAAGTTAAATCACCCTCCCTATTATCAACTTGACTGGACTTATTTTCTTTTTTCTTTTTTTTTTATAAAACAAATTTTATTGGTTAAAAAAAGACATTAACATATAAATCACAACACATATTTGTCTGTGGTACGTATATCCAGACTTACACGTATCTACAAAGTGGTGGGTAGGAGGGGAAAGGGGACTTGGAGAAGGATACATGAGGTTAGACCATAAACATAAAACATCTAAAAACAGGTTGACTTCACCCGGAATCGGAGGGGGTTACATTGTTTTTGTAGCAACCCAGTTCTCTTTCGTGCCTGGGGGGCAGGGGGCGGCCCCGGGGGTCCCGATTGCATTAGGGCCCATTGCAGCTGAGGTGGACATGGAGGAAGGGGATGATGAGGTAGCTGGGCCTTCTTCTCCCACTGAGAGCTTGGAATGGGATGATGGCTGGCCCGATGGGTATGAAAGCTGGGAAAGTCAGGCTGACACTGAAAGTGCTGATTCTGATAATCAGTATGAGAAACCAGGTGGTTTCGGGTCGCAGGAAAGGGTCAGGGAGATAGCGGAGGATGAGCCCATGGAAGCTGAAAGGGAGTCTGGCTCTCATGAAGATAGCGACCCAGGTGCTGGGAGGCAAGGACGGAGCTTTGATAGGAGACAGAGCATTGAGTCCAGCAGGAGGGAATGGCACCGAAGCCTAGAGCGCCAGAGGAGCGCTAGGTCCCGTAGTACAGATTGGCGCCGAAGCCTAGAGCATCGGGGGTCTCACCAAGGGAATTAAGTATAGGATCCGTGGGAACGGATCCTCAGTTGCTCGGCCACTTCTGATTTGAAGGGAGTGAAGCGAGTGAAGATCCATATTGGTGTCCTATCATAGAGTCTCCCCTTGTATTTTGACCAAACTCTTAGTAAAGCCTTTCTGATAGGGTGGTTCTTTAAATTATTTTCGATCTTAACTCTATCGTACCAAAGATAGCTATGCCACCCTACCCTTAGATCGTATCCCTCTAAATGGAGAAGTCTTATATTTTCAAGAGTTGACCAATCTGTCACCCAATCTAATGCACAGGCTTCAAACTAAATTCTAAAATCTGAAAGGCCAAATCCTCCTCTTTGTTTTTTATCTGTCATGTTCGTCCAATTTATTCTGGGGGGTTTTTCCGTTCCAAATACATTTGCTTATATCTTTGTTCCAGCTTGTAAAATACTTATTGTTGCTAAGGATGGGTAAGTTTTGGAATAAAAATAACATTTTTGGAAGAATACTCATTTTTACCAATGAGACTCTCCCTAAGATAGATAAATTCAGGTATTTCCATTTATCTAAATCTTTTTAAATCTCCCGCCATAATCTTACATAGTTGTTTTTTTTATTAAATCAAGATTGTTTGAGGTTAGCATCACTCCAAGATATCTCATTTTTTTCATAACCTTGATTCCAATTTTCCCCCCAAGGTTTCTTTCTCTCTGCTATCCATATTTTTTATTAACATTTTTGTTTTGTCTTTATTTATTTTAAATCCCATCACTGATCCAAATTCTTCCATTTTCTTAAACCATTTGTCCAAATTACTACTCGGGTCTTCCACTATGCATACCAAGTCATCTGCATAAGCTCTTATTTTAAATGTTTCCTTCTTAATTGTTAGCCCTCTTAGGTCTTTGTCTTTTCTAATATTTTCTCATAATAGTTCCAATGCCAAAATGAACAGCAGGGGGATAATGGATTTGAAGTTTCTCCGAATGTATACCCAGCGCAGAGCCTTTTCCGTAGTAGCGCCGTCAATCTGGAATACCCTTCCAAGTGATGTGCGGGCCATGCAGGACCTATTCTCTTTCCGCAAGGCCTGCAAGACCCATCTTTTCTGGCTAGCCTTTGATTGCTAAGCTGGAAAACCTTTTTAGTCTAGTTTAATATGCTGTTTTACTTCTGTTGTGTTTTTACATGATTGTGAGCCGCTCCGAGCCCTCGGGTAGTGGCAGCGTACAAGTCCAAATAATAAATAAATAAATAAATAATATACCATTAATTATTATATCCGCATATTGATTAGTATATATTGCTTTTACAGCATTGAGAAAATAATAGCCTACGTCCGGTTCTTTTAATAATAGTATCAAAAAAATCCCAATTTACTCTATCAAATGACTTTTCGGCATCAATAAATAGCAGAGCTACTTTCTTTTGAATGTTTGTATTATAATATTCCAGTGAGTCTAAGATTATTCTGACATTCCCTTTCCGTTGTCTACCAGGTAGAAAGCCTACTTGGTCCGGTTTGATCTTCAGGTTAGCTGGGAAGGAGGCTGGTATCTCAGAAGGAAGCAAGAATAAAGGGCTAAATGTGCACCAGGGAAAAAGGAAAGAAAGAATAGCAAGAAAGGAGTGGGAAAGGGGAAAAGAATAAAAAATAATAATACTAATAATAAACAGTTGACAGCCTGGATTATATCAATCCATCATCCAGGTTTCATCATTGATATTAATGACGAAGTATTGAGGCTGGAAGAAGAAAAATACCAAATGTGATTTTTAAAAAGTGTGGAAGAGGGGGAAAAAGAGAATGCTGGGGGGAGGGGGAAAACAGTTTTCTATCCAGATTAAACTGGTCTGGTTTACCTGGGAGTGAAAATGTGGGAATGCTTGGCAGCATAGAGTGTTAAGTGAATCCTATGTAAATTGGCTGACTGAGATTCTCTGAAAGTATAGAGGTTGAAGCATAGTGGAATGGGATACACTGGCCAATAGACTAAAAAAACGGGAATTAAGCTGGGTTGTCAGAGGGGAGATGAACAAATTCAGAGTTAATTAAACAGGAATTGATTCTGACAGCAGTTGATTTGGGGTTGATATTTCTAAACATCTGGGTAAATGTATTAATTTTAGAGAATGTATTGAGTAGAGAGTTGGGAGAAATCTGACAGATTAAAGAGAATGAATATAGATTCAAAAGTATAAGGATAGCTAGAGTGTTGAACACTACATTAAACACTCTTTATCTAGCATGAAATGGTCTGATTTAGTATAGTATGAAAGACAAAGGAAAATACGTATGTTTTAATTAGGGAACTGTGGTTGGCTCTAGGCTTACAAATTATAATTAGGGCTGTCACCCAATCATTACTCAGTTAATTGTCAGTGTTTTAGATTATTAATAGACAATCAGTTAATCTGCCTATTATTTCTAGATTTCTAATGAAAACGTACAATTTTAAAATGTAGACATGTTTTCCTTCTATTAAATTATACAAGAGGTGATGAAAGAGAGTGAAAAAGATGATTACAACATTTAGCTGTCTCAAACTTATATTGTAAAGGAAAACCCCCAAACTAAAACAAAGGTGCTTCTTTGATAAGAAAATAAGATCTGCTTTACTTCAAACATTGACATGCAGAATACTGTGGAAACACAGAGGCTGGAGAAATGTGACAGCTGCTCACCATGAAGCATGCAAGAATTTAATTCTCTGGTTCCAGCATACAATGAAAAATGGCCCTTCTCTAAGTGCACACCTACACATGCCACTTAATCCAAGGCCCATTTCTATTCCCCCTTCAGTGATAGGGGAGAATCCAAATCACCTAGCTGGGCTGAAACTGGTTCAGCCCCACTGGACCATCACCTTAGCTTGGATGTCCTTTATCACCGCTGATAAACCACAGGGTTCAGAATACCAGGTAATGTGCCTGGTGATGGTTAGGAGTTTTCTGGAGCTCTGTGATCATCTGCTAAAGTGACAAGAGATGACACGGACCTAATCCAACCCCTTCTCTCTGCACCACCAAGCACAAGGAAAAGGCTAGTGTGGACAGCAGGCTGATTCAGTTTAGAGCTGATCCACCTGTACACACTAACCCTGAAGCACAGCTCCAGAGTTTCGCTATCACTTTGGACAATTTCTGGGACATGGGGTAAAATAGGGTAAACTGCTTTTCCTCTGCATCACAGACCAGAAGTCCCTAGACATCATCTGGATTTCTAGGTTCGACTTCTATTCAACTCAGGGTTTGGGACCAGTGTAGACACACCCTAACATGTCTAAGCGCCCCAGACCAAGAGTTAAAACTGGGAGGCCATTAATTGCTGGTACTCACTACCACAAGTTGGCGAACCTGGGGAAATCACTTTCTCTCAGCCTCTGAAGAAGGCAATGGCAAAGTTCTGAATAAATCCATGATAGGTTTGCCTTAGAACTGTCATAAGTCAGAAATTACTTGAGCCACGCAACAGCTTCTGAATCCTTCCAAAGACTTCAGGAACAGTCTCCTACATATCCATGGCTACTTTGCTTTGATACACCATAGCGTTACATTTAAACCTAAGGAGTGGACATTTAAATGTAAGGAATAAAATCTGTGTCCCTTTGGTAGTAGGCTTGGTTGATCCAAAAAAAAGGTACAAACCCCGTTTTTGATGTAGGGGGTACTGGTGGTTCAATTCTAACGTCATTTCTGGATTCCCCCCCCCCCCCCCAATTCAACATTTTCTGAAACTTCCGAATCGATTCATTAATGCGGACAAGCATGTGCAGTAGGAAAAAACCAGCACTGGCACTAGGGAATCTTCGGGGGATTCTCCCTCCTAATTTTTATACCAAACCTGATGAAACTTGCTACAGTGGTAGAACACATGGACCACTGTTAGCTCACCATATTTCATAATCTTTGACTTATCCATGGATTTTTGGACCTCTCAGCCACAATTGATAGAGTTAGCGAACTTGAGAGTCTGTGGCCTCTAGCTGGGCCCATCTTCGACCGGTTTTGACCACTGGACGCTGAGGCTGTCGATAGGATTTTAGCTGCAACTAGGTCAACCACATGCTCCCTCGACCCGTGCCCCTCCTGGCTTGTGAAATCTTGCCTTGAGGGGTTACGTGGCCCTCTGTTGAATAGAATCAACACCTCCCTTGAGCAAGGAATGTTTCCGGATGAATTAAAAGAGGCTGTGGTTTCTCCATTGCTGAAAAAACCAAGTTTAGATCCTTCGGTCCCTTCCAATTACCGTCCAGTCTCAAATTTACTGTTTCTGGGCAAGGTGATTGAGAGGGCAGCAATGGAGCAGTTGCAGACCTTCCTAAATGCCACAGCCTGGCTAGATCCCTTCCAGTCCGGCTTCCGTTCAGGGCATGGGACGGAGATGGTTCTGGTCTCCATCTCAGATCAGCTACGTTGCCAGCTGGATCAAGGCGGATCAGTGCTGCTTGTGTTATTGGACCTCATGGCAGCGTTTCACACAGTGGATGGCTGTGAGCCAATAGGTTGAAGGTGAATCCAGCGAAGACGGAGATCCTTTGGCTGGGTCATTCAGGTGGTAGGGATGTCCAGCTTCCAACCCTGGATGGCGTGGCACTATGCCCGTCATCATCAGTAAAAAGCCTTGGAGCCCTTTTGGACCCTTTGCTGTCTATGGAGGCCCAGGTCTCTGCTGTCAGCAAAGTGGCGTTTTTCCATCTTCGACAGGCTAGGAGGCTGGCCCCATACTTGTCCCGGCACGATCTGGCCACGGTGATCCAAGCTACAGTCATCACAAGGCTAGACTACTGTAATGCTATCTACATTGGCCTGCCTCTGACGGTGACCCAGAAACTCAAGTTGGTGCAGAATGCTGCAGCTCGGCTGCTTGCAGGAGTTCCTGTGAGCTGCCATATTACACCGATCTTGCGGGAACTGCACTGGCTTCCAATTGGATACCGGATCACTTTCAAAGTGTTAGTCTTGACTTTCAAGGCCTTGTATGGTCTGGGGCCAGTGTACCTGAGGGAGCGCCTTATCCCATATTGTCCCACGAGATCACTGCGATCTGAAAAGCAGAATCTCCTAGTCGTGCCCAGTGTGAAATCATACCATCTGACCTCAACTCGGAGAAGGGCATTCTCCATTATTGCTCCAGTTCTTTGGAATGCGCTACCCTATGAGACTCGAGGTTTACAAAATTTGCTAGCTTTTCGTAAAGTCTGTAAGACCGCCCTGTTCAAGCAGGCTTTCAAGTCCTAATACACAGGTTAAATTGTATTTTATTGTAACTGTTTTATTGCTTTTATTGTACTGCTTTGTTTTGAGTGTGAATCACCCCGAGCCATTGGGAGTGGCAGTTGATAAATCTAATAAATAAATAAATAAAAGTCAACTGTGATTAGCCACGCCCACTGCTTCCCTTCTTGCATCGCCGGCAGAAGGCATGAGATTTTAAAAATTATCTTGCCTTTACCAAAGTTGCTTAATGGTTGTGAAAATTAAATAACCTTGGGAGACATCCGAACATTGTATAATATTATATATTATTGCTTCGGATTCCCCCCCCCCCCCCCCTTTCCTGCATGGTTCAAAAATGCATCGGATGTCCAAATTTGTATGGTTTTCCCCTCCAAATTTGTCTTTTCCAAACAAACCTATCCAACCCTTGTAGTTTTCCCAAATGCTATTTTGGATCTAAATTCAAAATAAACAGTGGAGATGTTACCACTATACGTTTCGCTACCAATCAGCAATTGCCAAAAATGAACTATAATTTGCACATTTATCAAGGAGTTGTAAACTTAAAAGAATAAAACTTCTCACAAGTAAACCTCTAACAAGGCTGCACTGAAAGACTGTAATACCTAGTGGACACTCAGTGTTAGGTTTAGGTCTGGAGTTTTAGCTACTACTGGTAGTAGAGAGCAAGGTGGGGCTGTTTCTCCAGCGTCTAACTCTGGCTTGGAAGAGGTTGGGACAGCTGATGCTGATTCTGTAGTTCAAAGAAGAGGGAAAAGGCTTCCTCATGAGCGCAGTGAGGAAGATCTTTTGCAATGCAAACAAATCAGGCAAATACTCATGGAGCCCACAGAGGATGAGTCCTTTGAAGGCTTCCCTGGGGAAGAGGGAAGCCAAGATATGGGAAGCATGTCAGAGGAAAGTGATACTGACATGGATTGGACTCAAGTGATGGAAATTCAGGATATCTGTAATGAGCCTACAAGCAGTGACACTTTCATGGGGTTCTCAGATGACAATGACTGGCCTTCAGGGTATCCAGAGGATTGGGGTGATCTTTGCAGCTAGCAAGGTGTTGCCTTGGGTTTTTGGGATTTCTGGACTTTTGTATCTTGTATTCCTGGATCCTGATATACGTGAGTTATGGGCTTTGCTGCTTTCTGCAACTGGCACTCCAGTTGGGGATGATGGGTGGGTCAATGGGATCCTCAATGTTATGCTTTTTGTGTTTAGTTGCGGCTGCCTGACTTAGGCTTGTGGCGTGGTTTGAAATTCTACAAGCTCCTGTGAGTGAGAGACGCAGCCTGCCTTTGAAGATGGGGTATTGTATAGGAAGGTGGGCTGGAAGGTGGGGACATTGCAGGGTCTATGTTATGTGCTATCTCCATGCATTAGCTCCGGTTTTGGGACGCTTAGACTGTTTTCACATTTCTCCACCTGCCTTCTCCCTTTTGGATGTGTTGCTGTGATTGCCTCTTTGTGTCGACCTTCGGAACTGCCTCCTGACTTCGCCTGTGTCTTCAGCCCTCGTGTATGACTTCTGGACTGGCCCACAATGCTGTCTTTGGATTCCAGCTTCTTCTGTGCACTATTCAACATCTATTGAGGCGTTTGGAATGCTAACGCGCTTCAAACGCCAGGAAGATCCGTGTTTGGCGGAAGTTGTTTGTTTTGATGGTGGTTTTTTTGCTGACTTAAGCACCTTTTATAGTTTATAGTTATAGTTGGGCTGAATTTAAGCCTTTTTGAATTTAAGTTACTGTGGACAATAAACTCTTTGTTTGATTCTTCTCCTGGCTTGGCATTTACTGGGTTTCTGTCGTAACACTCAATCCTGGAGCAGAATTTGGGAACATACTTTTTGGACAGATATTGGCTGTGGAATCTCTGGAAGTTGTAGTACAAAACAGATGTTCTCCAAGTTTTAAGGCATTAAGTCAAGCCGCCCCAAACACTTAGGTCCTTTGGGGGGGGGGCAGTTGCTCCAACCAGCCAGAACCAGACCGGTAAACATCACCCAGAAAACCTTTACATCTACTGCCCCAAGACTGTCGAATAACCTCCAGGAAGCACTCTGAGAGCTAAATGAGCTGTCAGAATTTAAAATCCATCTAAAGACCTATCTTTTCCAACAGGCCTACCCAGTTTTTCAACATGAATTTTAAATGTGTGTCCTTTGTTTAATCTTTGTTTTGTATATTTAAATATGTCTTTTATAGAAATACATTTTAATATGTGTATTTGTGGTATTTTTACAATGTTTATGTGCTTTAATTATCCTGCAACCCACCTTGAGCCACGAGGAGGGTAAGAAATATCATCATTATCATAGTTTTAAAGTATGTTTTTAAACTGTTTTAATTCTGTTTCTCTTTAATGATGCTTTAATCTTAAGTGGGTATTTTTAATTATAGGTCTTGAATTGTATTTTTACTTTTTTGAATGCCACCTTTACTTTCAATTCGGAAGAAAGACAGAAGTTAATAACATGATGAATGAGTGGATATTTCAGTTCTCAGTGGGAAAAGTCCAACTTGTTACATCTAAGTTTTGAAAATGTGCAAACAACAGCTGAAAGTATCTTTCTCTTGACAATAGATGGGAACTGGGAGTTTCCCTGAAAGCAGGAGGTCTGAAAGTGCTTAACTTTCTTCTCCAAAGGAGAACTGAATGACTTCCTAGTGGAAGATGGTCTAGTAATATAATGATACAGATAAAATGGGCAGTGTGCTTCTTTTATTTCATTTGTGTCCTGTCTCCTGGCAATCTGTTTGATGTTTTGCAAATCCATCTCTAATGCATGATTTCCAGCTATGCACAAACAGCATGGGGATTTCCATTTCCACCACCAACTGGAGAAAAAAAAACTCTCCCCATGTCTGTCTGAGACATCTTAGTGTCTGAGTATTTTTTTCTGTCTACCAACTGCTTGTCTAGAAAAATCTACCTGACTTTGAGAACCATCTTTAACTATTTCTTCATGTCTGCAGTTAAACACAGTGGCCTTAGATGCTCTATTGATCTAGCACTTAAAAGTGGTGTACAGTTGATTAAAAACAATAAAAGGCAGCGTGGCACAGAATTGCTTTGTGGCTGTGAGTATGCCACTCTCAAGTCTTTACTTTTCGCAATTAAAGCTAGAAGGATATTTCCAATATTTTGGTGAGACATTTTCCTGAATAAATGTGAAGTTTTTTAGTAGGAGAAGGGGGAGCAACAAATCCCCACACATTTTCTAAGAACAATGAAAAATGATTATTTATTTATGATATTTCTATCCCGCCTTTCTCAGCCCGAAGACAACTCAAGGCATCTTACAAGTTGGCAGCAATTTGATGCCATAACAATCCACAATATACAATTAAAACATTTAAAACAACATTACAAAATCCATACCAAAACTATTAAAACATATGCATATGAATAATCTATTGTGAACAAGGTTCAAAGACAAACATATTTATCAGGATGAGAGGATTAACTAAAACTTCAGGAAAACGTGAAGATAAATGTTATTTGACCTAGTTATATTTCCGTTCAATTTGTTTCTGATAGTAGGGAATTCAAGTGGCTACACCTGTCAATTCTGAATGAAAGAATGAGGGTGAATCCTCAAATACACCTAATATAGTGAAATAATATGTAACCCCAAGGCAATTTAAAATTAGTTACCTTTGAATCTTTTAATAATTGCATCCTGATCAATTAAAATGCATAATAACAATTAAATAATCAACCACAAAAAGGTAAGTGACTTTCGCTCTTGAATTCGAAAGGCACTAATAATTTTAGTGTAAAAATATACGGTCATTCATCAAGATTGAGATCTCTCCCCCCCCCCCCCTACCGGTTTGGATTGATAGTAGGGAGTGGAAGGAATCAGAAATGCATTTCATTGCTTTTCTATTTTGCAGTAGTGTAGACATGTAAAGATATCCATATGATCCACCCTTGATTAACCCTAGATAATGTTGTACTACAGGTGTTTTTTCCCCATAAATTGATAGCACTTTTGCAATACTATAAACGAAGAATCTGAATCTTCATGCTTGTGTTATCAGGCTTTGGACTGGGACAGTGGTAATGTTTTTCAGAAGAAGAGTTATATGAGAAATAGGCTTGAGGCCATCATGAAGTTCAATGGAGCTGAAACTGTGTACTGTAGTTAAAGCTTACAAGCAGAGTGAGAAGTGGATAGAGATGAGAGCAGGACAAGTGGGAGAAGTTTTGTTAGGGGGTAGAACTTTTTTAAAATGCTGAAATGGATTATTAAAATAATTGTTCTCATGGCCTGCAATTGTGTCCGACAGCTTCCCAAATCTGCACTGTTCATCTCATCAAGAGGAGACTTGTGAATAGTAATTGTGATGGTGATGATGATTTGTTAAGGCAGTTTTTGAGAATCCAGAGAAATATATGTGGGTGTCATCAGCATATTGATAACACACTGCCCCACGCCTCAAGTCTAGATGGCCTCTCCCAGCAGTTTCGGGGACAGAGTGGCAGAGTGGTAGCTTATGGATATCACATAACAACTCATTTTTGGAGAGCAGCAATCCCCAAGAACCACTCATCTTGAGAAGTATGACCCTCCCAACAGTTGGTGAAAGCCTACCCTTCACTTCACTTCACTTTATTTCTTGATTTGTCGCTCACCACCAGTGCTCCGAGCGACTTACAGTTTAAAATAGCATTTCACAATATAAAACATTAAAACACAGAACGTTAAAACAGCAGTATCTATTTGATAATTTGTCTGATTACTTAAATGCACACCCAAAAAGCCAGGTCTTAAGCACTTTTGTAAAAGGTCGCAACTCCGACATCACTCTAACATATGGTGGCAAAGAGTTCCATAGAGTTGGAGCATAGGTCGAAAAGGCTATACGCCTTATAACTTCCAAGCGTATAGAAGGTTTTCCTGGGCGGAACGAGGTAATCACTGATGGAAAAACCGAATGAGGTAGTCCCCAAGATACAAAGGTCCTTGGCCATTTTGAACTCTAAATGCCAGGATCAGAATCTTGTAAGAGATCCGCTGTTCTATTGGTAAACCAATGCAGCTGTTTCAGGATCGGTGTAATATGGGACCTCATAGATGAACCCAATAGATATCTGGCCACTGCATTTTGGGCCATCCGGATCTTCTTAGTGGTTGACTTTGGGAGGCCGGCATATAAAGCATTGCAGTAGTCCAGGCTAGTGCTGACTGTTGCATGGATTACTGTTGCCAATGCTCTGCCAGAAGGTGGGACGCCAATTTCCTAGCCTGGCGAAGATGGAAAAAGGCCTGCTTGCTTATGACAGTGATCTGGGCCTCCATTGTCAACAATGAATTTAACACGACTCCTAGGCTTTTTACATTGGCCAACGGAACCAAGGATTCCCCATCGAAATCAGGTAGAGACTGGATTAATTCTGGCAGCTGACCAGGCCAAAAAATCTCACTTTTTGCCAGATTCACTTTCAATCTGCTCGCTCACAACCAATTCATCACTGCTACCAAACACAACTTAAAGTTCTCAGGAATCGCAGTTGTCCCAGGTTCGAGACGCAAGAGCAGCTGTGTATCGTCTGCATACTGGTAGCACTCAATACCAAAACTCCGCACCAGTCCAGCAAGTGGACGGACGTAGATGTTGAACAACAGGGGTGAAAGAATAGCACCCTGGGGAACTCCACAGCAGAGGTGCGAGCTCTCCGAGCTTTGGCCCATCCACTCCACCCTCTGCCTCCGGTCCCAGAGAAACGAATTGAACCATTTAAGGGCTGGACCTAGTACACCAGACATGGCCAGACGATGAATCAACAAATCATGGTCCACGGTGTCAAATGCAGCTGTGAGGTCTAGGAGTACCAGTAGCTCTGATCCGCCTCGGTCTAACTGACTACAAATGTGGTCAGTAATAGCCACCAAGATAGTCTCTGTCCCATGACCTGAGCAAAAACCTGATTGGAAGGGGTCCAGACCCACAGTCTCATCTAGAAAGCGTTGTAACTGCCCCGCTACTGTCCGTTCAATTACTTTCCCCAAATACGGGAGATTTGAAACTGGGTGATAGTTACCAGGTGTAGCGGCGTCTAGGCTTGATTTTTTCAAGAGAGGATGGACCACTGCTTCTTTAAGGCAATCTGGAAAAATTCCTTGCTCCAAGGAGCTGTTGATAATGCTCCTTAAGGGATCACGTAATCCCTCCAGACACTCCTTAACCAACTGGGAGGGGCAAGGATTGAGGGGCATGTAGTTGGTCTTGCTTCAGTTAGAGTCTTTTCCAGGCCTTCCACTTCTAATGGCACAAAATGGTCGAGAAATTGGCCACTAGATGGCCAAGAGGCCTCTAGTTCACTTAATGTGTCCTCTGTGGGTGGTAGCCCTTCGCTGAGCAATTTGATCTTATTTATGAAGTAGTTCTGAAAGGTCTCAGCTATGATATCTTGACTTGCCACATCTTTGGCCGGATGGGTTGGATTAGTGATGTTACGAACAATCTTAAAATATTTCAGCAGGTCGAAATCTGGCGGAAGTTATCAGTGAGGAATTGTATTCTTTTTTGGCCTCTCTGGTGGCTGCTTCATAAATTTTGCAATGTGTTTCGTAAGCAGACTTCGATGCAGCATCGGGTTTCCTTCGCCATTTACGTTCTAATCTCTTCCGCTCGTGTTTCATCTGACTTAAACCATCCGTGTACCATGGAGATCTATTCTGACGAGGGCGAAGAGTCCATTTAGGGGCGACTATATCCAAGGCTGTTGGCAGATTTTTGTTCCAATTTTCCACTTGTTCACATAAAGAATCAGCGGTGTAATCCAGTTATTTTAGGACACTCGATAGTATAATAGGATCCATCAGCTTCCTCGGACGCACATCAGCTTCCTCCCCCCCCCCCCCAGTTTGCTGTCTGTCATATTTAATTTAGAATGTGAACCTGAAAGCAGGGAACTGCCAAATTTACTGTGTGTAGCTTTAAAAAACCAAAAGGCAGGGTATAAATACAGGTAGTCCCAGAGTTACAAACATCCAACTTACAAGCTACACATTGTGAAAAACAGGGGTGAAACAGCAAGAAGTGCGAGAAATCTACCCCTAGAAAGGGAAATTCACACCTGTAAATATTATCAAGAGAAAAAATGTCTCCACTGAAGACTTATCACTACTCCTTGTTTCAACAATAAGCCAAAATTTTCAAAATCCAATTATCACATGGACAGAAAGTGAGGTGAAAAAGCCCTAGAAAATCACAAAGCACCCCTGTCAGGTGGCCATCCAGTTAGGGATGTTTAAAAGTCTCTGTTTAAAAGTCTCCAAGGAAGGGGCTTCCACCACACTTTGAGGCAGACACCTTGATTCATTTAAATCTTTTTTCAGGTCTGGTTATGGGATGAAGATGATAATTTTTTTCATCATGATGGATTATCTTCACTGGGAACTAAGCGGGGGAATGGGTTCTGCTGGGCCTGTCAGCAGCTTTTGATTCAATTGACCATCATATCCTTCTGGGCTGCTTTGCTGTGATGATGCACTATTTTACAGTGAATCCATTCCCTTATGCAGGGACAAGTTCATAAGGTTGCCTTGAGGGATTCTTGTTCAACTCTTTGTTTTCCATGCCATTCAGCATATATGTGAAACTGTCAGGAGAGGTTGCTCAAAAATTTGGGGTTCAACACCTTCAGTATACCATTTATTTTATTTTATCTTATTTGTATACAGCCTTTCTCAGCCTTCCGGTGACTCGAGGCTGTTTACAAGGCAAAAATTCAAAAACACAAGTACAATTTAAAAACATTAACAGCAATAAAATCATAACAGCAGAAAAAACATAAATCAATAAATCTTAATAAAATCATTTTCCAATTCCATCGTATTGTTGTTCTGTTTTCCTATGTCCATTACTCAATATTTGCAAATGCTTGCTCGAACAACCATGTCTTGAGTTTTTGTTTTTGTTTTTTGGAATGTTAGCTGTTTTTTGGAATGCGAAGAAGCTGATCAAATATCCTTAGGGAGGGCATTCTATAGCCGAGGAGCCACTGCTGAGAAGGCCCTGTCTCTCGTACCCGCCAGACGTACTTGTGATGAAGGCAAGACCGAGAGCAGGGCCTCCCCAGACAATCTTAACGTCCTCGATGGTTCGTACTAATGATACCCATTTTACTTCTCCTTTCCACTGAACTGCAGTGAAGCTCCTTTGGTTCTTAACTAGTGCCTAGTATCAGTACTAGCTTATGAAAGTGAACAAATCCACACAAGATACAATTACTCCTGTTCGGCTGAAAGACATAACATGCGGTAGGGATTCAGCCTGTGATTAATAGAGCTTCAGCCCCTTGAAGACACAGATTCACAGTTTGTGCATCCTGGATTCAGCTTTGAGCCTGAAAACCCAAGTTACTGAAGTGGCCAAGAGTTAATTTGTCAATTATATGGCATAGTGACACATGTCTTACTTGTATTCCATTTGGATTATATAATTCACTCTATATTGGGTTGACACTGAAGCATGTTAGCAAACTTCATTTAGTACAAAGAGCTGCAACCAGACTGTTTACTGGAGCTGATTACAGCAGACAGACAACTTCCTTGTTGCAACAGCTCCACTGACTACTATTCTATTTCTGGGCACAATTCAATATGTCGTTATAACTTATAAAATTATTAAGTCCATAAAAGCCAACTTGGGCCCCGAAGTCCTCAAGAAAGGTCCTTCAGTCATTCCACTACTTTCACAGGTATCTCTGATGGGGATGTATGATAGAGGCTTCTCAATGGCTTTTCCTAGGCTATGGAACCCCTTTCTAGATAGACTAAAATAACCCTTCTTTGTTGGTCTTTTGTTCACTTTAATAATCCAACAAACTTCTGTGAATGACTTTAACTGTTCTCAAACCTTTAATGATATGCTTGAAATTTAAATTGATTTTAATATGTTATTGATGGTCTAATTCCAGTGTAATGTTGGCCTTCTTTATGGTTTGAGTATGGACTCATCACAGTAATGAATCCTCTGTCACAAAAGGCTTTATTTAACAAAGGATTTTGGAAATACATTCATAAAATCACACACATGTCTACACATCCATCCTCACCAGAAGGGAGAAATCTCCGAGTAGTGTCAGCCCAAAGGATTCTGCCCATCAGGTTTGAAGCCTCATGCTCATGCCCAAACACCCCATCTGCTCCACACACACCCTTTTCTCTTTGCCCATCATCTTGTTAGAAGTTTCTTAGCAGCAGTGTCAGGAAGGATGCTAGACAGCAACGTCAGCAAACTGGTGAAGGATAGCATGCTGAGGAAACACAGTGACAGCTTCTGGTGTCCAAGAAGCTATTTCCTACACACATGCCTGTGTGAGTTAGGAAAGAACATGATTTTACTGTAGCAGCATGTGTCAGAGGCATCTCCAGCAGGCAAAACAAACAGGCAAACAGCAGCTGCCTCCAGAAGCCCTTAATGAACATGCAAGGAACAGCAAAATACCGAGAAAAGGGGGAGAGTGGGCAAACCTACCTCAGCAGACACACCTAGCATGGCCAAAGTATTTAGATGTGTAAATGTGAGCATAAAAATGAAAATTGGAAGGGATGCAGCTGATAAAAAAGAGAAAAAGACAAGGACAACTATGAAGGAATTAGGCAAGTTCCTGAAATGTAAAGATATATCATTCAATGCTAAAAGTAAGACTGTCTACGACGTCATCATATTTCCAAATTATTATTTTTTAAAAAAAACAGGTTTTTTTCTCTCAGCTCATGAATGGAAAACAGAATGCCAGTGGACAGCAAAAGAAATGTAAAGATGGGCTTAAAGCTAACCTTTAAAAAAAGGTAAACTGAGAAGCCCTAACCCTCAAATGCTCTAACTGGAGGAAAGCTGTTAGCAACAGTACTATGGATTTTGAAGTGGCAGAAATAGAAGGCGAGAGGGAGAAATGCGCCAAGAGGAAGGAACATGAAGCACATTCTTGTTGTGACCGTCTTCCATCTGGAAACTTATTTCCTCATTGTGAAAGACCATGCAGATCCAGAATACGTCTCTATAGTCCCTTATGGACCCATTGCCAAGATTCTACCTTTGGAAGACAATCATACTTGATACAAGTAATTGCCTATGATGATAATTTCTAATTTCTATGTAAACTGGACAGCGAAGATAGGAAGAAAATCAACACATTTGAAATATGCTGGTGAATAATTCTACAGATATGACAGACTGCTAAAAAATACATGTAAACAAGTGCTAGAAGAAATCAACCCTGAACCTTAGAAACCAAGATTACTAAACTGAGGATGTCATTCTTTGGCCGTATCACAAAAAGACATGAATTAATAGAAAAGGCAATCATGCTTGGTAAGATATAAGGCAGTAGGAAACAAGGAGGATGGATAGATTCCAGATGGATAGATTCAATCAAGGACGTCATGGCCCTGAATCTGCAAACCTGAGCAGAGTTGATGATAAGGTGCCCCAAGTCAAATTTGACATGATGGCAGTTAACAAAATCCATCAACAAGAACTCTGGTTTTCCATCATTGTTGTTCAGGTGCAGATTTTCAATCTCTATGATTTTCCACTTGAGAAAAGTGACAGTGGAGGGACCAGAGCTCAGCCCTGTTATTATATTGATTCAAATCCACCATTTGTTAAAACTATGTCTACCTACTTTTGTTAAAGATACTCATAAATAGGAAAGTTTAAAAAAATGCTCATGATTTCATGCTTTCTCCCTAAATAAATCAGTTTTAAATGAACTAATGTGCCTTGAGTATGTGCCTAAATGTTTTTGTGTGTTATCACATGAAATGAAAAATTAAAAAACATTATTCTACAATTTTTAAGAAATACTCACAAATAGACAACATTTCATTATCATGATGATTTGAGTGATGACTAAGTACTTTAAAAACCTAGCTAAAAGAATTCAAGGTCAACATGTTAATTTATGAACAATTCTTCATTAAGAAGTTCCTCAAAGTTTGCAGAAATGTAAAGAGAATGTACAAACTGTCATATGACAGATACTAATTGTTACAATTAGGATCCAACAAGAATGCCTCCCTGCTGTTCCAAAAATGTCTTTGACTTTTGATCCTGACATCTGTGTCTTATAGGAATTTTACTGTGCTCTGACATTCTTTCTGATGTTGATCCAGGAATTAATGGATTGTGAAAAAGTCGGCAGGATATAATTTAAAAAATAGATTTCTTAGTGTACGAGGGTGTAAAAGGTATCAGGATCTACATATTTCTCTAGTTAGTCCTGATATTAGGAATATAATTTTATAATATAAAACACAAACACGATTAAGTAGTTGCATGGGGGGGAAATCAGTTATCAGATCCATGAAACCCGATATATACAAAGTAATGTATAATATTATAATCCTATTCTTCCTCTTCTAGAAGACTACCAAAATTCACAAGTTGATCACATTGTACTCGTACACGTTTGCTCTCATGATTAATCTTTAATGGTAATAAAATTTAAGGGTAAATTTCATAAACTGAAAAGTTAAATTAATATTGTCGTCCAGAAAGTTTTAAAACTGAAACATTGGCTCAGAATTTAAATGTACACATTAGAAAATATTATCTTTCATGTAATGGTTCTGGATAATTACTAGATGCCAGTAAGATCACTTAAACATAGTTTGGAGTCACTGACATTAATGTCTGTCAGGTGATATTAAAGAACATATTTAGTCATTTAAAAGAAAAATAGTATCATATTTAGAGAATAAGTGCAGGGAGGGAAAGTTAGGATTAGCAAATAGCAAGGCGGGGAGGGAAGTGATTACTTTCTAATTATAAAAGCCAAACAAAGTTTTTAACATGTCAAAAACTAGTTATTTTACTAGTCTGGCTGCTCAAGCATAGATTACAATAGTATTTACAACATTATAAATAATGAAATAAATTAACAAAAACAAGCATTAATAAAAACAAATGTTTGACTGACTCTCTGAGTATATCATTCATGTTTCATATTTAATTGTGACTTCATGCTAATGTGCTCATCAAACATGAATTTGCTAGACTTTGAGAAACACATATATTATTTATTTATTTATTTTTCTCCCGCTTTTCTCCCATGGGTGGGATTCAATACTCTGACTTTTGCTTAAGCCGAGGCCAGGAAATTCCTTCCTTCTCCGGTTAAAAATGGGCTTCTCTGGCTTTAAAACTGGCTTCTCTGGTTTGAGCCAGAAGTGAGGAAAAGCAAACGGAGGAAATTCATCCTTCTCTGGTTTAAAACTGGCTTCTCTGGCTTGAACCGAGGCCAGGAATTTCCTTCCTTCTCCAGTTTAAAACTGGCTTCTCTGGCTTGAGCCAGAAGCAGGGAAAAGCAAACGGAGGAAATTCATCCTTCTCTGGTTTAAAACTGGCTTGTATGGCTTTAAAACTGGATTCTCTGGCTTGAGCCAAGGCCAGGAAATTCCTTCCTTCTTTGGTTTAAAACTGGCTTCTCTGGCTTGAGCCAGAAGCAGTGAAAAGCTCTGGCTTCATCCTTCTCTGGTTTAAAACTTCCTTCTTTGGTTTAAAACTGGCTTCTCTGGCTTGAGCCAGAAGCAGTGAAAAGCAGAGGAAATTCATCCTTCTCTGGTTTAAAACTGGCTTGTACGGCTTTAAAACTGGATTCTCTGGCTTGAGCCGAGGCCAGGAAATTCCTTCTTTCTTTGGTTTAAAACTGGCTTCTCTGGCTTTAAAACTGGCTTCTCTGGCTTGAGCCGAGGCCAGGAAATTGCTTCCTTCTTTGGTTTAAAACTGGCTTCTCTAGCTTTAAAACTGGCTTCTCTGGCTTGAGCCAGAAGTGGGGAAAAGCAAACTGAGGAAATTCATCCTTCTCCGGTTTAAAACTGGCTTCACTGGCTTGAGCCAGAAGTGGGGAAAACCAAATGGAGGAAATTTATCATTCTCTGGTTTAAAACTGGGTTCTCTGGCTTGAGCCGAGGCCAGAAAATTCATCCTTCTCTGGTTTAAACCTGGCTTCTCTGGCTTGAGCCAGAAGCGGGGGAAAGCAAACAGAGGAAATTCATCCTTCTCTGGTTTAAAATTGGCTTCTCTGGCTTGAGCCGAGGCCAGGAAATTCCTTCCTTCTCCAGTTAAAAACTGGCTTCTCTGGCTTTAAAATTGGCTTCTCTGGCTTGAGCCGAGGCCAGGAAATTCCTTCCTTCTCCAGTTAAAAACTGGCTTCTCTGGCTTTAAAATTGGCTTCTCTGGCTTGAACCAAAAGTGGGGGAAAGCAAATGGAGGAAAATCATCCTTCTCCAGTTTAAAACTGGCTTCTTTGGCTTGAGTCAGAAGCGGGGAAAAGCAAACGGAGGAAATTCATCCTTCTCTGGTTTAATACTGGCTTCTCTGGCTTTAAAACTACGCTCTAACGGTGTTGTCGAGTTTTGGAAAAAAGCAGGCAAAATCAACTCTGGTGACATATGAAAACAAGAAGCCACCTTGGGTAAAAAGGAAATATCCATACACAATACAACTTTATCCTGATGAAATTTGAGGTACAGTGCGTCCGACCTGAGAGCACAAACCTCACTGGCATGTTGTGCAGACGTTATTGCGATCAAAAATGCTGTCTTCCATGAAAGGTGAGCATATATATGGGTTGCTTACCTGTAACCGTAGTTTCCCGAGTGGTCATCTGTGAATAGCACCTATGGTATTTCCTGCGCCTGCGCAGACAGTTTGGAATCTTTTAAAAAGTTATTATCACTTTAAATGGTAGCCCCGCCCACACTCCCCTCAAGCATATATAGCCAGTGGGTGGGGCTGCCACCTTAGATCTTTTTTCCAATTAAGAAGTTTTGTATTCATTATATGCTAGTCAGAGAAATATGAGATAAGATTCCTAGCTGTCGCAATAGTGGCGGATAAAAGGATCTGAGGTGGCAGCCCCACCCACTGGCTATATATGCTCGAGGGGAGTATGGGCGGGGCTACCATTTAAAGTGATAATAACTTTTTAAAAGATTCCGAACTGTCTGCGCAGGCGCAGGAAATACCATAGGTGCGATTCACAGCTGACCACGATGGGAAACCATGTTTACTAAGGGTCAAAGGGAGGTTTTGTTAACAAAGAAAGAATTACCTCTAGGCTCCATGAAGAGGCAATAGGAGCAGCTGAAGGGTTTACATTACTAAACCCCTTCAGGAAAAGCTTTACCAGTGGATCTCCAAAGAAGACGGATACTCTGCCTATCTCCTGAACCAGGAAATGGTGGCCAGATAGCACTTCAAGGAGGAAAGTTTAGTTTTACAATGGAAATGAAACATAGAGAGAGGACTGAATCAGTTGTACAGCACCAGCTTAAACTTTATACTTGCTCATGCTGTCTCAGAAAAATATAGGAGAATTATTGCTTGAAAATACTATCCCAATTTGTTTATTTCAGGCCAACTTCTGTGTACTGAAGATCTGTCAATCTCAAAAAATTAATACTTATTTCTCCATCAAGTTTTTAATATGCAAATACATGAAAATTGCTATTACATGACATTCTGGAAAGATGATTACTAGAAAATTAATATAATCTCCAACTTTAAATAAATGCATTTATTGTAGTTTTAAAACATCAATTTATCTGGAACCATTTTGAAATTCAGCAATAATTGTATTGAATGTTATAATGATAACGATGATAACTTACAAAAACATCATGAACATGAATATTTTTAATATAATTATGATTTTTTTCCTGAATATAAAAACATAATATCACATGTGTTCCATGTATAAATTATTTAAAAGGTTTAAAGGTGAATGAAGGTAATACAGTCATAGTAAATTATTACACAGATTAGGAAATTAAATAAAAGATTAAGACATAGAAGGAATGAGTTAAATAAAAAGATTAGCACACAAGGGGGAAAAAGGCAAAGCATTTTTAAAAGTACTTCAGGGGTATGAGAGTGTGATGTGTGACAGGAGGGGTAAAATGAGACAGTTGGGAGAAAAGAAGTAAAATGAAGAGCACAAATTAGACAAGGCATTCATTTAAGCCCTTAACTGGCTGACTCTCATCGTTGTCATCAGACAGGATATGTCAGAACTGGCACATCTGTTTTTAAATGCCTTTTACTTTTTCTTTTAAAGAAGTATGTGTCGTACAATACACAAAAAGTCTATTTGTTTTAAAGAAAAGAGCACCTCAATTTTCTTCTTTTTTTCCCAACCATTCAATTCTTTAACAAACTTCAACTCAATTATGTTGGTAACTACAATAATTATAAGGTTTAGCACAGCCATTATATTTGAGTTATTTTTTAATGCTATAATAGAAGTTGAATTCTTTCTTAAATATAACTAAATTTTGTATTTCTATTGTACAAAGGGGGTAGCTGCTGCATATCAGGATTTCAAAGCAGCAAGTGCTACAACAAGTGACTTACAAACAAACAATATTCTTTTATAAATTTTAGATGCTTGTTACTTTGCGTACCTCTGAAACAGAAACTGCTCTTGAAATACCTTATACATAAATGGTACAATGTTAAACAATCCTGTTCATAAATTGACACCGCTGCAGAAACAAAACCCTACTGAATATTATAGATCATTTACAGATTTCTGACATTTCCTTCATAATTTCTTTTCCTATATTGACTAAAATAAAATATGTTTGTATTATCCTATGAAAAAGACTTTTGCAAAAGACATATGATTGTTTGCATAGACCACATAGACAACTGAAGCTGCTAGTCAGCTTCAAATCACTTACAAGATTAGAAGTAACCTTGCTTTTGGGGCACAGTGACCACATCTATATATAACACAGATCTCAACAATTATTTAGAGATTTAGTGAAAACAGAACACTAGAAGACACCATATCGCAATAACATTCTAAAACTGCAAGATTGTAATGTACGTAAGCAGTAAACTTGACTATAACTTCAATAGCCTTTACAAATTTTATCTTTGGATATACAACAACAACAACAACAACAACAACAACAACAACAAACCAATGCATTTCAGGGAAACCAATAATAAGCATATTTTTAGACCCAGATGTTTCACATGTGTACCTCAGTTCACAGATTCTTATAAAAAACGTGTACATTCTTTTTCTCCCCTATATTTTAATATTTCTTTATTCTTTTAAACATGCTTATGATCAGTTCCAAGCACAGGTTCTTGTCGCCAACAAGAAGTTAAAAGATGGATTCAAATAAGGCTCCTCGGCTTTGGAACGCCCTCCCTAAAGACATCAGATCGGCCCCCTCCCGCCTGACATTTCGCAAGAAAGTCAAGACCTGGCTATTTGAGCAGGCATTTGCTGATGAAATGTAACCGTTTAATTAGATATATGGAATGTCGACGATGCGATGGAAACTGATTTCAACATGACGCTGAGACTGCAATTGTGTTTTTAATTGTTAATTTGTTATTATATGGTTTTGGGGGGGGGGTGCCTTGTTGCTTGTATTGTATTGATGGCAGAGACTGCCTGTGTAAACCGTCCCGAGTTGCCTTCGGGCTAAGAGGGGCGGTATAGAAACGTGACAAATAAATAAATAAATAAATAATAACAAAAGAGATTCCACATGAACTTTGGGAAGAATGCCGTGACAGGAAGAGCTGATCAACATGAACAGAGGGTGGAGAATTCTCCTTCTTTGGTAGACTTTAGAGGCCACTATACCCCCAGCATGACATCATTTCTTGCTAAAATATCTGAAAACAAAAGCTTTCCTCAAATAGATGTGGATTGATGGTTTGTATAAGCATTTTATCCATACCCACAAAGCAAAATATTAAACTTATTTTCCCTACTGAAGACCAGCTGAACTCATACATCTAAGCATTAATGAACCCATCTGTTTCCAGTCCATGCCTTTTTAAATGTGTTCATTTGAAAGTTTTCTCCATCCCATGTTCTAATACTTAGCAAAGTCTAGAAGTCAGAGGTATAATGGAAACTGATAGCACATGATCTTCCTTTATTTGAAAATTATGCACATTGATATTTATTTTCGCTTTCTTTTAAGAAATGATCCTTTCAACAAAGCAAAGCAATTTCCTATCTAGTCGCATCTCATGAGAGGAAGAATCACTTAAAAGGTTGCGCTGTTTCCAAAAATATAAGAAGCTGCAGTATGAAGGGAGGTCCAGAAAACCTAATGGAAACCTGTGAAGCTTTATACACAGCACTTTCTGGTATACTTGTGTGAGTTAAAAGTAGCATGTGTTGATTTTACATATTTATCAGGAAGAAAAACATTCTGCAGTCAAAATCACAATACTAGAATTGAATTTTACCACCTTAGACCTCTGCATCACCAGTGGTTTTGGTGAGTTGAAAATTTATTATTTTATCATAGGGATGTATATTTTAATTTATGTTAAACAGATGGGAAAATCTAATTGAGGAGGTTATAAGTTATGGAAACATTTCAAATGTTATTTTTGTCTTAGTTCAGTGTTTATGAATCTTCATCATAGTCTGATGACCTTCACCTACTGTTAAACTATGTCTTCTATCACTCCCACTTGGCGTAATGAGTCTTTAAACAAATTGAAAGGTTGCTATAAGTTGTTACATTAAGAAGGGATTAAAAACAAAAATATGCACATTGCCTGTTATTTCTAGTATTGAATACATATTACTTCTTTAAAATCCCTTCACTATCACAAAGAAGATATCATAGATATATACATGTAATCAATCTTGTTTTAATTCAAATATGAAAATCAAACTACTAAACAATTTAATCTTATGATTTACTAAATATTCTGAAAAACAATTAACAATTCAATTTCATGTGACAGCTTGAATGAGATATTTATTAACATATATTACATATTTTCCTGAAAAGGAAGAGAATAATGATCATATAAATAAAGGGTTAATTAATCTTGTTCCAAGAGGCATTTAAATATGAGTGAGAGACAACTCCTGATGGAGCCATCACTGAGAATTATGCAGAATCATATAGGAATCCACACAGGCTTGGATTTCCCTCAAGGATTCATGAACAAGAACAAAATAATAGAAAGTGACAGGAAGCAGATGACTGAAGTCTAATTTAATGCCATTTTAAAAGACAATGTACCTTAAATTGGCCTTTGGAAAAATAAGAGTATACAAAACACAAGACCATAAATATTTGTTTTCTAACTTGAGAGGCTTATTCGCCTGGATGAATGTGTTCCTCCAAAATTATACAGTTCACCAATCTCAGCCAACTAGTTGGCATTCTGAATTTACATAATTTACTGTTTATTTAAAATGCAGGTGAATGGGTGAATGGAAAAACCACTGGGAACTGATTGGATTTGTGTAAATCTGGATTTGAGTATTTCATTAAATTATTTTTATTAGTCAACACATGTCCAAAAAATCTTGCTTTTTAGGTGCTGAAGCAGATATAATACATAGTGATGTGCATTCTAGGCTCACAATACTTACGTTAGTTTATACTGTTCCTTTGTAGCACAGCAGTTCTTGTTTGTGCCTGGAGGGCAGGGGTCAGGACCTGGGGTCCCATTAGCATTAGAACCAGCAGTGCCAGAACATGATTCAGAGGATGAGCTAGATGACTGGGGCGAAGGGCAGCTTTCCCCTGATGGGCCTCCTTCGCCCACAGAGAGCTTGGCATGGAAAGAAATGTTGTTTGGCCCTAGCGAAGACATAGATAACCAGGTGCAGATGGACAGCGATTCTGGCAGCTATGAACACCCGGGAGGGAGAAATTCTCAGGAGCCTCCAGGGGAAAACATGAAAGAAAGCACATGGGAAATGGCTAGGGAGGAGAGCTCTCAGGGACATAGAAACACAGCTGCGGAGAGACAAGGTCGAACCTTTGATAGGAGACGGAACATCGAGTCTAGCAGAAGGGAATGGTCTAAGAGCATAGACCAGCCGAGGTCAGTGAGCAGCGATTGGAGACGAAGAAGCCTAGAGCGTCGGGGACCTCGTCCGAAGGATTAAGTATAGGATCCGTGGGAACGAATCCTCAGTGCTCCGGCCACGTCTTTCCTGAATAGGCGTGAAGCGGAGTGGGACCACGAAGCTAAGCTAGCCCGTGGTCATCAAGCCTTGCCTTGCCTTGCCTTGTTCCTGATCCGCCTGGTGGTGCGGAGCCTTGCCTTGTTTCCTGATCCGCACGGTTGTGTGGAGCCTTGCTGAACTTTGAGTCTTGCTGAACTTTTAGCCTATTTGCCACGGTTTTTGGACATTGTTACTTCAAGCCTTTTTGGATTGTTTCACTATGCTAATGCACAATATCTTTGAACTGTTTTTATATTCAATAAAGTAGTTAGCCTTCAGCCCGTCTCTGTGTGTGTGATTAAGGGGCCGGTCAGTCCGTGCATCGTGACATCCTTTTAAATATATGAACCTTTTAAATAAACGAACAAGCTGGTGTTACGTTAAATATTACACAGCAAAGCTGTTTGGGCTGGAAGTCAGCCTGAAGAAAATGGAAGTCCTCTACCAGCCCGCACCACAGGAAGAACACCATCATCCCCACGTCAGCATAGGCACATCTGTCCTTAAGTCCATTCAGCAGTTCACCTACCTGGGAAGCATCATCTCTTCAGACGCCAAGATTGACAAAGAGATAGATCACAGATTATCAAAGGCATATAGTGCATTTGGAAGGCTTCACAAAAGACTAGAGAACCTGAGGCAAAGTACCAAAATCAGTGTGTACAGAGCTATCATACTGTATATCCTCCTCTATGGGTCTGAAACATGGGGTACCTATCGCCAACCTACAACTCCTAGAACGCTTTCATCAGCGCTGTCTTCACACAATCCTAAATATACACTGGACTGACTATGTGACGAATGTTGCTGTCCTTGAGGAAGCAGGGATCACCAGCATTGAGGCCATGCTATTGAGAACATAGCTGCGCTGGGCAGGACACGTCTCTAGGATGGAGGACCACCGCCTCCCAAAAATACTACTCTATGGTGAACTCACCACGGGTCAGCGCAAGAGAGGTGCCCCCAAAAAGAGATATAAGGACTCCCTGAAACAACATCTCAGGCTCGGCCAGATTGATCACCAACAATGGTCCACCCTGGCCTCACATCAGGAGGCATGGAGATGCACTATCCACAATGCTGCGGCCTCTTTCGAGAAGACACGCCGAATGAGTCTCGAAGAGAAATGACAACGCAGAAAGAACCGCAACTTGGAAACAACATCACCCAAGGAGACTTTCTGCTGTGCTTTCTGCAACCGAACTTGCCTATCTCAGATTGGCCTTTTTAGTCATCAACGCGCTTGTAAAAAGCGTGGGATGAGTCCTTCCTGAATCTTCGTTCGCGAAGTAATGCCAAGAGAGAGATCACCTCCGTATCTGCAGAGGATACATTTCAAGAACACCTGTGGATATATGAATAAAGGATATTAGCAAACCCTATATTTTGACTATACTGTACTTTTGCCAGAAGGATACAATAGAATTACACTGGGAGACCTAGAGAAGCCCACAAACACTTCGGGGCAGGCTGAAGGGTAGGTAAGTGAAGCTATGGATACTGAATCTATGGATAAGGGTCATACTGTAATCAACAATACCTCCCCTGCTCAAGAAAGCCAAGTCCTAAAAGCACAGAAATGTGAAAAACTATATAAAAACATTGAGGAATGTGCCTAGGAACACATTCAGGAGGAGAGCATGATACAGGACTGTCAACAAACAGAACAGATACAAAATAAAGTTAATACAGAGAATTCCTAGCATCCTGTGAAGTTTGCCTCCAGGTTACCTGTGGATACCAACATCTGTGGATGCTCAAGTTCCCTTATAGTCAAAAACACTGGGGGACTGGCTATAGAGAAAGAACAAAAAAACTGGGCTGGAATCTGGGGGCTTAAGGAATAAAAAAAAGTTCCCTTATAGACAATGGCAGAGTAAATTGCTGTCCCTTCTATAATATGGCAAAATCAAGATTTGCTTTTTGGCTTTTAAAAAAAATAGTGTTGGTGCTTCACCAAGCTATAACTTCCATAGTTTTAATGATGAATTTAGAGTGGACTCTATGTCCATGATTCCATAGCACTGAGCCATGGCAGTTAAAGTGGTCTCAAACTATATTTGAGACCACATTTGTTTGGCCTCATCCAGTCCATTACAGCTGCCAGGCACCAGTTTAGCACAGGAACTGCTTCCTTGGAATTAGGTGGAAAGGAGTGATAGAGATGGGTGCCATCTGCGTATAGATGACAGACAGTGCACTTCAAAATTCCAGATGACCTCTTCCAGAGGATCATGTATATGTTGAGCAGCATGAGGGACAACACAGAGCCCTGAGGGACCCCACAGGCCAGACTCCAAGGAATCAAACAGGAATCAAACAGGAATCTCCCATCACCACCTTTCTTTCAGGAAGGAATGGAGCCACTGAAGAACAGTACCTCCAAGTCCCATCCTAGAAAGGTGACTCAGAAGAATACCATGGTCGATGGTATCCGAAGTTGCTCAAAGATCCAGAAGAACTGACAGGGACAGACTCTTCCTGTCCAGTTTTTTACCCAGAGAATCAAGAGAAATAAAGTAGGTTTTTGTAAAGCTTTTCCATTGTCCCATCACCAGGTAGTTTGGTGAGACACCAGCAAAAGAGATTGATGACTTTATAAAACTGCAGTAATTCTACACTGTATTTATTATTTATTTAGCACATTTGTATACCGTTGCCTCTCAGCCCGAAGGCGACTCGGGGCGGTTCACAAGTAGTGGATTGAATGCCAACGGCGTCATAAAAACAGCATGTAAAACAGTTAAAAACATTGGCAGGTAGGTGCAGCCTGTGTTGTTCTCCTGGTTCGTTCTACTAGCAACCATTTTTTTTTGTTTACTCGGGCCTTTGATTATCAACTGATAATTGCAGAAAGTCTTTCAGCTGGTTTTTACTACATTGTTTATGGTCATTATGTTTTTTTGCTGTCAGATTTTATTTATTTATTTATTTCAGTGATTTCTGTGCCACCTTTCTCCAGAGCAGACAAATTGTGGCTCACAACATCTTAAAAGTGCATAGAACGTAAAACCATAGCTAAAAACAAATAATCCATATTATAAACAATAAAAGTTAACAGCAGTCTAAAATTCCCCATCCGACCATAAAATGCATGGCTTCAGTTAAAAGCTGCTTCAAAAAGGAAGGTCTTCACACCTTTCCTAAATGACATCAGTGTGGGAGCCAATATAATTTCCTCTGGCAGCAAATTCCATAGCTTCAGAGCCACCCCCGAGAATGTGCAATCTCTGGTGGAAATGCCTGTTGGTCCTGGACTGTATGGAAATAAGAGTCTCCTTACTGGATCTTAAAGGTCTGCCCGGGCTGTAATGGAGGACACAGTGTCACAAGTAACCTGGACCGAAGCCATGAAGGGCTTTATAGGTTAAAACTAGCACCTTGAATTGGGCCTGAAAATAAGTCAGTGGAATGGTTTCAACCGGGGGGCTGTTTCCTGAAGTCTGCTCGAGTAAGTAATCTGGCTGCTGTTTCTGGACACGTCACATCAACCTGTTATGTCCACCACCAACTCCTCCTTGTAATGAAGCCTTGGAGGGTCAGCGACACACCAAAAAATCTGGATTTTCTGGAAAACCGCAGGGTAAAAGTCAAAGGTTTTTGAACTGGATTAAACTCAAAGATCTGCACTCCAAGGCACCATCTACACCAGTGGTTCCCAACCTTTTTTTGACCAGGGACCACTTGACCAGAGACCACTTTGACCAGGGACCACTCTCCAACATTAGTACCAAAAGGGTTACGAATCAGTTTTTCATCAACTTTAGATTCGGTTTGGTTATTTGGGGTGCTGCTTCAGAAAACTACATTGGATAAACCATATCAGTTCCAATTTCTGATACAGAACATATGCCATGCAGTAGTTACCATCTGCTCACCCACACACAACCATGTTTAATAAGCTTTGGCACTAAATAAGCTTTCACAAAACCAGTCGCTCTCATTGTAACTGTGAGACCATGGACCATATTTTAGTTCTTGCGGACCACAGATGGTCCATTTACCACAGGCTGGGAACCACTGATTTACACTGATCATGTAATGCTTTTTCAAATGGGTATTGAAGAAAGTGGTTTCACTGTGCAGATGATTACATAGGAAATCCTGGAACCAGTTTGAAAATGGGATAGTCATTACACAAGTCACAGAGTACTGATGTGTATTAAGGGCTTTCTTTTATGAGCTTCTGTGGGATTTTGTTATCTGGTTGAAGCAAGCTTCAAACTGCATTAAATTGTCAGTGTAGATGGGACCCAAATGAATAGTCTAGAATGTTGTGTGTCCCGATCACAATGGCTAAAAGCTGAATACATTTTTATTTCCTTTAGACTGTGTGAACCTACTGTAGCTGTGTCTGCTTATGTACAACAGATAAGATAAATAGTTACTCCCAGAACTACTTACTAGGGTTGGTTTAGAACCCAAAAATCATGGTTCTAAAAACAAATGGGGGGGGCAAATTTTTTTGATGCTTAACGAAAGGAATTACAAAAAAATCAAAAAAATTCTTTATTGATTAGTAACTATTACAAAATTTTGTAATTGGTTCTAAATTGTCCAAAGCAGGGAAACAGGTCTGACACTGTTTTAAGCACAGGGAAATCAAGGGGCAACATTTCCCTTCACCTTTGGAGTGCAATTGACTGGAGATGTAGATTTATAGCATATAGAAATGGTACCACCAAGTTATACAGTATGAGGTTCTTGTAACAGGAATATCAACCTTCTCCAAAATCGCTTTTCGGGGTGACTTACAGGCATATATCACAGTGCTGTGCGGCCCTGCTGCTTGGTTGGAGGGAAAGCGCGCGAAGGAGGCCAAGATTAGTACACATCAAATCAGATTAGTGATTAGTAGTACACATCAAATCAGACTATGTGATATATTGGCAGTAATGAGTGCAGATCCGAGTAGGGTGGCCTTTTGCAGCTGTCAGCTGACAGGTGGTAATTTTGTCAGCGTCAAAGATCAATATTTATATAGAGAAGACAACCCCCCACTCCTGAGTACTAGCTCTGGCAGAAGCAGAAGATCTCCCTGAAGAGTGCAAAAGGACTTCAATTCCCAGAAGCCTCGGCACTTAGACCAAAAGAAATACAAATACAAATCTGGGCGCACAAGGTCCTAGTCCTGGGAAGGTATGCGAATGGACAGTTACACATCAAACAAGCAAAGGTAAATGCCAATATTGGTATATATTGTATTGCACAAATACATCAAAAATACATGTCATACATATGAAAAGGCATAGAACAGTAAAGTAGTAATATCACTATCAAAAATGTAGGCTTCCAAAGGGATGCCTATTGTGGCTAATTGTACCCAATAAAGCTTCAAATGGTTCAATGATTCGAAGCTTTCGAACAGTCTTCAAAAGCAACCCCACCTAAAGCACATTGCAGTAGCCTATATGGGATGTAACCAGTGCATGGATTACCATGGCCAAGTCTGATTTCCCAAGTTACAGGTGCAGCTGGCACACAAGTTTTAATTGTGTGAATGCTCCCCTGGCCATCGCCAAGACCTGGGGTCCGAGGCTCAGCAATGAGTCCAGGAGAACTCCCAAGCTGCAAACAGACAGCAAAACAAACATTACAGCAGTGTCAACCCTTCCTTGTTATATCCAAAGCATACACACACACACACACACACACACACACACACACGGAATTGACTAAACTTAGGTAAGATGTTAGTATACTATCAGCTTGTTGAGTCTGGTGATTCACAGAAGGGTTAAATGGGAATTTTTTAGAGTCTCCTCTTATTGTGCCATCATTAATTCATGGTGACACTCATCCCAAAATACTGCAGTGTGGATGTACTTTCTTACACAGTCCAGCTCATATGAAATTAGATAAACGACAAAAACTAAATGAAGGAACTCCTGGGCAGGTGGAAAATTTCCCAAGTCACTCTTTACCTTCTATAGACTAAAAAGCAGCTCGTTAATCAATGCTTATTTAAAATATATTATGTTTCAGATCAACTTCGCTGCATATAGGAGATAACTCTTTCTTTTCACTCCATACACACTTCTTGCTCTTATTTATTTTTGTTTGCAACTGGATCACCATTTACAATTGGTATTCCAAAGGTGAAACTTTGTCCGAACAGGATTCTAATACTTATGTCCACAAAGCCCCATGACTTGATGTTCAGAAAAGAGCGACTGATCAGA
The DNA here is from genome assembly GCA_030556195.1 of Anolis apletophallus. Taxonomy (NCBI): domain Eukaryota; kingdom Metazoa; phylum Chordata; class Lepidosauria; order Squamata; family Anolidae; genus Anolis; species Anolis apletophallus. The sequence continues at coordinate 78,449,439 of JARBWK010000002.1, forward strand.
TTCCAGACTCAAAGTTGATTTGGTGAGATTTTGTGTCTCAAGATATGTAGAAGTCCCTCTGTTTAACTCCTCCTGTCAGACTCTTCCTGAGAAAATCATCATTCTAATGTTAATCATTCTAAGTGTTCCTCAAAAACAAAAGATACTCAAACCACCACCACCAACAACAACAAGAACAGGGGACTCAGGGCAGATTCTAACATATACAGACACAAAGGCAAACATTCAGAGCCAGCTCTGAGAGGTGGTGTTCATCTCCGGCTCTGTGGGTGGTGCTCCTCTCCATTTCTAAGCTGAAGAGCCAGCGTTGTCCGTAGACACCTCCTAGGTCATGTGGCCAGCATGACTGCATGGAGCACCAGTTACCTTCCTGCCGAGGTAGTACTTATTGATCTACTCAATCCCACACAACTCCCCTCGCGATCCCCCCAGGGGTCCTGATGCCCAGGTTGAGAAACGCTGGCCTACCTGCTGTTAGGAATTGTGTGAGTTGAAGTCCAAAACTCCTGGAGGGCTGAAGTTGGCCCATGCCCTGGGGGAAGAGAGGGAGGCAGAAGAGAAGGGAGGGGGGAGAAAGAGAGAGAGAGAGACCAGGAGGAAGAGAGGGGGGAAGCAGAGGGGGGGAGGGAGTGAGCTGGAGGGCTGAAGTTGGCCCATGCCCTGGGAGAAAAGAAGGAGGCAGAGGAGAAGGGAGGGGGGGAGAAAGAGAGAGAGAGAGAGACCAGGAGGAAGTGAAGTCCAAAACTCCTGGAGGGCTGAAGTTGGCCCATGCCCTGGGAGAAGAGAAGGAGGCAGAAGAGAAGGGAGGGGGGAAGCCACGAGGAAAGAGACGAGGCGGAAGGGGAGAACGAAGCATTCTAGAGAGTGAGTGCAGGGGGGGAAAAGGAAGAAAGAGAACACGAGGCAGAGAGAGGGGGGAGAGGGGGGAGTGAGTTGAAGTCCAAATGGGATGCTACAACGCGAGCAGCTGAAGCAGCAGAGGGGAAGCTAGTGGAGGGGCGCTCCCCAGGAGAGGAACAATGCCAAGCCCAGGCAGAGCAGGGGCTGGCTTGCACGGATCGGCCCCATATCTTCCTGCCCCGTGAAAGCAGAGGGGGAGGGAGGAGAAGGACTACACTTCCCAGAATGGGTAGCGGCAGGCAGCGTCACTTCTGCTTCCCCGTAGAAATGCGGGAAAAACAAACAGAGCATAATAAGATGGCTGAAGGTGGGAAGGAACCGAGGGGGAGAAGACAGGGAGAAGAATAATTAAGAATCAATTACAATAATAACGCAAATTTCCGGCCTCAAGATGCGTAAATCAAACAACACTTCCGGGTTCAGCGAAAAGATGCAGTAAGCCTCATAATTAGCCTTTTGAACAGATCGATTACGAAATAAATTATTTTCTTTATACGAAATACCAACCCTACTACTTACTGTAAAGAGCAAAACAAAAAGAACAAGATTAGCCTGCTTCATCAGTTCTCCTAGCATGTTAAAAACGTGTAAATGGCAAAAAGATATATCTAAATGTATATGGCAACGAAAAAAAGTGAGAATTAAATTTAAGGTGCTACAAGATGCAAAAGAAAGAGGTGGATTAAGCATGCCTAATCTGAAACTCTATTTTCTGGTTGCTGTTTAGTTTGAATAAAAAATTGGGTTTTGTTGACTGATACTAGGATGTTAACACTGGAGGGACATGATCTGAGGTTGACATGGATATATGTGGTATGATAAAGTGAAAGTGATCGGAGATTTCAAAAATCACATTAGACATGCCTTACTATGAATATGGGAGAGATACGTATAAATCAAACTTATGGCCAAAGATCCCAGGTTGGATATCTGCACAAGAAGCATTTTATAGAAAAGAAACACAAGATAAAAACAAATGGTTAACATATCAAAATCTCTTAGAAAATGTACATGGAGAATATAGAATAAAAACATCTCTGGCATTACTTCGCAAACGAAGATTCTTAGGAAGGACTCATCCCACGCTTTTTACAAGCGCATTGATGACAAGTTCGATGTGTCCTTCGAGCCTATGCAATGGATTTTTCCGGTGGAGCACAGCGTGCACAGAACTGGCCTCACCCTTTAAACCAGGGGTGGGCAATTACTGGCCCCCCAGGTGTTTTGGACTTCAACTCCCAGAAATCCTAGCCAGTTTACCAGCTGTTAGGATTTCTGGGAGTTGAAGTCCAAAACACCTGGAGGGCCGGTAATTGCCCACCCCTGCTTTAAACCAAAGGTTCGTCTGCCGGGGCCTAGCAAGCTTGGACGGTGGCAGACATCCTCAGGGCGTAGGTTTGATTAGAGTTTCCTTCTCTTCGATGGTTGACCTTACAAGGTTAGACGAGCACCATCTGCCCAGGTTTGAATTTAGAGTTTTCCTTCTCTTAGGATGGTTGCCAAAATACTAGAGAGCCCATCCTGCCTGTTGATGCTCTTTGTCAGACCCTTCAGTTGTGACCTGTCTGGCATGGGAGGCCCTACCGGTGACTATTATGCCACCGCCAACATAGCTCACAACTTCATTAGGGTACGCAAGCCTCTCCCCCACAACAAGGGGGCGCCAATGGAGAGGAATCTAAACAAGAGAAGGATAGGTTGCTTACCTGTAACCGTGTTTCTCCGAGTGTAAGGTCTGTGAAATTCACACAAGTGGGTTTACTCCCGCGCATGCGTAGAATCTCGAACATACTAGCTAAAATTAAAGATTTACATATGCCCCTCCCACTCCCCGCCCTCTCTCATCCCCCAGAGTAGCTACCCAGGCAGTCCTTTACCGCCAGACAGCGCCAGGAGCCCAGGCATGACATCAGAGGGGAGGACGGGTGGGTTCTGTGTGAATTTCACAGACCTTACACTCGGAGAAACACGGTTACAGGTAAGCAACCTATCCTTCTCCTTCGTGTGGTCTGTGAAATGCACACAAGTGGGTGACTTAACAAGCTTATGTACCTTGGAGGTGGGTCATGCCACACAGGAAAACAGGACGGCTCTGCCAAAGGATGCATCCTTCTTCGCGAGAACGTCGAGCTTGTAGTGGGCTGCAAACGTTGATGGGGTCACCCATGCAGCAGCCTTACAAATTTGGTCAACAGAAACACCCCGCAAGAACGCTTGGGATGTAGAAACAGCCCTCGTAGAGTGAGCTTTAACGCCAACAGGCAATTCTCTACGGGCTAACTTATAAGCCAGTCGGATTGCCAAGACTATCCAAGAGGCTAAACGTTGGGAGGAAAGAGGAAGTCCCAGGGAGTCTTCCCTATACTTGAGAAACAACTTGGGGGATTTTCTATGGGGAGCTGTCCTATGCAAATAGAAGGACAAGGCCCTCTTAACATCGAGGGAGTGGAGGGCAACCTCCAGAGGAGATGAAGGTTTGGGGAAAAAGGTCGAAAGGACAATGTCCTCAGTCATATGAAAGTGGGAAACAACTTTGGGAAGAAAGGTGACATCCGTCCGGAGGACCACCTTGTCTTCATGGAACCGAATGAAGGGGGGGATCAGAATGGAGTGCCGTGATTTCACTGGCTCTCCTGGCCGAGGTAATGGCCACAAGGAAGGCAGTCTTCCAAGAGAGATGGGAAATATGGCAAGTTGCCATAGGCTCAAAGGGAGGCTTGGACAGTTGTGAGAGGACTAGTTCCAAGCTCCAAGACGGAGGTGGGGGAGACGGGAGGAAAGATTTCTTATAACCCTGTAAAAACATGCCCACCAGGGGGTCGCTAAACAGGGACGGGAGGCCAAACTTCTTCCTGTACCAAGACAGGGATGCCAAATAGCATTTAACGGAGGAGAGGGTAAAGCCCTTCGTGGAGAGGTGGACGAGGAAGTCTAAAACAACAGAGACGGGGGCCGACTGTGGCAAATGGCCCAGCGGTAGAACAAATTCGCGGAACTTGTTCCACTTATATGTGTATGCCTTTCTCGTGGAAACCTTCTGAGCTGCCTGGATTATCAGGCGGACAGGATCGGAGAGGTGGGACAGGGCCTGATCCTCCACGCTGTGAGGTGGAGAGATGGAAGGTCTGGGTGTAGGACAAGGCCTTGCTGAAGGGAGAGGAGGTCGGGGTCTAGTGGCAGACGGAAGAAGTCTCCCTGAGAGGCCTGGAGAAGGGGTGTGAACCACGGCTGGCGAGGCCACCAAGGGGCTACAAGAATGCAATCTGAGTTGTCGGACAGCAGCTTCGCTATCACCCTGGAGAGAAGTGGAAGTGGAGGGAATGCATACAGGAGACCCGGAGACCAATGGTATAGGAATGCGTCTCCTAGACAGTCTGGGGATGCGTGAGGTTGGAGTCTCGCGCAATACCTGCGGCAGTGGGTGTTGAGATGTGATGCAAATAGATCTATCTGGGGGGTGTCCCAGCGCCTGACCAGTGAGAGAAAGTGGTGAGGACCGAGCTGCCACTCGTGAGTGGTGCACGACGCCCTGCTCAGCGAGTCGGCCAATGTGTTCTGGAGACCCGGGAGATGGATGGCTTGGAGGAACGTGTCGTGAAGAATGCACCACTCCCATATCCGAAGAGATATGGAGAGGAGAGTGGGTGAACGGGTACCCCCTTGCCTGTTGATGTAGCACTTCACCGAGGTATTGTCCGTAAGGACTTGAATTACCTGGTTGGAGACTACGGTCACAAACGACCAAAGGGCCTTTTCCACTGCCGTGAGCTCTAGGGCATTTATGTGGAGTTTCCTTTCCTGGGGGGACCAGTGACCGCTGATGGTCAGGTCCTGGATGTGAGCTCCCCACCCCGTGGAAGATGCATCTGTCATCAGGGACAGGGATGGTTGTGGAGGGGAGAAAGGGAGGCCCGAGCACACATTGAACCTGTCTGTCCACCATGACAGGGACTGTAGGACATGGGTGGGGGGGTGGAGAAGCATGTTCTGGCTGTCCAGTCCTGGCTGGAACACAGAAAGGAACCACGACTGGAGGGGGCGGAGGCGGAGGCGGGCGAAGGCCGTGACGTTCGTGGTGGACGCCATATGGCCAAGGATAGACTGGACAGTCCATGCGGAACACCGATGAGTGGACTGGATGGTCTGGATGGAGCGGCAGAGATTGAGGAAACGATCCTCTGGGAGGTAGGCCCTTTGGGACACAGAGTCTATGACAGCACCTATGAATTGCACCGTCTGGGCAGGAGAGAGGTGAGATTTCTCTCGGTTGACCACCAGTCCTAGGCTCTGCAAAAGAGACAAGGCATAACCAATATCAGAAGATAGCTGGTCACATGACCCAGCGCAAAAAAGCCAGTCGTCCAAATAAGGAAAAACGGTGACCCCCTGCTGGCGTAGGTGGGAGGGGACAACCGCCATACACTTGGTAAAAGTCCTTGGGGCCGTGGAGAGGCCGAAGGGAAGGACATTGAAAGAATATGGGACCCCATCCACCATAAAGGTGAGGTACTTCCTGTAGGAATGTCTAATTGAGATGTGGAAATAGGCGTCCTTAAGGTCAACAGTGGCCATCCATGCTCCCTTCGGGATGAAAGGGAGGATGGAGGGAAGAGTGACCATCCTAAATTTTCGTGGTCTGATGAATTGGTTGACCTCCCGGAGGTCCAAAATGGGCCGGAGGCCACCATCCCTTTTGTCCACCAGAAAATATCTAGAAAAAAAGCAAAATTGGAGTTGGTGGGACGGGGTTGGGGAAATGGCTCCTTTAAGGAGGAGAGCATCAATCTCTTGCAATAACGCAGGGGAAGCTTGTGTGGAAATAGGTTTGCCAGGAGGTGGAAGGGAATCAAATTCTATGGCATAACCTCGGTGGACAATGTCCAAAACCCACCTATCGGTGGTGATGGACTGCCAAATTGAAAGAAAAGGGGTTAACCTGTCAAGAAACAGGTTAGAAACGGCGTGCTCTATTGTTGGAGGCTCTACCACCTTGGTACTGACCCCTGAACGGAGCGCCTGGACGCCTGTATCCCTGCGAGGGGAACTGCGGACGTTGACCTCCTCTGTATGGAGTGGGGTTGTAGTACCCACGAAAGGGCTGGTGATAATAGGGACGCCAGCGTTGTCTGTAAGACTGATAGTAAGAGTTGGGCTGATGGCTGTACTTGCTCAGCGTCTGCTTCATTTTGTGGGAGTGCTCTAACTGAGAATCCGTCTCAGGGTTGAAGAGACCAGCCTCATCCATAGGGAGGTTCTCGATCAGTGCGCGTTGGTTAGAGGACAACGTAGCGGACCGTAACCAGGCATGCCTCTGAAGAGCAACGGAGCCAGCGATAAGTTTGCCCGACGTATCCGCTCCATGTTTGGCCAGGTCCTTTTGGAGGGTGGCCAAAGTGAGCGCCTCCTGGTGGAAGGCTTTAGCCATAGGCTGTTCGGACACTGGAAGAAGGTCCAAGTACGAACCCATCTTATTCAACAAATAAGACTGGTAGACACTCATATACACTCCGTAATGTGCCATTCTGCCTGACAGGCACGCTGAGGAGTAAAACTTTCTGGCCATCGCATCAAGCTTCCTTCCTTCTTTGTCAGAAGGAGCGGCCTGGTTGCCCTGGATTGGCTTTGGCTGGGCGTCGGTAACAATTGAGTTTACTTTCGGGAGCCTGGCCAACCACGGGGTGGTGGACAGGTCAATCCGATATAGATTTTCCGCTCATCTGGAAGTGCTTGGAACAGACGCGGGGGCAACACCAGTGATCTTCAATAACTTGACCAGATAAGGAATGGTCGGCAACATGGTGGATTGCTGAGTTTGTTGCTGCTCAGCCGACGTGAAGTATGGGTCCTGAACCACATCTTCAGACTGGGGAGGCTGAATGCCCAGAGATCTGGATAGTCTTATCAGCAGGGCAGAAAACTTTTTATACTCTTCTGCCTGCTGAGGATCATTTTCAGGCTCAGGTTGGAGGGGAATGGGAGTCGCATCAGAAGTGGACTCCATATCCGCCTCATCATCATCAACAGGGAGGTGAGGGGGGGATTGAGGAGAAGCAGCAACTGGGAGAGAGAGGGCTTGAGTGGGAGGGGCTGGGGGGGCTGGAGGAGCTGGAGGGGCTGGGGCAGGAGGGGAGAGTGCCACGGATTGCGGGGCATGAGTGGCAAGAGGCCACGGATACCGGTAGTAGTCTGAGGGATAAGGCTCAGGAGGATAATAGGGGTAATGAGGGAAAGGAGGAGGGTAGGGGGAGGGTATCCATAAGGATACCCATAAGGGAAGTCCCAAGGTTGAGCTCAGTCACCGGAGCCCTCCTTCAGAGGGCTCCGTGACCGAGGGTGGGAAAAATCTTCCAGATGAAGCCCAAAATCAATGGGAGAGCGCTGCGCGCGGCGCGCTGCTGCAGGAGCAAGCGCGTCCCGCGAGGAGCCTGGAAGGCAGCAGCAGCTGAACTGGGCAAGGAGGAGGGAGGCCGCGTGGCGCAGGCCTCCACGTGGCCCTGCTCGGCAACCGGCGCTGACTCGGAGACCAAGGAGAGAGGGGAAGCTAGAGCGCGTGCTGCGCGAGCGCGCGACGGCGGGAAAAACACAGCAGCTTCCTGAGGCAAAATAGAGAGAGGCCGTGAGGCGCTAGCCTCCACGTGGCTCGCCTCGGTGACCGGCGGAGGGGGAATCTGAGGGGGCGAGGGGAGCTCTGGTTCAGGGCCTGGGGAGAGCAAGAGGCTGGGAAGAAGATGGGGGATTTCCACCCCTGCAAAATGAGTGCTGTCTTCTCCAAAAAGCTGAAGTGTGTCTGCTGCACACAAAGCCAAGGGAGGGCTGGGGGGCACAGAGCCAGCCAGTTGCCTCACAGTATCCTGTGCCATACCCAAGGGGCTGGAGGGCCGAGGACCAACCAGTTGCCCTGGTGTTTTCTGAGCCATAGATTCCTTAGGCTTTTCCTTTGGTTTGCCAATCTTGGCAATTTTTTGTTTCTCAGATTTCTGTTTTTTCTTCCGGAGTGGCTCTATGGCTGGACCAGAGGCCGACTCACGGATGGCACCATCAGATAAAGCACTCACAGGGCTGGGATTTCCAGTCCCCGAAATCAGAGAGGGCTGGCTCGCGGAACGGGAGAGCCCGGTCTCTGAGGAAAGCAAGGCCTGTTCAAAAAGGGAGGCCTTCAGCTTAGAATCCCTGTTCTTCAGGGTTCTATTGGAAAAAGTCCTGCAGATCTTACAGGACTGGGGAATGTGGGATTCACCCAGACAGAGGAGACACTTAAGATGTCGATCCTCTTGGGGCAAGGTTGCTCCACAGTCAGAGCACCTCTTAAAAGAAAGAGAAGACATTTCTATTCTTATCTGAATAGTCGAGGCAATCCGTGGACTTCTAACAGGAGCTAGTAGTCGGAGATCCTTTCGCTGTCAAGGCGGAAAAAGGACTGCCTGGGTAGCTACTCTGGGGATGAGGGAGGGCGGGGAGGGGCATATGTAAATCTTTAATTTTAGCTAGTATGTCCGAGATTCTACGCATGCGCGGGAGTAAACCCACTTGTGTGCATTTCACAGACCACACGAAGGAGAACAATTAATTGCAGAAGGTTTTGGCTTCTAGTGGTTTTCTTATTTACAGTTAATGGAAAGATTCAAACAAGACAAGCAGTCAGTTGGTTTTGAAATAAACAAATCAGAATTTGAATTACAATTACGTACGAATGATTAACATTTAAGTGTTAAAATGTATAAATTGAGGACAGAAAGCATGTTGCTCTTCTGTAGAGAGGCTTCCATTACCCAAGTCTTCCACACACATATCATGGTAGTTTTTAACAACTATGATGAATAATGATGGACAGATACTGGATTCTAAACTTCTGATCAAGGAAGTTATACAAGTTAATATAATGTAAAGACAGAATGGATCGGCTGTGATGGAAAATGCACAGCAGATCCTTTCCCAGTGATCTGGGTCGATGGGAAGGGAATCCTTCAGTTATCTTGGTTCCATGGCAAGTCACCTGATTTGTAAATGCTGGCTGGAAATGGACTGGATGTTATATTAATAAGTAACATATTCAAGAAGATTTGTTTTGTTTCTATATTTCAAACCGTTTCCAAATCTTCCATTATCATCACCATCACTGCCACTACTACGATCACCAGTTCAATCAAAAGAAGTCCCAAACACCCAATGGTGTATTATTTCTATGAAAGGACAATGCAAGACAATAAATCAGTCGTGAAAAATAAGAAGCAAACACACAAAATAAGGGGACAAGAATAAAATTCCTTCCCAGCTTAAGGATGAAATAATGTTTTCACCAACCCTAAACTATCTCTGCCAGAGGAATGAAACAGTGCTCTCATTCTAACTACTCAGAGATGTACAGTATTCTCCTTTTATTTTATTTATTTCGATTTGTTGGTCGCCCCTTCCGATAGGCTCAGGGCGACTTACATGTGCTAAAACTATAAAAACACTATAAAAACAATGGACCAGTGTCCACACATTAAAATTACACAGGTTAAAATTATACAAGCACATACATATCAAGATAACTTTCACGGCCTAGATAGCATAGAGGGCGGCCTGGAATTATTTGCCGACCAAACGCCTGTACAAATCGGTGGGTTTTACAGGCCTTGCGGAAGGCTAACAGATTGGACTGTGCTCGAATTGTGGGGGGAAGAGCGTTCCACAGAGCTGGCGCGATGGCACTAAAAGCCCTCCTCTGCGTTGACGACAGGTGGAGGGATTGGCAGCTCGGTACTACAAGGAGGTTCAAGGACTCAGATCGCAGTGGTCTTGGGGGACTGTATTGGGAGAGGCCTTAAAGGTTAACAGTACACTGGCCCCAGACCATTCGAGGTCTTAAAGGTTAACACCAACACCTTGAAGATGATCCAGTGCTCTATTGGAAGCCAGTGCAGTTCCCGCAGAACAGGCGTAATGTGGCAGCGAGATGGAAGGCCTGCCACGAGCCGAGCTGCAGCATTCTGCACCAGCTTGAGCTTCCGGATCACCGACAAAGGAAGGCCAATGTAAAGAGCATTACAGTATTCCAATCTTGAGATGACCGTGGCTTGGACCACTGTGGCTAGGTCATAGCGGGACAGGTAGGGAGCCAGCTTCCTCGCCTTCCTCCTTTTGCCGGTGCTGTCTTATAACAATTTAATTAAATCCAACCTCTATAATTGATTATGGAATAAAGGCTTTTGATCTTCCAATGAAGATAATATTAATATTTTTAAAAATGTTACCCACCTCTCCTCACAGCTCAAGGCGGGGGGCACAACAGTTAAAATCACTAATAGAGAGCACATGGTAACCTTCCATGTAGTTATAGCACTATGATTTTAAATTCCATGGTATCCTTAATCCAACAGTTTGCAGTTTGGTGAGGTATTACAGCTCTCTGTCTTAGAATTTTAAACACCCTTTCTAAACTGCAAATCCAAGGGTTCTACAAGATGAAGCCATGGCAGATAGAGTGGAGTCATTTTGCTATAACAGGCCCCTTCTACACTGTCCTTATATCCCAGGATCCGAATCCAGGTTTTCTGCTTTGAACTAGATTATATGAGGTTCCTTCCAGACAGGCCCTATATCCCAGGATCTGATCTCAGGTTTTCTGCTTTAAACTGGATTATGTGAGTCTGCACTGCCATATAATCTGGAATAACAAGATAATCTGGGATCAGATTCTAGGATATAAGGACAGTGTAAAAGGGACCACAGTGAAAGGACCCATGTTATACCATTCATGATATACCTTGCACAGATCTACCTCTTTCTGAAATTAGTGCTAAAGTAAACAGCATACTCCTAATACCATTCATCAGCTGAGGCCCCTTCTACACTGCCATGTAAAATCCAGGTTATTTGCTTTGAACAGGATTATATGACAGTGTAGACTCATGTAATCCAATTCAAAGCAGATAATGTGGATTATGTGATTTGATAATCTGTATTATATTGCTGTGTAGAAGTGGCCTTAGAGTCAAAGAGCAAGGCAGCATCCTGGAACAATACCAAAATGAAAAATGAGTTTTCAAGATCAATCCAACTAGCACTATTTGATGGGAATAATCTCAAATAACTCAGTTTTTGTTGTTTTTAAAATGTACTGTTTTTTCCTCTTCTCCTTCTGCCCCCCCCCCCCCCTTTGTCTTCAGCTTTCTTAAACTCGTGTAAATTATGTTAACAGATTTAGGTGAAAGCAAACTGCAGAAACATCTTGAAGTTTGTCTGCCCTCTTTCTTAACTACACTCTGCTATAGCTTTGACCAAAAGTCTTACATTCAATAGTATTTCCATTCTCAGCGTGTTTTGTTGTTGTTGTTGTTGTTTGCTGAGTGGGGGCATATTCAGTTCATTCTTGATTTTAGCCACTTGTACAGAATCACAAGTGGATATCACTGAACAGAATCCAACTAAGTATCCAGTAATAATAGGCTAGATTCCCAAACAATGTGAAACTCTAAAAGCTGAAGTTTGAAAATTCTGACATAAACTTTCCTTTAAATTGTTAATATAAAATTTTCATTTAAAAAGTTGTCTATTTAAGACAAATAGATGACTTGTGAGAACTTAGAACTGCCTAACTTGTTTGGTTTGTCATCTGCTTTCAGGTAATCAAATCAGTTTTCAGAGTTTTGAACGAACGTATTGGAATTGTACTCAATGAGTAGTACTACACAAGCAGAATGTAAAATGATTAATTGGGAAAATGGCAATCAGTGCTCAAGAATATAGTTCTTTTTTGCACTGCTTTTCCTATTTTTCTTTTACAATGTAATTTCTATGCTGTTTAGGTCCTTCTTTTTTTTAAAAAAAACAAACCCCATATCCTTGTCCATTCACACAAAACTTTTCCTGTGAGCATTGTTTAGGGAGGAGTGGGTGGCAAGCAGGGGGCACCCAATGCCGGCAAAACAGATAGAATGTCAGGTGAAGATGGAAAGCTCTGCCCTCTCTAACCAGCTGAAGACTCAGCGTGATTGTTTTCTTACAAATAATACCTGTGGGTGTTGAAGCTGTTCAGGGAATCTGTCAAGCATACTCTTTCCCATTACCACTTTAACTCCATAAAATTTATTCTAAATCCAAGAGTCAGAGGCAATAATGCCTGCAGGTGGTTGAGTAATTTAGAGGAAATATGTCAAATCCTACTTTTAAGGAAAAATTCTGTAATTACTTTCAAAGCTCTGAAATGCAATGATTTCTCTTCAATATAACAATAAAAAGTTTCTTATTTAGGTGCTTTTTCGAAAGAAGTTAAAACAAAACCAGTAAAAGTTATCTTTCAAAAGGAAGTGGTGATTCTAAAGATTTTAACTATGCATTAGCATAAAAGGAATGCATGGGCATTGCCTTTCTTCCACAGAAACAGAAACATGGTTCAAAGTGTACATGCTATTCCTTTCACATGTGACAGCTGTGAAAGGAGCTCTACCACCCGTGAAGCTGTGCCTGCATTGTAATTACTGACTATATATGTAAAACTTTGTAAACAAAGTTGTTTTCAGCTTTTCAAAAGTACTTTAGGTAAATATTAATTCTGACCCTAGCTACTCTAGAGTTGACTAGTGCTTTAAACAAACATTGAAAAAAGCACCTCCTTAAACCAAAATACAAACTTTTCTTCTGTTCTGTATTGGTGATGCAATAGAGCAGTGTTTCTCAACCTTCCTAATGCAGTTCCTCATGTTGTGGTGACCCCCAACCATAAAATTATTTTCGTTGCTACTTCTTAACTGTAATTTTGCTATTGTTATGAATTGTAATGTAAGTCTCTTATATGTAGGATGTATTTTCATTCACTGGACCAAATTTGGCACAAATACCCCATACACCCAAATTTGAATATTGGTGGGGTGGGAGGAATTTATTTTGTCATTTAGGAGTTGTAGTTGCTGGGATGTATAGTTAACCTACAATCAAAGAGCATTCTGAACTCCACCAATGATGGAATTGAACCAAACTTGGCACACAGAAATATTAGTTGCTTACCTGTAACTGTAGTTCCCTGAGTGTCTTCTGTTAATATGTACTGATGTAATCCCTGCGCCTGCGCAGACAGTTCGGAATCTTTTAGAAAGATAATATCACTTTAAATGAAAGCCCCGCCCACTCCCCTTGAGTATATATAGCCAGTGGGAGGGGCTGCCACCTCAGATCCTTTACTCCGCCGCAAATAGCAGCTTGAAGGACTGAGGCATGACAACAGTGGGGAGGACGGGCAGGTTGTACATATTAACAGAAGACACTCAGGGAACTTCAGTTACAGGTAAGCAACTAATATTTCCCTGTCGTGGTGTTCTGTTAATATGTACTGATGTAATAGACTACCGAGCTAATAATGCGGCTGGTGGGCGTCATGCCATCAACAAGAAGAGGACTGTTCCGTCAAGAATATGACAGGATGAGACACCTCTATGGCAATATGTGTCTGCCTTAACAGTATGTATCAACCCTGTGAACAAACAAGGGTGAACTGAGCAGACCAAGAATTTGTCTAACAGAGGTCTTGCGAAATAAAGCCCCTCTGAAGGGCAGTGCAGGTTACCTCAGGTTTAGTGAAGAAATCCCTAACCTGCCCAGATGAGTGTGATGGTTCAACTAGTGAATCAGACAAACTGTCGATATGGTTGAAAAGGACAGTAGTCGTAGAAACACTGGGAGACCACTGGCATCCTCCCGTCACTTTGGAATAGCTTAGACGACTGTCGGAGCCCTGTTGTTTTATGGATATGACCTGACAACTTCTCAGATATTCGAAGGATGGAAGAAAGGACATCCCGGGAAAGGTTACCAAACTACTTTCTGAGCCATATAGGAGAGCAAGGTTATCTTGACGAGAAATGGAACTGTCAAAACATATCACAACTTTTGACCAAAGGGGCGTATGAGCTAAGTGAGTGAAGATCACTTACAAGCCTTGTCCAGGTAATTAAATTAAGGAATATGTCGTTGATCAAAGACGTACAGAGAGGCCCGAACTGAAACCTTGTGACAGAGAAGCACAAACTCTCGGCTTCTAGACAAGGTAAAGGGGACAGTACATGGTAATTCCTTTCGAAGCCCTGAAGAGATATCAGAAAGATCTGTGTTGAAAGGGTTCAGTCACCTTAAACCAATGGATGGGTCCACTGAAAGTAAAAGAGCACTTAGTAGGGGCTCCTGAGGCATACGTATGATAGAGCTCAGTCCTTGTGACAAAAGGGAAACAGGCCTGAGCAAACCCTCCGACACATAATACGATCCCAAGTAGGATGGAGGGTACCACCCCCTTAAGGCATGAGAAGGATTGAGAAAAGCCAAGGTGTGCACCATCTCATCTCAGATATTATGAGAAAAGAAACATGACTGGCCCTACCCACAGAGGGCGGATGAGGATACAGATCACACAATCCACTCGAGGAGATGACACCCCCTGGTTACGGGACAATGTCATCGGGAATGCGGCATAGCTGCATTAAATAAGAGCATCGCTGTTAAATAGAGATATAAAACAACTCTATCAAGACTAATTGTTTACAGAAGCAATCAGCATGTTCATAGAACTTCGTAAGATGCTAACGAAAGAGTGCTGTAAATATGACATAAGGCATTAACATTTATCCATTCAGTTTTAGCACTCCCATGCCCTGCAGTTTATTTTTTATGCTTTAACTTGTAAGGTGGTTTTTCCCATCAAGCATTCTCTCTTGAATGAACTGCAACATCTTTTCCTGTTAGTTTTAATTCAAGCATAGCGTTGTTTTGTCGCGTTTATATTGTTGTAAACCGCCCCGAGCTTCGGAAAGGAGCGGTCAAGAAGTCGAAACAATAAGTAATAAATAAATAAATAAACTTTAGATCTAACCCCAGTTTGTAGCTTTCACCTATTTCGAAATGTATACGTGAGGTCAGGCATTTTGGCGTTGCCATAAATTAAAATTTGTAGGAAATGCTGCATGGCCCTACTTGGCAATAGCAAGAGCAATTGTTTACAAAAATGAATCACTTTGTTTACAGATGTTAACGTCAAGATGTTAACAATAGAGTGCTGAAGATATGACATAACTGACTTGAGAAACAACAATAATAAAGAATATTAAACATTATGTGACAGCATTGTCTGGTTAGGAGTGAGATTTTCCTGGTTGAGACTGATGTGTCATGGGCGATCGGCAGCCTGGGAACAATGTCATGTGACATTCCCGAAGGGGTAGTTGTTGTTAATGGCATTAAGCATAGTACATTCAACAGCAACAGCATTTAAACATGCCCCCTATTCTTCTTTCCTTTTACTTTTCTTCTTTTATCTTATTTTATTAATATTATTTTAAACAAATTATACAAAGATATACAGAAGAGCAAACCACAGACCACCCATTCAATGCAGCCCGAGTGCTGTAATGCACAATGATGGACTTCCTTATATCAACACTAGTGGCACTCCAAGCCCCTGGTCACAGGATATTAATGGAATGCCAATTTTACAGTTGTATTTCCTCAAAGACATTGTTTTGCTCCTGGTACAATAAATAAATAAATAACTCGGCAAGTAAGAGTCCAAAAGTGGCAGGCTAAAACCCAGCACCTCAATCCATGGCTGATGTGCAATATATAGGGTTTTATAATGTGTATAAGACTTGTAAGTCGCTCTGTGCCCTTCAGGATGAGAAGGGTGGCATAGAAATGTTGCAAATAAATAAAATAAGGCACAACACATTCCAGTGCCCAGAAGAACAAGTCAGCACATCATTACTGTTATGTAAGGAAAAAGTAAAAGTTTCCCCTGATATTAAGTACAGTTATGTCTGGGGCTCTGGGGCTCATCTCCATTTTCAAGCCGGGGAGCCAGCGTTGTCCATAGACACCTCCAAAGTCATGTTGCTGGCATGACTGCATGAAGCGCTGTTACATTCCGTTGGAGCAGAACCTATTGATCTACTCACATTTGCATGATTTTAGAACTGCTAGGTTGGCAGTTGCTAGGTCTAACCCTAGGTCTAACACATATTCCAGACACTTTGTTGGATCACTAAGTCTGTCAGGTTCTAATACTCAATGTCCGTCAAATACATGTAAGGCCACTATAACTCCAAGCCATCAAGAATAAGTAGACATATCTGCCTAATTGTGTTGGACAAGTAGATTTCCCTTTGATTTAAATTTTGCTGCATGTCTTCATTTTAAATTGAGAGCTGTTGTTGTCCCTAGACAATTTAAAGTCGTATGGCTGGCATGACTGCATTGGTCGCCGTTACCTTCTCCCCAGAGCAGTACCTATTGGTCTACTCACATTGAAATGCTTCAGAACTCCTAGGTTGGCAAATGGCAAGGTAATCTCTCGGGCCTTGGCATTTCCGATGCTGCCCTTCAGGAGATTGCACCATGCCAGGTGGCCAAACTCCCAGACCTCCTATCATACCACTGGCTCTGGCCCCATTGATATCGCAGCAGGAGTGTAACATACCAAAGGGCCGAGCGCCATCTTGAAGAGGTTGAAGGCGCCGACGCCGAGGTGTCTCGACGCCGAGGACATCTTCATGCCCATTGGCGTTTGGTCATCCATCTGTGCCCATTGCACATGCGTAAGGCCCAACGGATACTGGGCCCTTTTGCCCCTCCGTTGATGTCGTAAGAGAGGTAGGGAGCTCGCCTGGTCCTCTCTTCCTCTTCGTTGCGGTCGCAAGGGAGAACGGGAGCACGTACGTGTGCACTCTCGCGCTCTCCATTCCGGGAGCCCATCCCTGAGTCACATTGGCGGCCCAGATGGCCTTCTCGATCTCGAGAAGTAAGAGGAGGACTGGATGCACTCCCAGATGCAGAGCGCATCCACGTCGGCGTCGAGAACCCGAATGCCACGAGGGCGTGCATTCGGTCTCCAGGATAGGGGAGGCGGGCCCGGGCATTGGAAAGGGCTGACGCTGTGATGAATGTCCTCAATGTATGCATGGTAGGCTCTCCTTGGGAGTCCAGCATTATTGTTATTTATTTGTTTTTATTTATTTATTTACTTTTTTATTTTAAAAGGGATCCTGGCGCTTCCTTGCGCCGGAACTGGGTATGCCCAGCGCCCAGCATTTGCGTCCCCTTTAGAGCTCCGATCGTTGGGCGGAGCACTACGGAGGGTCTCCGTATCGGAGGCGCACTCTGACATCAGGTGATCCCAATAGAAGACGGTGGCAAGAGGCCCCCCGAAATCATGTTTGGCGCTCCTGGATCGCTGGCCGTGCCAAACAGAGGGCCTCAGCTGGTCCCAATGGCTGGTTTGAGCTCAATGGAAGGTCTGTTTTCTCTGTTGCAGGGACTCCTGTCCCTTTGTCCTTGCGCATGCCTCACACCCGAAGGTGGGGCAGAGGCGCTCTGGAAGGGACTCCAGTCCCGGCCGTCTTGCGCATGATGCACGCTCGAAAGCGGATCAGAGGCGCTGATTGAGGGACTCCAGTCCCGACGGCCCCGCGCATGCCTCACACCCGAAGGTGGGGCAGAGGCGCCCTGGAAGGGACTCCAGTCCCAGCCGTCTTGCGCATGATGCACGCTCGAAAGCGGATCAGAGGCGCTGATTGAGGGATTCCAGTCCCGACGGCCCTGCACATGCTTCACACCCGAGGGTGGAGCAGAGGCGCTCTTCATAGTGGTGGCTCGGGGAGCTGCTGCTACCTTTTACAAGGTTTCTTCAGGCTCTGATGTTGCCAGACATGAGCTCCGATGAGGATGGCGGCCATTTTGGTAGCACTTCTCCTCAGCCTTTTTACCGTTGGTGCTGTCATTTTGGTAGCCAACAGTAAACTCAGATGTGTGCCAGAGTAACGGCCAGGGAAACTGCTGCTACTCCATCAAAGGGTTCTTCATGCGTTGTAAGACTCATTCGTTCCAATGAGGATGTCGGCCATTTTGGCAGCACTTTCCTCAGCTTTTTTGCCGGAATCTTGGCAGCCAACGGAAACTCAAATGTTTTATTTCTTATTCCTATGTAATTTAATTATGTATTGTTGTTAGATTTTAAATTTATTGCAGCATTGACTCTTTGCTGCAAGCTGTTCTGAGTCTCTCAATGGAGGTGAGAAGATCGAGTAATAAAATTTTTAAATAATAATAATAATTAATTAATTAATGTCCCAAAGACAATGAGAGGTTACTCTGGCTTTAGGCAAACAACCCCGACAATTAATAATAATAATAAATATGTAATAAAATATAAAATTATAAAAATTATATATATATACAGTATATATATGTATAAATAGAGTCTTGTAAGAATTATATTACATAATTAAATAATAATTTAGTCACATAAAAATAAAAATATATGTAATTTAAATAGAATATAATAGTAAATTTTTGGCTAGTCAAAGAAAATGAGAACGATTCCTAGCTGTCACAACTGCGGCGCATAAAAGGATCTGAGTGGCAGCCCCTCCCACTGGCTATATATACTCAAGGGGAGTGGGCGGGGCTTCCATTTAAAGTGATATTATCTTTCTAAAAGATTCTGAACTGTCTGCGCAGGCGCAGGGATTACATCAGTACATATTAACATTCACCAAAATGAGAAAAATTGTAAAGAACAAACTAAAAGGAACAGTAAAAAAAATCAAATCCCTCCAAAATGCTTGGAAACTATTTAAAAATACCTTAAAACAGGCCGAACTAAAATGCATTCCAATAAAAAGAAAGAGGCATGGAAAGTCCAAAAGGACACAAGTATGGCTTACAAATGAAGTAAAAGATGTGATTGGAAAGAAGAAAAACTCATTTAAGAAATGGAAGGCTCTTCCTACCGAGGAGAACAGAAAGGAACACAAGCTCTGGCAAACTAAATGCAAAGCAACAGTCAGGAAAGCCAAGAGAGATTTTGAGGCACACATAGCAAAGAATATTTAAAAAAAACAACAAAAACTTCTTTAAGTACATCAGAAGCAGGAACCCAACTAGAAAAGCAGTTGGGCCACTCGACGACAATGGTCAGAAAGGGAAAATCAGCGAAGACAAGGAGATTGCTGAGTGGCTAAATGACTTCTTTGCCTCCGTTTTCACACAGGAGGACAGACAACATATGCCTGCAGCTGAGTCAGTTTTTTTCAGGGAGGGAATTAAATGAATTAAACCAGATAGAGATAAACAAGGAAGATGTTCTCACATGCCTTACTAAACTAAATGTCAACAAATCACCAGGGCCAGATGGCATCCACCCCAGAGTTCTTAAGGAACTCAAGTGTGAAATTGCTGAAATTCTAGCCAAAATATATAACCTTTCTCTAAGATCAGGCACTGTACCCGAGGACTGGAGGGAGGCAAATGTAACTCCGATCTTCAAGAAAGGATCCAGGGGTGATCCAGGAAATTATAGGCCAGTTAGTCTAACCTCAGTTCCAGGCAAAATGATGGAAACCATTATTAAAGAAAAAATTACTAAGCACATAGAAGAACAGGCATTGCTGAAGGAAAATCAACATGGTTTCTGCAAAGGCAAATCATGTCTTACTAACTTGTTAGAATATTTTGAGGGTGTAAATAAACACATAGATAAAGGGGACCCAATTGATATTATTTACCTTGACTTTCAAAAGGCTTTTGACAAAGTCCCTCACCAAAGGCTCCTAAATAAGCTCTTCAGCCATGGAATCAGGGGACAGGTCTTGTCCTGGATTGGAACCTGGCTAAACTGTAGGAAACAAAGGGTGGTAATAAACGGGCATTTCTCTGGGTGGAAAGAGGTGAGAAGTGGCGTACCCCAAGGTTCAGTTTTGGGTCCGTTACTTTTTAATTTATTCATTAATGATCTGGATGTAGGAGTGAATTCTGAGGTAGCAAAGTTTGCAGACGACACTAAATTGTTCAGGGTAGTTAAAAATGAAACTGATTGTAAAGAGCTCCAGAAAGATCTCTCGAAATTGAGTGAATGGGCAACAAAGTGGCAAATGCATTTTAACCTAAACAAGTGTAAAGTCATGCACATCGGGGCAAAGAACCCCAACTACACCTACAAATTGATGGGGTCAAAGCTTTCCGAGACAAACCAGGAAAGGGATCTTGGGGTCTTGGTGGACAGCTCAATGAAGATGTCAACCCAGTGCGCAGCAACAGTGAAAAAAGCAAATTCTATGCTAGGCATGATCAGAAAGGGAATCGAAAATAGGTCAGCAAATGTTGTATTACCTCTCTACAAATCGATGGTAAGGCCACATTTGGAGTACTGTGTACAATTCTGGTCTCCGCACCTTAAGAAGGATATAACGGAACTGGAAAAGGTACAGAAAAGGGCAACAAGAATGATCCAAGGGATGGAGCGGCTCCTTATGAAACCAGGTTGCAACGCCTTGGTCTTTTCAGCCTTGAAAGACGGCGTTTAAGAGGTGACTTGATCGAAGTGTATAAAATCATGCATGGGATAGAAAAGGTGAATAAAGAAAAACTGTTTTCTTTGTCACGAAACACTAGGACTAGAGGGCACTCCCTGAAGCTCCAAGGTAGGAAAATTAGGACTAATAAAGGGAAATATTTCTTCACCCAGAGGGTCATTGGGTTATGGAACTCACTTCCAGAAGAGGTTGTGACAGCTGTCAGCCTGAACAACTTCAAGGCAGGATTAGACAGATTCATGGATACCAAGTGTATCGGTAGTTACTGAAAAGGACATTCAAGTGCCACCTCGGAGTTGGTTGAGGTAGGCAGGATTTCCCTGGGTACTGGTTGTGGGGGGGGTCGGGAGCAGGTCAGGGTTTTGCCCTCCCTTTCTGCTCGAGATCCCCGTGTACAACTGGTGGGCCACTGTGTGATACAGAATGCTGGACTAGATGGGCTGAGGTCCGATTCAGCATGGCTCTTCTTATGTTCTTATGTTCTTAACAGAAGACCACGACAGGGAACTCCCATGACCAACAGGAAATACTGGGTTAGGTGGGTATTGGCCTTGAGTTTTGGAGTTGTAGTTCACCTATATTCAGACAGAACTGTTGACTCAAACAATGATGGATCTGGACCAAACATGGCACAATTACTCAATATGCCCAAATGTGAATACTGGTGGAGTTTGGGAAAATAGGCCTTGACATTTGAGAGTTGTGGTTGCTGGGATTTATAGTTCATCTACAATCAAAGAGTATTCTGAACCCCACCAATGATAGAATTGGGCCAAACTTCCCTCACAGAACCCCCATGAGCAATAGAGAATACTGCATTTTCTGATAAGAACATAAGAACATAAGAAGAGCCATGCTGAATCGGGCCTCAGCCCATCTAGTCCAGCATTCTGTGTCACACAGTGGCCCACTAGTTGTACACAGGGATCTCTAGCAGAAAGGAGGACAAAACCCTCACCTGCTCCCGACCCCCACAACCACTACCCGGGAAAATCCTGCCTGCCTCCATCAACACAGAGGTGGCACTTGGATGTCCATTTCAGTAACTACTGATTCCCTTGGTATCCATGAATCTGTCTAATCCTGCCTTGAAGCTGTCCAGGCTGACAGCTGTCACAACCTCCTCTGGAAGTGAGTTCCATAACCCAATGACCCTCTGGGTGAAGAAATATTTCTCTTTATTAGTCCTAACTTTCCTACCTTGGAGCTTTAGGGAGTGCCCCTAGTCCTAGTGTTGTGTGACAGAGAAAATATTTTTCTTTATTCACCTTTTCTAGCCCCTGCATGATTTTATACACTTCGATCAAGTCACCTCTTAAACGCCGTCTTTCAAGGCTGAAAAGACCAAGGCATTGCAACCTGATTTCATAAAGGAGCTGCTCCATCCCTTGGATCATTTTTGTTGCCCTTCTTTGTACCTTTTCCAGTTCCGTTATATCCTTCTTGAGGTGCGGTGACCAGAATTGTACACAGTACTCAGATGTGGCCTCACCATAGATTTGTAGAGAGGCAATACAACATTTGCCGACCTATTTTCGATTCCCTTCCTGATCATGCCAAGCATAGAATTTGCTTTTTCACTGCTGCAGCGCACTGGGTTGACATCTTCATTGAGCTGTCCACCAAAACCCCAAGATCCCTTTCCTGGTTTGTCTCAGAAAGCTTTGATCCCATCAGTTGATAAGTGTATTCGGGGTTCTTTGCCCCGATGTGCATGACTTTACACTTGTTCAGGTTAAAATGCATTTGCCACTTTGTTGCCCATTCACTCAATTTCGAGAGATCTTTCTGGAGCTCTTTACAGTCAGTTTCATTTTTAACTACCCTGAACAGTTTATTGTCATCTGCAAACTTTGCTACCTCACAATTTACTTCTACATCCAGATCATTTATGAATAAATTAAAAAGTAACGGTCCTAAAACTGAACCTTGGGGTAAGCCACTTCTCACCTCTTTCCATCCAGAGAAGTGTCCATTTATTACCACCCTTTGTTTCCTACAGTTTAGCCAGGTTCCAATCCAGGACAAGACCTGTCCCCTGAGTCCATGGCTGAAGAGCTTATTTAGGAGCCTTTGGTGAGGGACTTTGTCAAAAGCCTTTTGAAAGTCAAGGTAAACAATATCGACTGGGTCCCCTTTATCTATGTGTTTATTTACACCCTCAAAGAATGATGATCTTTGGTGACCCCTCTAACACCCCCTTGTGACCCCCCAGGGTTCCAATCCCCAGTTTGAGAAACGCTGCAATAGAAGATGTTAGAAGAGGCTAACCTCTTTATTAGGTGCATCTACACTGTAGAATAATTGCACTTTTAACTGTCATGGCTCAGTACTAGTAAATTACGATACCCGTACATTTAAAAGGTCTTCAATCTTCTTTGCCAAAACATGATGTTTCCTCACCTAAGTAAAAATCCGAGGATTTTATAGACAGTGGGTAGGTGCACATATAAACAGGTTCTCTTAGTCTACTATCTCCACATTAATGCAGATGGAAATATTTTGTTGATAATGGCTCCAATGCAACATTATTCATAGAGGCTGAGATTCTGAAAAGACTGCTGGTCCTGTGCTTCCATACTAGGGCGAATGTTAATACTCAACATTGTTATTGTGCTTACGAAAGCAGCTTCCACCAGTGGAAGTACAGCCTAAAATCTGTTCCAGACAATTGGCAAAGCTGGCTTTCATCAGCAAAGAGATCTGTAGTATACCAGGGTCAGGGATGACAACGTAGGTCCTACTGTACCAAACTGAATTTATGTCTAGAGACCTAGCATGTAACCCCAACTCTCTCTCGGCATTACTTCGCGAACGAAGATTCAGGAAGGACTCATCCCACGCTTTTTACAAGCGCGTTGATGACTAAAAAGGCCAATCTGAGATAGGCAAGTTCGGTTGCAGAAAGCGCAGCAGAAAGTCTCCTTGGGTGATGTTTTTTCCAACTGAAAATAACCCCAACTGAAAACTAGCTAAAATGCCTGGGAAATAAGATGTCTGTGGCCCCTTCCACACAGCTGAATAAAATCCCAAATTATCTGCTTTGAACTGGATTATATGGCAGTGTGGACTCAGATAACCCAGTTCAAAGCAGATGTTGGGATTTTCTGCCTTGATATTCTGGGTTATATGGCTGTGTAATAGAGCCCTAGGACACTGCTCATATGTTTTAATGGAAGTGGGAGAAATCCATAAGTTCCAAATGTTTTTAAGAGGACAATTACTGTATATACTCGAGTATAAGCCTATTTTTCAGCACATTTTTATGCTGAAAAAGGCCCCCTCAGCGTACACTCTAGTGAGGGTCCTGCTGAGAAGGTGTGGAACTGAAAGAAGCCCTTTGTAGGGCTTCTACCAGCTGCATGCCTCCTCCCTTTTCGGCACAGTAATCCAGCTGGATCTCTGTGCCAAGAGAGGATAGGAAGGCATGCAGTCTCTCCTCTCAGCACAGCAACTGTATGCCTCAATTTAATGTAAGTTTATTGGTTTTTATTTTTATTTTGAAATGTACCAGTAGCTGCCGCATTTCCCATCATTGGTGTATACTCAAGTCACTAAGCTTTCCCTGTTTTGTATGGTAAAATTAGGTGCCTCTGCTTATATTCGGGTTGGCTTATATTCAAATATATATGGTAATTATGATCTTTATTTATCTTCAGTGGATCAAATTTTAAAACCTTGTGATGTCAGGTTTGGATTACAAGTTTAAAATATACTATAACCAATATATTGCAATATAGTATAATCAAGTACAGTGTTCGCTCACTTATTGCTGGGGTTAGGTTCCAGGACCTCCCGCAATAAGTGAAAAACCGTGATGTAGGGATGCTCTATTTATTTTAATATTTATATATTATTTTAGTAGTTATACATTATTTTAAGTCTTTATAATCTTAAAATAAAGTGAAGGAAAGACTCTTCAAGGCTGGAGGGAGGACTGAGGAGGGAAAGCACCTTGGGGAGCGGCGGTCGCAAAACCCCACAAAACAGTGAAAATACCATGATATATATTTAAAATTAATATTTTTTGAAATCAGCGAAATGAGTCCGCAATAAGCAAACCACAAAGTAGCGAGGGAACATTGTATTTTGATTTTTTATACCAAAATCCACTATGGATTATGATGAAAATAATTTTAGCGCATTGCAAATTTATACAGTATTTTAAAATATATTAAAAATAATATAAGTTGTTTTTCTTTTACTACAAATAGAGACTATTATCTTATAGTGAGTTAAGCCACTGATTTATATGGCTCAATAAGATCGCATTGGCTGGCAGTGGTTCTCTCAGTTTTCACAAAGTCCTTTAACTGAACCCTATCTATAAACAACAGGGAAAATTTACTAAAAATAGTTTGGTCATAATTAGCACCTTTTTAATCATACTGTATTGGTTTCTAAAAGGACTGCTTAGGTTCCAACAAAAACAATAAAGAATCCAGGTGCACCTGAAAGACTAATACATTTGTTGTGCATTAATGTTTTGTACTACAGCCCACTTCAACAGATCACACTGTAGTTTTCCAATTGATATTTGTAAGTTTATCACTTAATAGATAAATAAAATCACAGTAGCTTATACTTTGATCACAACACACAGCAGTGAAAATACCTTCATACTAGAAACCAATTTCAAGTATAGATGTGGTATCCCTTATCTGAAATGCTTGGGACCTGAGTGTTTTGGATTACCTGTGTTTTGCATTAACTTACACAATAAGATATCTTTGAGATGGGAGATAAGTCCAAATACTAAATTCATTTGTGTTTCATATACACCTTGATACATACAGCTTGAAAGTAATTTTATACACAACATTTTAAATTATTTTGTACATGCATCAAATTTTGTAGACATTGAGCCATCAGAAAGCAAAAAATGTCACTTTCTCAGCCACCCAGGTGGACAATTTTGAATTTTGGAGTATTTTGGAATTTTGGATAAGAAATACTCAACTTGTATTAAAATGAGGACTAAAAACAAAAACAGTACATTATTCAAAGAGGATGTATCGAATTTTCTGGCGATTTAGACAATTTTCTGATAAACCATTTTCTGATAAACTGTTTCAGTTATGTGTGCAGAATCAACAAAAAGAAAGAGACCTTTCTCTAACAAAGTTATTGATGCTTTTCCTCTTAGAATAACTGCCTATGCACAAACTCTAGATGGCAACATTGCACTTGCTGTGTTCCTATGCCAAAATACTACAGCTAGACTCCACATATCGTCTTTATCAACATTTTATGTGCCACAGATCTATAGCTTCTTATTATAAGTGTAATGAAGCAGAAGTTATTGAAGCATTTTATTGATTGCTCAGATCACAAGTTTACTGTCATACTGAATTGGCACCTTAGTAGCTGAAGCAAACTGCTGACACCTTTTTAAAAAAGTGACAACTACATCTATTTCATGACCAGAAATCCATTTTCATCTCTATCAAGACAAGAATGCAATTTTCACTTCATTTAACTGACGTTAGGCCTGCTCAAGGCATGACACTTTGGAAAAGACACAAGTTTAAGGTTCTTAAAATACTTCTAGTAACTAGAATGCAGCTTGGTTGCATGAAAATGTTTATCCATCACTCCCATCAGTAAAATAACTTAACTTGCTAAAAACCACTTATTGAAATCTATTGAGACAGGAAATTTCAGAATTACAGAAACACAATTTTAAGATGTTTTAATGAGAGGCTATCATGCTATGTTACATGTTTGACAGATAGCCTGGCTATTCAACACAAAAAGCTTGTTTCCATATATTATTATGGTACATTCCTCTTAAGTCACTCCACACAGACCTTACACTTCTATTTTGTACAGAAAGCATATAATATTCACCTGTTCAATATTTGTCTAAATTGCGATATATATTTTTCCTCAAAAACATTTGCTTAAACATTAATCAACTGGAAAAAAATATTCTATTGGAATATTTTGCTATTTTTAAAATTTATACAATTATTTATCATTATTGCCTAGGTTTGAAACTTTCTTAAAGTAATATTTTATTACATAGGACTTCTTCATCAATGTAAAATTTTATGCATATTAAGGCAATATTAAAGATGCATTAATTTTAATAGACCATATTTCAATGGAGCATGACTATTAGGAGAATGTTTTTTAAAACTAAAATTCCATAGCAAGGCAAACTATAACCATTTATAATTTACAATACAATATGGTATTTACTGCACTACATACTGACAGGTTCAGTAAGATAATTATTATGCAAAGCTGACATCAAGGATAGCCGATGCAGTAATCAGACTCTCAGACAACAGACACGCTGAGGTTATAAAATGAGGGAAGCTATGAAGAACATTTGCTATCTGTATCTATCCAACATTATCAGAGGGAGTATTAAGTGCAGAAATTGTAAATCAAAGGGCGATAAAATGTCAAATAATGTAAGAATTGCATCTAGAAAAATAATTTGTATGCAAATTAAAATAGTGATATTATGACGCCTTTAATGCTTGCTCTGTAATGAATAGTGTCTTAGATTACACTGAATCCTGCCAGTACTGTCAGTGTATAAATGGTGAAGATCAAAATATATGTTACTTGCCATTTTCATTTTTAAAAAGGCTTTTTGCATTGTAGAGCCATTCCTTTGAAAGAATGTAATACGTTTCTGAACACAGATTAACATTTCTTTCCACTCAATAAGATTTTTTTTTCATGAGTCATTTTGTACTTAAAGGATATTTTAAAATGTTTATGTAAGTTTTGTAACAATTTCACAAGTTTCTTCTCATGATGAATGTGGATTTGAGGGTGGCTTTGAAGAAGTTTGAAAAATTGGGTGGGTTGGAAATTCTGTACTGGTTGTTTGGACAGGGGAAAAAGTCTCCCCAAACAACCAGTTTTACTTTGATTTCAGAACAGTAGCCATTTTTATCCCAGAGAATGAAGGATCCAAACTGGCAATATCTTTTCCTGGATCTGCCGTTTACCCTTTGTGTCACCTTGCCCATGTTGTGTGTTTCATTGATCTTAGTGACAGACAGAACTAATTATTTACTGTGTGGTTCTAAAGGAGGAAAATGGTGACGAATCATTAATATCATTTAAAAAGGTATTTCAGTCATCTCGTTGGCCTCTGTTTAGCTGCTCTGGGGTTGTGAATGACAGCTTCCCTGCTTGAAGCACAGGGAACGCACAGCCTTCCTCATTCACTGACAGTACCATGGCCTTTTCACACGTTCCTTCCACAGCAGTGTTTGTCCCCAAACACTGGGGCTCAGCACAATGGCATTCCTGTTCAACACCCCCACCAACAGCCCCACTACAGATCCTGAATGCTAATGAGGCAGGATGGCCCCTTCCCTTGAAGTGTTAACTGCACTTCATGCTTGCATGTGTATGCTGTTTCCACACTTCCTAATGAATTTTAATATTCCCAACACAGACTTGAATAATTGCATTTGTGCAAAAATCCCTGTCTGCAGGAAATAAAGTTAAATACATCATGACTATTTTATAACATTTGTGGGTACATACAGAAAAAACATATATGCTCTTACATCTAACTGAAAAGCACAATAAAGAAAATACAGCTTCAAATATGTCAATTTTCTTTCTCAGAACACCATGTACAAATTTTCCATCACAGGTCACAAATTATCAGGAGTCTTTTCAGATTTTAAAGGAAAACTCTTATTCGAACACCAAATGTCATAATAAAATTTCAAAGAATATAGTATGCAAAACAGGGCTATAGTAATGGTGCTTTTAAGAAAGAAAAACCAGGGCATCAGTTGTCTTCAAAGAGTCTTAAGAATTCCCTACTTCCTTCAGACTATTGTCTAAGCTTACTTAAGGAAAGCAATGAGAGATAATTCATGCTCTTAATGAAATGGGCATGGGGAAATAATCAGTTAATGTGTGAACTGAGTATTTTGACTTCACTCAAATATTTGCATCCAAAAATGCCAGATTCAATATGCTGCCAGCACACACCTAGGCAGATAAACTAGACCTAAAGAAACAATGTGATCTGTTGTGGTTGAACCTTGTGCGTGTTAATACAGATTGGCTGAAAATTAAGACAAAACGTCAGAAAAATTACTTTATGTTCTGAGTTTTGCACCATAATATATTCCTTGGAATGTTTTGCTTTCAGTTGCATACTGATATTTGAGATCTATCTAAATCAAGTTAAATGTAGTCTTCAAAATTTTAAAGTTTTATGTTAATGAAAATAGGGAAAATAGAAGAGGAGTACAGATAAGTAAACCCTTGAATTGAGAAACGGTCGATGAATGCCTTGCTCTGAGAACATCTCACCAGCTGTGCATCAGAAAGCATCTTTTTCAAAACAGTTTGTCTTGGCAAAAGAACAGCCACTGAAGCCTTTTGACCTAACATGCTCATTTAGCAAAGGTGAGGAAAACAAAGGGTACAACTGCTGATGAGACACCCTTGTCAGGATAGACACATTCGTCTTCAGGAGGATTGATTGTTTTGAACAACTAGAAAACCTTCTGGCTAGAACAGAGTAGTATCTATGGAAAGTGCACAGGTTTGAGCTCTACAGCATGGCTGCTCTGGCTGCTTTTGCGGATGTAGAAAACAGTGTAGTGGGGCACACTTGTTGGTTGCACATAGAGTTGCCTGTGATGCAAGCATGTCTGGGTACATTTGAAGAAGTGGAAGGATATCCATAAAAACTCATGCTAGAGTAAACCAGTAAATCAAATGTGTTCCTGGATTCCTTTATTCCTTTCTATGCCAAAACATGCCTGTGCAGCTACATATTTTCTCTTCCAGCCATAGTCTTTGCACACATTAAATGTTGCTACAAACAGTCTTCTTATCTTCAAGATTAACAAGAACCTGCAGCTGAAACTGGCATCAAGGAAGAGATGCATTGTGTGTTAACTGTTTCACACTAACCTTACATCACATTTCCCTCCTAACAGCATCAGAAGAACAGGGCAAAAATAATATTAAGAAAAGTTATTTGAAGCTTATTAAATGCTTTAAATTCTCATTTTCAAATTATAATGAACATTATTACTAACCATGGAGGTCACCGCTTTAATTTCATAATTGTAAAATTCTTATTATTACTATGATTGTTTTGGAAAGCACAGATATCTCAGAATCATTCACAAACCTTTACTGTTATTACTATTACTAGTTGATTACTCTGAAACTGAACTGCTAAAGAAAACTGAACTAAAATGTTTCTCCTTGAACATATGTTGCTCTTCCTACATTCAAATATATTTATATTTTGAAATGTTTTCTGTATTGTCCTCTGTATACATTTTGCCCATTAAACATTTACCAATGCTTCAAAATCTTTAAAGCAACAGATAATCTGAAAATATATGTTAATGGGCCCATATAAATCAATAAATGTTCAAAAACAGAGACTGTCTGCTTTATTTGATTCCAACTTTGAGAGATAAATACTTTGAATTGTCTTGTACCAGAAGTATCTTACAGGCAAAGGAAGCACTATAAAACAGGGGATTTGTGTAAGTTACTCCACCCCCCACCCCCTTCAAATTGAAATCAGGGTCAAGCATTTCTTGAAAATAGCCCTTCTTGTCAACTACATCATCTGATTATGCATTCTTGATTATTTATCATGGATTACCATTTGCTTAGGGCCAAAACAGTTTATTCCAATGTAAATGCTCATTTCTCTCTACAGCTCTGACAGCAGGAGGTGCTATATAAACAGCATGACTGGCAGGTACTTCTTCCAGCCCTCCTTACCCCACCCCTTAGGAAGGCTGAGTGTGTGAGGGATTCATCTTTCAAACATGGCCTGAGAGCGGTGATAAATCTCATTTTACAGTGCAATATTCATTTGTGATCTCATGTTCAAATACATTCCAATTACTAAATGATTGCTCTCAAAAAATAAACGATGACGATAATAATAATTTGGAAAAGAAATGCACATTTTCTTCAAGTTCAAATCAACTATGTAGATCTTACATAGAAGCACATATCAAACTGTTAGAAAAAATTCAGATATGCGCTCCAGATGAAAATGCAAAATAATTTCATAGATAAATAGCTGTCATCTTCACACACAGAAAACCCCTATCAAAATACAGTAATCTGAACTGTTTTTTAGATTTAAACATTTTATATATACCTAATAACTTTCTGATTGTTGCCTTGTCAATTATTGCCAACATCTCATAGCAAAATATTAATAAAAAGTTAAATATTATTTGGTTATGTTTACATGTGTTATATAAATATATCTATTCTTCCAATCTATTGTTCTTGCATTAGTGAAAAAGAGAAAGATTTATGAAAAATGATGAGTGACCCTAGTCAGAAAAGGCTATATATATATATAATTCCCACAAAAAGAATGCTTCACTAAGCACAGAGCTCAGCAAGAGGGAAAAAAAGATTAGACATATAACACCCCACACTGAAAGACATACACAATTAGCTCCATTATTGTTGGCGTTAAGATTATAGGAGAAACATTTCAACTACTTATCGAGTACCAGAACTCATGCAATATGTCATCCTTCCTTATGACACAGTGCCAATCACAGCTTCTTTTTTTTACAACTAGTACATTTAATAACAAAGGGAAAAAGCAGCTTTTAAAGACGGGATTACTCACCTGTTCACAGTAGTTTCTTGCAGACTTTAATCGCTGGTGTAAGGCCAACAGGACTCCTTGGATATACATCTTTGCTCCAGAGGGGCTGAAACCTTCTCCCTTAGAGACCCAAATAGGTCCCCGCAAAGGTGTGATGGAATTTTGCAAGCATTTATCAAACAGAGGAACTGTACGAGGGCAAAGAAAAGGGGGAGAAAAGAAGACATTGTTTTGACCCAGCTGTAACACAGCCTGAAATGCATCCCCAAACTCAGAAATCTTAACATCTATTATTTATATCTGACCTGGGTTAAGTCTTAGAAAAACAGATCCTGCTTTTCTAGTGGCCACCATGAAGGATGTATTTATATTGAGACCCCCCACCACCCCATGTAAGACTCATAAGCCTTGTGAGCACACCTGAATAGTTTTGAAGTGTGTCTAACTAGCTGCACAGAGTGTCATGGTGTGCACTGATTGCCTTATCTTCTCATTTATCACAGATGAGTTGGAACCAACCTTGCTGAAATCTACTGGCATTGTCCTGATAAAATTGCAAGATCCTTGTTGCCTCAGTGCATAGTTTCCTGTCAAGGAGTGTATATATTTTCAGATCAAATACTTTACACATCTGATCATTGTTAAAATATACTAAGCCGTTTAAAAATGAAGTGTTACCATAACCAGCTTGCATTATAAAAGGACTGATGCCCCCAGCATTAAAATAAAATGATTAATGTAATGTTTGTGTTTGTCTTTTTTTAAGTTAAGAGGAAACATACATAGATGAGAACACATATGCAAAACAATGCTGGTTTCACCTTTTGTAATCATTTTCCATCAGAAGTTGAGAAGAATACTTACCCATGCAAATGAATGGCAGACACTTAAAATACCTTTACATTTCTAAATTACAACTATAGGTTTTCTATTAAGGGGATTCCTCATACGTCAACCCCATAGTGTAAAACAGTCAAGAGCACTGCCATCAATAAAACCTGAAATTAGAATGTGTTTATTTTTTCTCCTAATCATGATAAACTAATGCTAGCAGAGAATTGCTTTCGGGAAAGGAACAGTGCTTATTGCTCTTCATTTACTATGTACTTAAGATTACTTCTATGGAAAAATTAAACTTTCATTTGAAATCTAGAACCATGGGGTTCCCACAGCAACATTTCAGATCAGTACTTTCTTGAATCTATTTACCCATATTTCCACTCCAAGAGACACTGGCTCTTGGAACAAGCTGAACTAAATACATGGAAAGAAGATAAATATATCTAAAACTAGAAATGAAGAAATGGGTGGTGATGTTCAGGGCAAGACAAACTCGGATAATTTCATATATGCAGGGAGATAGGATGCCCGCCTTTTCTGGTTAGGGTTTGTAGTCCTCTGCATCTTCTCAGACTTTCTCCTCACAGTGAGTATTATTGTATTCTCTGACACATTCAGAGGATAGCGAACATAAATTACAAAACGCAAGCATCCCATTTCCCTACGAAGAGACTACTTGGGTTAGTGTTTAATTTTTCAGAATTCTAAATGTGTGAATGAAACAGAGAGGCAGACAGGAAATGCCTATCCTCACCTTATGAATTCTGCTTCTAGTTCTAAATGTGTGAGAGAACACAGGCTATGCTGTCGTAGCAGTACGTGAAAATACACTCTGCATCAACTATCAATATTCGTAATGCTCAGACTTGAATCTTATTAATTCCTACTAGCAAACATCCACTGAATCAATGTAACTAACATCAGTGTTGGCTAGCGAAGTTACCATTGATTTGTCAGTCAATCTTTTATTGTATTTCATTAAAAGCCATTAAAAGCCACATAAGAACACACAATCCCCCCCAAAATTGCAGAAATATCAGGTTAGTAGTTCTCATGAACAATCCACCTCACGGCGGACTGATTGCATATGGGTTTGTTTTTTTTTTGGGGGGTTGCATTCTTAGAAAACAAAGCATTTTAAATATGTGACATATAGGTCACAACTACCGTTTTAGTGGGCCTACTTAGATAAGACTAGGCTGCAAGGTATAGAGAGGGATGCCATGGGTCAGTAGTGAGGGCAAATCACTGCATATTCTCATAACC
The DNA here is from genome assembly GCA_030556195.1 of Anolis apletophallus. NCBI lineage: Eukaryota > Metazoa > Chordata > Lepidosauria > Squamata > Anolidae > Anolis > Anolis apletophallus. The sequence goes on from JARBWK010000002.1 coordinate 78,482,382, forward strand.
AGTCAAATTTTCTGTTAAGTTTTAAGCTGAGTTTTAAGGCTGGATTTTAAGCTGTTATTTATTGTATTAAATATTTTTAAAATTGTATTGCCTATTAGATGCAATGCTGTACAGTTTTGTAGCAATCCTTAGTCAACATTTTCAGAACACCTTTTACTCTTAGCACTGACTCTACTCTTTTTCAGTCATGTTCTTCGTCTTTTAGAGGCATGTGCTATAACAGGAAGGGTGTCATGGACTTTGGAGACCAGGGTTTCAATCCTTGCTTGGCCATGGAAACCCATGTGTCCCTTTGGCAAGTCACACACTTTCAGCCTCAGAGGAAGGCAACATCAAGCCCCTTCTAAACAAGTTTTGCAAAGAGTTTCCATAACTTACAAATTCCTCACACACCAATAATGTTTGAGATTATAATTTTTCCCTTTGGGTAAGATAATAAATGTATCCTCACTGCTGGCTAGATAACCTCTTTTGATATCCTACTTGCTCCTAGCAGCCAACTGTGCTGCATGAAGCAGGAAAAAGATCTTGTAAGCCATAACTCCAGACTGTGCGGACACAAAATCTATCAGTAAAATAACTCAGATCTTCAAAATTAATTCTTTATTTTAGGGTCAATGTATAAGGCAAGAGTAGAAAAAACATGGGTCATGGGCCCATTTGTGGCTCCTTGAAATTACCCAAGAAAGTATCAGTCCCAACCCCTGGATACCCTCCATCTAGGAAAACAAACCTCTACGACAGGCATCCTCAAACTGCAGCCCTCTGGCTGTCTGGGCCTCCAACTCCCAGAATTCTTGACCATTTAACAAGCTGGCCAGGGCTTCTGGGAGTTGGAGGCCCTTTTGGAGGCCTGCAGTTTGAGGATACTTGCTCTACAAAATGTCACTTGTGCTCCCAGAAGCATTAGGAGCAATGACAACTTTGCCATTTACAGGGAGCGCTTGGGTCTATGTTCCCAAAGCAGAGTTTGGAAAGATGAAGTGACCAGAGGAGAAGAAAAATCACCCCCAAACTCTCAGAAGTTGCCCATCTCTGATGTAGGGACATGAGAGAAGTAGGATCATAAAAGCCACCCCAAAAGTCTGGAATAATCTGCCAGAAGAGCTCTGACAGCTAGATCAGCTGTTGGAATTTATAACCATCTAAAGACACATCTCTTCCAACAGGCCTACCCAGACAGTTTTTAACTGTGATCCTTAAACTCATGTCCTTTGTTTGGAGTCTGTTTTGTGTATTTTAATATGTATTTTATCTCTCTTTTTTATAGAGGTACAGGCTTGGTAGATGAAGGGAACACTGTGAATATAGTATATCTTGATTTCAGTAAGGCCATTGACAAAGTTTTCCAAGACATCCTCACAATGAAGTGATTAACATGTAAGCTAGACAACACTACTGTTCAGTGGAATGCAGTTTTAATGTGACTCTTTTATGGTAATATGTAATTTTTTTGCAATGTTCATGTTTTTTTTTATTGTGTTGTAATCCGCCTCAAGCTGCGCAGAGAGGTAGGTAAGAAATAAAATTATTATAATTATTATTAGAAAATCTAGATGTTTCTAATATTATCAATATTCATAAATATGAAATATGCTGTTCCCTTCCAGACAAGACAACTGATGTCTTCAATGAGATAGAATGGAACATTATTTTTTCTCTGTTGTGTAGAGAGAAAAAAGAAAGGAACAGTTGCTCAATCAGCTTTTAGGATATAGACGAGATTTCAAACTGCCTTCAAATTCCAGAAGACATTTATCTCTGATTTTAGCAGCAAATGACTAGGCTAAACTACATCATAATATAATAATAAAACTTCTGGTCCAGCTTATCTGTCCGAACACATCTCTCCCTATGAACCATGCAGGTGTTTGAGATCATCTGGAGAGGCCCTGCTCTTGGTCCCGCCTTCTTCGCTGACCCAATTGGCGGGGACGAGAGACAGGGCCTTCTCAGCAGTGGCCCCTCAGCTATGGAACACCCTTCCTAGGGACATTAGATCAGCCCCCTCCCTCCTAACATTTCGAAAGAAAGTCAAGACTTGGCTGTTCGAGGAGGCATTCGCAGATGAAGTTTAATTTTTGATTGAGACCAACGGAATGTTATGACAATGCAACAGAAACCAATTTTAAGAATGAGACACTGAGATTTATATTTTATAACAGTGCTGTCCAACTTCTTCCGGCCCAAGGGCCGGAAGAAGTGTCACTGATCACCTGGGGGGGCCGCAGATGATCAGTGAGCAGGGGGCGGGGCCGATAGCGGGGGCAGGGTGGGGCGGGGGGCGGGGCCAGCTGACTTCCTCCTCCTTCGCCCCTCCTCCTACCCCGCGGACGCGCCGCGGTGTGGGGAAGGAGGAGGGCCGAAGGAGGAGGAGCCAGCTGTCTTCCTCCTGTCTGTATCGCCCCCTCCGTCCCTCTCTTGGCGCCGCCGTTGCGAGGCAGTTCGCAGCGGCGCCGCTGAGAAAGGGAGAAGGGGCGATCAGGCAGGAGGAAGATAGCTGGCCCTCCTCCCTGTACCGCCGCCTTGTCCCTTTCGGCGGCTGCGCTGCAAACTGCCTCGCAGCGGCGGCGCCCGAGAGGAGAAGGGCGATCAGGCAGGGAGGAGCCAGCTGTCTTCCTCCTGTCTGGATCGCCCCCTCCGTCCCTCTCTCGGCACCGCCGCTGCAAACTGCCTCGCAACAGCGGCGCCCAAGAGAGGGAGAAGGGGCGATCCAGGCAGGAGGAAGAGAGCTGGCTCCTCCTCCCTGCCTGGATCGCTTCCATCCCTCTCTCGGTGCCGAAAAGGGCAGAAGGCGGCGCCAACGGCAGCGCGTCACAGGCCTGGCGTGACGCTGCCCTTGGCACCGCCTACTCCTCCTTTTCGGCGCCCCCTCCTTCCTAGGCCGGGGAGCCGCCGAAAGGAGGAGTAGGCGGTGCCAAGAGCAGCGCGTCACGCCAGGCCTGTGACGCGCTGCTCTTGGCGCCGCCTTCTGCCCTTTTTCGCGGCTCCGCCCCCTAGGGAGGGGCGCCAAAAGGAGGAGCTAGCTCTCTTCCTCCTCCCTGCCCTGCCTCCCCTCCCCCGGCCGCCATTTTTTTAAAAAAAATCGATATTTTTAAAAAATTTAAAAATGGCGGCTGAGGGCATAGGTGGGGCCGTGTCCAACAGGCTACGGGGCCGGATCCGGCCCCGGGGCCGCCAGTTGGACAGCCCTGTTTTATAATTTTAACTGTTAATTGTTTTACATGGTTGTTTTAATTAATTTTTATATGTTTTATCTATGGGCATTCATTGCCATGTGTTCACCGCCTCAAATTGCCTTCGGGCTGAGAGGGGCAGTATAAAATATAGTAAATAAATAAATAAACAAACTTTATTTATACCCTGCCAACCATCTCCCCAAGGGGACTCGGGGCGGCTTACATGAGGCCAAGTCCAATGACACATAATAACATAACAGCAAATAAAACAACAATACAATCAATATACGTAAACACTAACAGACAGTTTTAAACCATTCTGGGTGGGCCAAATGTGAAATATTAAAAATTTAAAATAAATAACACTGGATGCGAACAGGTCAAATGTATGTAAACAGGAAGGTATTAAAGGATAATGTGGGGCAGACAACCCAACAGGTAATTAAAGTGCTTATGAGGACATTTTGCAAGGAATTTGTCACAACAGGGCGTTATTTGCTTTATTCAGGGAAGGCACATTGGAACAGCCACGTTTTCAGGCTCCTCCTAAAAACTGCCAATGTGGGGGCTCACACACCCATTCCTTGAAATTCAGGTAATCTTTATCCCAAACTGGTCCTATCTACATTGGGTTTTTAAAACATGCATTTTGTATGGATCTGACTTTGATGTATTTTGGTCCTTTTGCTAATGCTTCATAGAAATGGGCAACTCAAATCCAAAAGAATTAACCTGATGTGAATATATGTAGATTTCTACATAGCTCTTAGCAAACTTTGTTGAGGCTACCAGTGAAGAATCCAGTAGGAAAATGCATAATCAAAGTGTTAATCAATATCATAGAATCATAAAGTTGGATAGACTACAAGGGCCATCTAGTCCAACCCCCTTCCATACGGAAACAGCACAATCAAAGCATCCCCGACAACCTCTGCTTTAAAATCTCCAGAGGAGACTCCACTACACCCCAATACAGCATATTCCACTGCGAAACAGCTCTTACCATCAAGAAGTTCCTTCTGATGTTCAGGTGGAATCTTTTGTCCTCCACTTTGAATCCTTTGCCCTGTGTCCTTCTCTCCACAGCAACATAATACAAGCTTGCCTCCTCAGTGTGACATTTCATATATATATAATTATAGCTATCATGGCAAAGTTCCCCATGGCATCCTCATGAAGAAGCTAATAAAATATGAACTAGACAACACTACTGTTAGGTGGATTGGGAATTGATTGACTGGCTGAATCCAAAGGGTACTCCTCTTCAGCTTTCTTTTCTCCAAGCTCCCTAAGCTGCTTCTCATAGGGCTTGGTTTGATCATTTTGACTGCTCTTCTTTGGACACATTCCAGCATGTCAATATCCTTCTTGAACTGTGGTGCCCAGAATTGGACACAGTATTCCAGGAGAAGGTGTGACCAAGACAGAATAGAGTCAGACTATGGCTTCCCTCGATCTCAACACATACTCCTATTGATGCAGCATAGAATCCCATTGGCTTTTTAAGCTGTTGCATCACAGTGCTAACTCATGTTTAGCTAGTGGTCTTCTGAGACTCCTAGATCCTTTTCACATGTACTGTTTTCAAGCCAGGTGTCACCCATCCTATATCCATGTATTTCATGTTTATTCCTAAAGTGTAGTACTATATATTTCTCAGAAGTGAAAGTCATTTTGCTAGTTTGGGTCCAGCTCTCTAATCTGTTAAAGTAAAGTAAATCTTGTTCTGATACTATTAGCTATCCCTCCCAATTTGGTGTCATCTAAAAATTTGAAAAACTTCAGATCTTGAGTAGCACTGGCCCCAGAACAGACCCCTATGGCACCCCCCTGGCAACCTCTCCAGGATGAAGAGCAGCACCCTCTGGATTTAATCAGTAAACAATTTCCAATCCACTGAACAGTAGCGTTGTCTAGCTTACATGTTAATCACTTCATCGTGAGGATGTCTTGGAAAACCTTGTCAATGGCCTTACTGAAATCAAGATATATTATATTCACAGTGTTCTCTTCATCTACCAAGCCTGTAACTCTATAAAAAAAAAGAGATAAGATTCACCTGGCAGGATGGCATGACCTGTTTTTGAGAAACCCATGTTGAATTTACATTATTTTAAAGTGCTTAGTGGTTGTCTTTTTAATCACTTGCTCCTGAATCTTTCCCGGGACTGATGTCAGGCTGACTGGATGGTAATTGTTTGGATACGATTTTTCCCCTTTTTGAAGATTGGCACATTTGCCTTCTTCCAGTCTGCTGGAACTTCTCCTGTTCTCCAGGAATTCTCAAATATGATTACCAGTGGTTTTGAAATTACTTCTGGCAATTCTTTTAATTCCCTTGGATGTAGTTCAATCATTTTAAAAGGGTGTTACCTATGCTATTCTCTGAAAAGCAATGTTCAGGAAAGCCTTAGACATTTAATGAAAAACACACATGGGATTTAATTATGCTGCATAACTGCTGACCAGTATCATATTTGCTACTTATGAGCAAAGTATTTTGAAAGCATCATGGCATATTAATAGAGGCTGAAATTTTTCTCCCTGTATTTCTAAAATGAAGGTGGAGTGGAGGAGTAGAGGGTTTGAGCCATCCTCACCTTCAAAATAATCAGGCAAAACAAAACCAACAAAACTAGTGAGTAGTTGAGCCTTGTCTTGAATTATTATTCAGAAGTATACTAAATGATGAAGAAAACATATACACACAAGTATATGAAGGACTGCTTGCTGTATATGATGGATGTTTCATCAGGCTTTTGAGAATGATTAGTCCCTAGGTCCTTCCCTAGTCCATCAGATAGGATTCTGTTCTGCTCTTTACCCACTTCCCCGGCCTTATGACACACTGATGCGCTATCCATTGCCCAGCCCTTTATAGTTGGCCAGTTCCATTTTGTAATCCTGCCATTGGTATTTTGAACCAGTCTGATGGAGTTACAATAAAACTGGGTTTTTTGTTTGTTTATGTTTTAGCAGGATTTTATATGTTATGATGTTTTATTTTAATTTACTTGTATGGTTTTTCATTTGGGGCAATTGAATGTTTTGCCTTATAGGTTGGAAACCGCCTGAGTCCCTTAGGAGATAGAGCGGTATACAAATAAAGGTTTATTATTATTATTTGAAACACAAAAAGATTAGTACACAGCAAACAAGGTCACTCTGCTGGCTGTTGTACTGGATCACACGTCGGACACTTCCCAAGTGTCTAGGATTGTGTGATGTATCAGTGAATAATGCATGCAGATCCCAGTAGAGTGGCCTTGTGCAACAGACAGATGGTAATTTTGTCAGCGCTGATTTTATTTAAGTGCAGGCCAAGGTCTTTAGGCACTGCACCCAATATATTATTATTATTATATGTACACTTACATGTGAGTAAGGTACAATTAACATGTAGAAATTCCAGATGCAGCTTGTGCTCATAAGACTCTTGATTCTGAAGGAATACTAAATAATAATGGGTGGGAAAATTTGCCCTCCTACTCTCTGTGACCTCAAGCACTGTGATAGATGTTATGAATGCTTGGCTGGAGGAACCAGGTCAGAACAGAATAATGCCCTGGCTTCAATGGCCCAAGAGAACATTCTCTCTTCAAGAGTTGTTTCACAGCGTTAAAGCTGGGCTTACCTCCAAAAGTAAGAAAATGAGGTAGAGGGAAGTTGCAGCAGCTATTTGTGCTTGTGTGTGTGTGTGTGCTAGGGAAAAAAACCATTATTTCAAAATCAAACTTACAACATTGTGACTTAGAGTCATCTTTGGAGTATTTTTTTTTTACTTTCTGCATATGCTCTGGGCTAGTATCCCACAATACTTTAGGGTTTTAGGACATTGCTGCCCCAGAGCTAAGTCACAGAATCATAGAGTTGGAAGGCATCCCAATAGTCATATAATCAACTTCTGCCAGGGCAGGAATCCAAAGTAAAGCATTTTTGAGAGGTAGCCATCTATCTTCTGCATTTTTCAATGCAGCAGAGCCCACGATTCTCCAAAATAGTCCTGCAAATGACCTTGTGCATAGTACAAGAAGAAGAATAGTGTAGATTAACGCTGTATGCATTCGCTTTTCTGTAAAATATATAATTCATTTTTGGTTCTGCAGCCATAGTGATAGTTTGATCAATTACCATAGAAACTATTTTTAAATGGGAGAAATTCCAAACAGCTATAGTAAGAGAGAAGCAAAAAGGATACAGGAAAAGTTCAAATGGTATAGAGATGTTATGTCAACACAGACTAAAAATATAGAAATTTTTCCCTCCCCACTTGGGCTCATTATACACAAGGATTTATGGTCTTCTCAGAGAGAGAGAGAGAGAGAGAGAGACAGACAGAGACAGAGACAGAGAGAGAGAAACAAACATCCACCTCTTGCTTCTCATTCACTAAATCAGTAAGTGGCATGAATGCCTTACAAAACTTTGCTTCTTCATAACCTTAATTTTTCTGTGTTCTTGATATGTGAATTTAGTTTTACAAATTCCTTTAGAGTCCAAGAGAGTTTGTCCAATTCTACAGCATTTAGCTGATGTAGGAACATAACCCTGCAGAATGAGACTAAGGCCCCAACTGCATTGCCCATTTAATGCAAACTATGAGGTTGAATGAAAAGTAATGCCTCCACATTCGTAACTCCTCAACAGATGGCAGTACTGGTACTGGCTTCTTCAGCAAACTCTCCTTTACAATTCCATTTTGGCAGGAAGACTTAGCATTGAACAGTTGTGTTGTTAAAGTGCGAAGTATGGAATCCTGCGCAGATGATCAGTCAATGCGACTTAAGCAATGTGCATTCATTGAATTCTTGATAGCAGAAGGTGTCACCCTAAAGGAGATTCATCAGAGAATGCAAGCTGTTTGTGGTGATTGTGTTGATGTGAGTACTGTACGTCATTGAGTGAGTTTAAAGATGTTGAGGTGGGAACATCTGACTTGCGTGACAAACAGAGTTGGATGTCCTGTGACAGCAACCACTGAGTTTCACAAGCAAAAGTTTGACAAATTGATTCAGGACGATTGTCGTATCACTCAGAGAGAAATTTCAAGCATAATTGGCATTTAACAAGAACATGTGGGACACATTATTGCTTTGCTTGGCTATTGGAAGATCTATGCACAATGGGTGCACAGCAGAACTTCAGAGACTGGAACTCACCACCATATGGCATCCTCCATTCAGTCCAGATTTAGCACTGTCTGACTTCTATCTGTTCCTGATAATGAAAGAAGATCTGTGGGGACATCATTATGCTTCTGATGAAGACATTGAGAGAACTGTGAGACACAGCTTACAGAAACAGAGTGTTGACTTCTTCCGTGACTGCTTCAGAAAACTTGCTCATCATTGGCAGAAATGTATCCAATTGTCTGGTGATTATGTGGAAAAGTGAATAGTGGTAGTTAAAGAGCACATTCTAAGGATTATTTCTGCATTTGATTTATTAAACTATTTCCATCCAAATCCAAGTAACAAAGGTAGAGTCATTGCTTTTCATTCAACCCTCGTAGTATCAAAGAAAGTGGTTTAGCTGTTGAGATGATTGCATAGGAATCATCTCAGAATCAGTTGGAGGCTTAGATGGTGATTCCACAAACCACAGAGCACTGATTCTCATTAAGGGCTTCCTTATGCACAGTTTTGTGGAAGTTTGTTGTCTGGACACCACAGTTCAAAGCCAGCTTCTTATTTAGACATGCCCTTACGCAATGATTTATGTAACAGAAAAGGCTTTAGTGGAAATGTATTTTTGTCTTTTCTATTATGTTTTTATTTATTATGTTTTGTGTTTTATACATTTTTAAGTTTCTGTTCTTAAGTAAACAATCATATAGCTGTTTAACGTTTGAATTAATATTTTAAATACTGTAGGTTACCTTGGATCCTGGACAGAGAAAGACAGGATATAGATCAAATAAACAAAATAATGTCCTTTATATTGCTTTTTTACTGGAAACATAAAAAACAAGGAAGGCTGAGTACACCAACAGGGAAGCAAAGTCTGATTAAATTAAAGGGCAAATATTTTTACAATTAAGATGATCATGGGTTAAAGCCCCACAAATTAAATATAAAGATTTCCCCCCATTCTGTTGCTGCTGTTGTTAGCAGCTGTCAAGTCAACTGCAATTTAGGGCAACACTAATAGAAGAATTCTAATTCACTCTATCATTGACAGCCCTGTTCATGTCTTCCAGAGCCAGGGCCATGGCTTCGCTAATTGAGTCTATCCACTATTAATGCTGTCTTCCTCTGTTCTACTGGCTTCCATTCTCCCAAGCATCATTGTCTTTTCTAGGGAGTCATGTCTTCTTGTGATATATCCAAAGTACAAGAGTCTCAGTTTAGTCATCTTGGCCTCTCAGGATAGTTCAGGCTTCATAGGTGAGGTGGTGGATGGTTGAAAAATCCAATGAGATAGCCCCTGATAAGCGATCTGTAGGCCCTCTTTGCTAGGGGAATAAGACACACATAATAGCATTGTGTTTTGCTCATTGCTCAGGTTAGATCCCTGTAAAAGAGGATAGCCCTCCTGACATTGAGGAGATGAAGTTTCTGCTCTAGGGTGTTGGAGGGGACCTGGAAGAAAGCAGTAGAATGATGTCCTTGTTCTTGTGAAAGACAGACACTACCTTTGGCAGAAAGGTAATGTCCAGGTGGAGAACCACTCTGTCCTTGTAAAAAAGGAGGTAAGGCTCATCGACTCAGCACTGCAAGCTCTGATGGGTGGCAATTCGACTGATGGCAACCAGGAAGGCCATCTGCCAGGACAAAAGTCTCAGGTTAGTTGTAGCTAGGGGCTCAAATGGTGGGTCCAAATCTTTGATAGTATAAGCTCAAGGCTACATCCCATCATGAGCGGTTTTGTGAGCAGGGCCAGGGGAGGATGAAGGTTGGTCTAGCCCCGTACAAAAGGTCTTTATGAGATGGTTCAAGAAGAGGGACGGGTGTCCTCTAAGTTGTAAAGACCAGGAGAGAGCAGCCAAGTAAATCTTTATGGAGGTGATTGCCAGGTTCCTGTTCAACAGCATGAGGAGGAAGTCAAGGACAACTGGGATCAAGGCTGCATCGAGTTAAGTTGCTCAAGAGACGAGGAAGGAGGAGAAGCAGATAAGTTTGTAGGTGTAAGATTTTGATGTGGCCAGTTTGTGTGTTGCCTGAAGGATAGTGTGGAGACCTTTGGGGAGGTTGGCTAGGATTGGATCTTCCAGGCAGTGAGGTGGAGGGAGGGGACATATGGGTGTAGTATCTTGCTGCCCTTTGTCGGGAGAAGTTGAGGGACCGGAGGAAAGGTGTGGTAGTGGCCCTTCAACAGGTGCATCAGGGCAGAGTACTCCATTTCTGGACCAGACTGGAGCCACTAGGATGCAATTGATGTGGTGAAGGGAAATTCGCTTGAGCACCCTTGGAAACAGAGGGAGATGTGGGAAGCCATAGAAGAGGGACCCTGTCCATTCGAGGAGGAAGGCGTCTGTCAAGGTATCCAGTTTCATCCTGGCCACAAAGTTGGGGAGGCAAAAAGATTTATGGATGGTGAGCCCCAATGTTTGAAAACTGGGTGGAGGCGTCGGAGGTCAGGCCTTCACTTGCTGCAGATCAAGCTGGAGTGGCTTGTGAGGTCATTTTGTTTTCCTGGGAGAAGTGTTGCTTGAGAATATTTATTGTGGTATATATGCCAATTTCATAGCTGCAGAGTCAGTGTTATAAATCTTCTAGACCTGGTGCCACCCTGCTTCTTTATATAATACATTACTGTGGTGTTGTCTGAGAGGATTAGCACATGGCTGTCATGGAGTACTGGGTTGAAAACTCAAAGGGCCTTGAAGATGACCAGGAGTTTGAGGAGGTTTATGTGGTTTTCTGTTTTTGCTGGGTACCACAGGATCTAGGTGGCAAGGTGGCTTTAGTGAGCTCCCCATCTGAAGATGGATGAATCCATCCTCAGGATTCAGGTTGGAGGGGACTTGTGGAACAGTACTCCAGTGCAGACATGGTATCTGATCTTCCACCAGGAGAGGGATTGATGGATTGGTTTTAGGATGGTGAGGTATTTTGAGTTATGTTGTAGCAGCGGATTGAATCTGTTCACAAACCACTTTTGAAGGGAACAGATGCAAAGTCATATATAGGGCATGTCTGAGACCATGGGGGCCCTGTGTCCAAGGATGTGTGCCCAAAATCTGGCAAAGCGAGCAAGGCGAGTCCAAAATGGTAAACCTTCATCTGATAGGAGTGGGTTGACACATGTACCAGATGAGGAACTTGATCTTATGAGGATCTTGCATCATCCCAGGACCCATCAAATGGGGTACCTGGGTTTGTTAGTCGTGTTTGGGCAATTTAGCTGGTATTGCCCCTAGTGAATTTTTTTGCTGGGGCTCAGGGGTTGAGGCTGGAGGTGACTTTTTGTTGTAGTGAAACAGTGGAGAATTATATCTCCTGTACTGATGAAGCTAGCTCAGTTTCTGGTGGTAAGTCGTGGTTCTACACTTGGCTGCTAGAATCTTAACATCCTAGTTGAACTTCATCCGTGCTTGCATTGAAGAGTCCTAAGGTGTGAAGTGGAAGGTCTTCTATGACCTGTAGAGAAGCCAAGGAGTACCAATGATTGAAGCAAGTGTCTGATCGTAATTGCGTGTGCAATCATCTTGCCTGCAGTATCTGCCATATGCTTTGCCATCTGGGTCTGATGGTGAGCTAGCAATGTCACCTCTTGTTGGAGGGTGTTGAGGACTTCTCTATCCTTTTTGGATAACTTGGCATGGAACGGGGCCACCTTCTCCTATAGGAGTTGTTGGAACTATATGTAGGCTCCATAGTTCACTAGGGTTGTAGCATAGGCATTTTTCAGCAGAGAGAGTTCTATGGCAAATGATAATACTGATTCCAGGTCCTTGGAGTGGTCATCTGAGGAAGATATCTCTTATGCCCATTGTGGTGAACAAGGTGCTGGGACCTGAGGTTTTGAGTTTTGTTTTGATGTAGTTTGCTTCGACATGGATGCCTGAGCCGCTTTTAAAGCCTGGACGTTTTCCAGCCTTGGTCATGTTGTGGGGAAGTGGGTTGGTCTGCGAAGAGCTGTCGTTAGGCCTGTGGTGGTGACAGTGGAGTGGTCGAGAGCAATCTTTGTATAATGGTGTCTGAAACCTCTGAGGAGAGTCTAGAAGCTCACTTTTTGATAAAGGTTCAGCTACTGAGTATGGGTGCAAATGTGGGGCCCGTGCCGGAAGGGACAACGCCAACGACTGACATGAGGACTGCTCTGAGGAAGTTGTCAGTTCTTTCCTGGATAAAGCAGACAAAGCGGACTGATGAGTCTTCCTCCTTTTGGAGGCCCACTTAGATGCAGCTTTTCTCATTGATGTAGTATATTTCTTTAATTACCTCAATGTTTGGGAGGAAGCGATAGAAGGTGTCTTAGATGCTGACTGTGCAAGAGCCTTCTGGTATAACAAAGAGTGAAGCCTTGCTTCTCTGTTGTTTCTGGCCTGTGCAGTAAAGACCTGGCAATGCTGGCATGTTCCAACAACATGGCCTTCTCCAAGGCTGAGGAGGAACAGCGAGTGTCCATCTGAGCTGGGGATCTTCGCAGAGCAGCTCGTGCAACATTTGAAGCATGTTGTAGACTTTTTGGGTGAAGAGTGAAGGTTTCAAAGTGGCTTTGAAAATCTCTGTAATGAACGCTGGGAACGTTCCTGCAACATTTGGTCCTAAGCATGTTGAACCCAACACAGACTTTTTCCATCATCCCAAAGACCCAACCCCTAGGGTGAAGAGTCAGATCCAAATGTTTCAAAGTGGCTTTGAAAATCTCAATAAAATTTACTTTAAAAAAACAAAAACAAAGTGGCTGTGGCAGTGGGGGGGAAAGGAACTGGGGAACCGCTGGCCAGGGTGCCTTTTATGCCCTGGGTAGAATGGACATGCTTATGCCAAAATTTAAAATTAAAGTTTGGGAAAGCTTTCCATTGGAACCTGCATAGGCACAGTTAAAACCATTTGTGTGTATTCAAGAGACCACGAAGAAGGGGAGCTGGCAGAGGCTGGGGAGACCATGAGAAATCAGGCACCTGGCTGTGCTGAGTGCCTGTACATAGTAAGGACTATGGAAACTGAAATGCAAAATGCAATGAAATATAAAATGCAAGAAGTATAAATAATGTTATATAACTACATTATTACCAGTAGTCATTCCTAAACAATTTTCATTAATGTTTTTAGTATCTATTTACTTTAAAACTATGATCCATCAGCTGGACACAGACTGACACTTCTTATTAGTTTTGTGTGTGTGGTGCCTAAGAGCCATGATGCAAAGGAAAAACTACGGCAAGCAAATCTGATGTAGTTGTCATACCCTTCAAGGATTTATCTTTTCCCACCCTCTGGAGATAACATATGTCTTGTCATCTGATGTTCACATGTGCAATCACAGAAAAGTTTAACAGGATATACTTTATAATAAAAACAAATAAACACCAGGGAGAAAGAGTGAGAAAGCAAAAATATGTTAATCATTCCACAAAACCCAAACAACTCCAGTAATTTTTAGATAAATAAATGTTAATAAGTCTTCTGTAGACTTCGTTCTCTGTGTTGTTGCAACCAAGAAGTACTAGTAGTTGATTCAATTATTTCTATGCTGTTTTAGTAAAAGTAATGCAATTTACAGTATTTGGTGCACAATATCTAAAAGTGTGGCCTGCAGAGTCCTGCTGAGTGATAGAGAGAACACACACTATGTTTAAATGATCCCGACATATTTTACTCAAACAAAACTAATCCAACAGCTGTTGTGTACTTTTGTTTATGTGTTATATGTCAAATCTTATTGTCCCCAAGGTACTTACGAGAGATGCTTTAGCAGTCACTCTCTTAAATACTGATGCCTACCCGAATTTGGATTTTTCCACTATTGAACAGAATGACAAGCACACGATTGCTGTACTTAAAGCAATCTTTCACAGCTGCCTTGTTTCTTCACTGATCCCATTAAATTGACGGCATATGCCTGTGGGGTCTACAGTGTTACAATACTGCTGAACAAGATGCTGATTTGTTCAATGTAGTTGAACAGCACAGGCTTTATTGGGGGAAGATACATTTCTTGGGTCACTTTCTATTTTACCTGAGTAAAATTTAATTTAGACACTTATCCCTTGTGGCTCTTACAGAGCACCTGGTTATGTTAATTGTTTAGATGTTCATGAACTCTGACACTCAAAATGGCTAGCAAGCATAGAGTACTACGAAATCGTTTCATTTCTAAAATGCAACATGAGTCATGTCTTTTCTAAGACTGAGCGAAGTCGCTGTGCATTAAATATGCTGGCACATCTTCTGCTTGAGCAAGTGGACCAAAATGGTGTGAATTGTTAATGCCTTGCTGCTTTGGTTCACGGCTTGTGATTGATCATTTGTAACTATATCTACTCCTTGTTCCATGAAATCAAGTATGGAGTAATGGGTTCATCAGATTTTTGGGTTAAATTGAGAGTGAAGAGGTACTGTGTGTGGAAATAAGAGTTGCCATGTTTGGGGCTGGCCTTGTAACAGCATGGATTCTAAAGGCGATATTCAAAACCACTTCACTCATCATACGCTTACTGATTCTGAATAGGGCCCATTTGCAGGGGACATTTGGTAGTTTTCCAATAGACTTTGTGCCTCTTCCTACTTCTATTATTCTTTATACTTCTTTCCATAGCAAAGTCAAAAGAGGGCAAAGTAGAAAATAAATATATATAACTATCTTTATACATAGAAACATAACATAGTTTTCAAGTTTATAATTTTTAAAAATTTCATCCTTTCCTGCATCCAGACTTCTTACTAACATAGATAATTCGATCTTGAACTTAAAAAAAATTGAAAGCAACACTGTTATGATGATGTAAGCTAAAAGCAAAGAAACAGGTGCTAGGCTAACATTAAGTGTATTTCCTAGCTCATTACCATAACCTTGAACATTTATAGATGGCGATCACTTGCTGCAACATGTTAAGTGATTATACAATGTGATTAGTGGGATTGCAGAAAGTAAAAATAAACCTAAATAATAGTCCTTCATATGAAAATAATACTTTTAAGTTCTTGAGATTTCAGTGGAATATATATAGTTATAATTAAAAGCAGTGCAATGTAAACATAGATAACTTTGGCTGGATCCAAACATATGTTTCCTGGACAGTCAAAAGTGTATGTGCAGCACTGTGCAAACTACTCAAAGATTCTGTTTGTGTCTCTGTAAAGCTGAGTCACATGTTTTGTGACAATTAACTATGCATAATTGCCAGTAACTTCTATTAAATGAAAAGTATAAATCAGTAAATGCAACTACCAGATGTTACTAAACTATACATTCTGCTTTTGCACTTTAAATTTAATACAATGAAAATGTAGTGACCTTTGTTCAACAAAAATGTATGCCACAATACATTAGTCAGGCAATACGGTATCTCAGAATTTTGGTAATTTACTACATAATATTAATACAGCTACTATTAAGGGGATAAATACATATTTTATTACATATGTTTTGTAAATACATCTTGGCTAATGAAAAATGTTAATCATTCTGTAATCTGAGTGCTTCAATTAACTACACTCAATTATATAACAATTATACTATGCCTCAGATCAGAATAAAAGTAGTCAAATAAGGTTGTGCATAGAATGTAGTAGATGTGTTCCTAGACTTTTTAAACAGAAACTTTGATACCAAAGAAGAAATAACATGGAAAGAATGTGAGATATGTTTCTATCCCTTAAAAAAAGAACAGTATTTAAATGGTTTTCTTGTCCAAAACTTCCAATATACATATGTATGTGAAATGAAACAACCAGGTTTGGTAAGCCTACATCAATGAACAAATGATCTTCAAGAGATCACATGAAAGCATCTTCCAAATGCATCTAAAGGTTTTCCCCTCTTTTACTAGCCTCCACCTTTCTTGCGATTTTCATTTTGGTGACGGGCTTCTTTAACATGTAAGATGTAGCAAGGCTTTCCCATATTTTACCTGTTTTGCTATGTTCTGTTCACGCATACACAATAAGATATCCTTAGGTAACTGCTATTTACCTTGCCTTTGGGAAGCAAGCAAACAAGTCTGTAGTAGAACTGCTAAATTAGAATTATATTTTCTCACAGCTCAAGCATTATTACATTTGGGTGTTGTGTCGTTTCTGGGCTGTATGGCTGTATTCTAGCAACATCTCCTCCTTATGTTTCACCTGCACCTGTGGCTGGCACCTTCAGAGGATCTGATGGTAGTAACGCAAGTGGAGTACATATACTGTACCTGTGGAATGTCCAGGGTTGGAGAAAAAAACTAATGTTTGTTAAACTAGTGTAAAGAGTGCAACTAGCAATCTTGATTTGCAAGAGTTTGAGTGGGATCCATTCATTAGCCTGTGAGTCACTAAGAGGATTTCATAATGGATGGATTCCACTCAAACACTTGCAAAAACTTTATGAACTGCATTGAATTTTTGCTGTGAGTCTGGTCTGAGTCCCTCCCCGGAGGTGAGAAGATCAGGATATAAAAGTTTTAAATAAATAATAAATAATAAGTCAGAAAATGTTGCTAGAACATGGCCAAACAGCCCAGAAATCACATTCCGGACATGAAAGCCTTTAACAATACTTTATGGCATTGTTTACTACACACATTATGATACTAATTGCTAACAGGGAACAGAGAAAAGACAGAACTATTCAACACCTTCTTTATTTCAGTCCTTCTCTAAAACATAAACAATGCTCAGCATAGGGGAAATGGAGCAGATCAAGCAGTAGGGAAAATATAGCACAGAATAAGTAAAGAGAAAGTACAGGAAAATCTAGATATTCTAAATGAATTCACATCTCCAAGGCCTGCTGCATTACATCCAAATGAATTAAAATAACTGGTAGAAATAAACCATTGGTAATCATCTTTGAAAATTTCTGGAGAACAGGAGAAGTCCCAGCGGACTAGAGGAGGCAAATGTCCCAATGTTCAAAAAGTGGATAACATTACCAGTCACTCTAACATCAATATCAGAAAGGATTCTAAAGCAGATCATGAAACAAACCATCTGTAAGGAATTAAAAAGGAATTTCATGATCACTAAAAGTCAAGATGAGCTTTTTAAAAACAAGTGTTGCTAGACTAGTATCTCTTTTTTTAGACAGAATTAAAAGCTTGACAGATGAAAGGAATGCTTGGATCATCTGTCGGGGCCTGCAAACCACTGTATCTTTTCCCTCAGCAGGGAATTCACTACCATCACCACACATTGCAGTTTCTTCCAGGAATTCATAGAGCTAGGCTACCACCTTGCTCAAAAACAAATATTTGAAAGTGGACTAATTCTTTAGCATGGTGGGATTCAGGATGTTGTGGGTTATTTTAGCTTAATCACAAACTATGAACAGGATGGAAAATCCCCTTGCTGTAGTGAAGCACTGATTATTCCCTTTATCTGCTTGACCAATGCCCTTCGAGCTGTAGTCAAAACCCAGAAACAGCTTTTGTGAGACAGAGTGTAAAAGACCCCTGACCAGTCAAGACAGATCCACTGGATGGCACTGTGTAGATGGCAATGGTGGCAGAAAAGTATGATTTGTTCACATCCAAAACATATAATTTCCAATGGGCTCTAGTCCATGTTCGGTCAGATCTGCTCCAAGTTTTTTTTGCTATCGATGCTCTAGTCACTGTCCCACTCGTTTCATCACTTCCAGCTCCCCAATAAACTACTCCTTATAAGGGAATGCTTAGGAGCAATTGTGTCTCCATTACATTTTTCCATAAGTATGCCAAAGTTTTGACAGGGCTATTTGCCAAAGCAGAATGAAATGTCACCAAGTGCTACAAACAATCCACCTGGAAATAGCATATCAAGAAGAGGCACCTTTGCTGCCATCTTTCTGGAAAAGCTACTCCCTGTCTGCTAAGAAAAAAGAGCTATTTACCTGAAGGACTGGGTCCAAGCCTCCAGGTACTAGGTTAATCACCTGGCCCATGGTCTTTGGTATCTACACTAATGCACAGAGCGTAAGATATCATTGTGAGTTCTACTACAGATCTCCAAGTCAAACTGGTTTTAGATTATGCCTTCCTGGAAAAAATGACCACGCATTCAGAAAGGAGAGAGAGAGAGAGAGTAATAACAAGAGATTTGAACTATCCTAATGGTTGTTGGCAGATGGACCTGTCAAAGCTTTGGCAAAGCAAAGAACCACAAATTAATAGAAAGCGAAATTCAAACCAAGTCTGGCCCGTCACTTTATGGCCTTTTATATACATACTCAAATTCTCTCAATGGGAGATCAATACTGAACTTGGCAGCAGAAGAGATAAGATTGAGACAAACAGCCCCCAGAATACCAGCTACCAGGGTATACCCAATAAAGAGTTTGTAGTACACCGGCTACATCCTCTTTCTCCTTGGGCCGGTTGTGCAATCTGACAGCTGCAAGTTATTGTTCCAGTTCTTTACAACAGCAATGTGACCTAATACTGCTATGTGAACTAGAGGTGAAAATCTTTGATTATTTCATCATTGCGTGTAGAAATAATCACTGTATTTTCTTCCCTGTTCACAATTTAAAGGCATTGTGCATCTATTCCATTTTTAAACATTCTTTCTATTTTAAGTTCAAACTCACTACTACGTCAATTTCATTAAGAGAAGTTTACTCAGAAGAAAACCTACAACATCTTGTGATAGGGATTCCTCTGATGACAGAGAGAAGAACACTGGGTATCATTGCTGATACTATTTTTAATGAATATTCTTAGTGCTGAACTTGTCCTCATCAATTGTAACTTTAACCTGAAGCACACCGATGTATCCATTTGTGATACTGTTCAATTTCCCATGGATTGAACTGGAATTCTGCATGAAGCTACTCTTTTTCTCAGACAGAAGCAGTATTTGTCCCTCCTCATTTGAAGGAAATACAAACCATTACGTATGAGGAATTCTACGATGGGAGAGTAGGAGACAGTATGATCAGCAGTGATGAAAAGGGGAATTAATCTAGTAAGTGAGTACCAATGCAAGAAACGGCTTGCCTGTCCGAACGCATGTCCCCCTATGAACCATCTCGGAGACTAAGATCTTCTGGGGAGGCCCTTCTCTCAATCCCACCTCCTTCGCAGGTGCAACTGGTGGGGATGAGAGACAGGACCTTCTCATTGGTGGCTCCTGGGCCCTGGAGCTCCCTCTCCAGTGAAATTAGATCAGCGCCCTCCCGCTTGGCCTTCAGAAAAACAATAAAGACATGGTTATGGGACCAAGCCTTCAGGCAGTAAAGTAATGAGGTACAAGAAATGAATAAGACATAAGTGCAATTGACAATAGAAAAGGCTTCAGATTACGATTCTGAATTTTGTGATTTTTATGCTATATTAATTAAGATGTTTTAATAAAAATAAAGATAAAATCTTATTTTTGATAAGTACGGCAGCTAGGTTAGTGCTGGCAAAAGTCTGGAAGCAGCATAAAATACCAAGCGCTGATGAATGGATTACAAATATGTTTCACATAATCCACATGGATGAACTGTCGCAGGGAATAAAGGACATAAACAAGAGAACAGACTAGTCTGGTTTTAAAGACTTGTTAAAAATGAAAGGATTTCACAATAAAAGGACATCTCTGATGCTCAAGAAGTTAAACGGAAAGGAACACCAGTTTACAAACTAAAGACAGGGACGAGGAAACACGCTACAAAGACTTTGGGAAGTCAGATGTTGGGGGTTAATGGGTTTCTCTTTTTTCCCCCTCCTTTTTATATTACACTTCTCTACCGTTTTTGTTTAATAATGTTTGATCTATACTTTCCTACTTTCTATTATCTTATATGTTTTCACCTACTTTCTCTGTAAAGTCTTAACACCAAAATAACAATAAAAATATTTATATATAAAAAAGATGTTTTAATTCTATATTTAAATTATAAATGTCTGTTTATGTTCTATGTTTAATATGATTTTAAGGTTTAATGTATAGTTATATGTTATCATTTTAGTTATTATGCTTTGGTTTCATATATATATATATGTTGGCATTGAATCTTGCCATTATTTGTTGTACACGGCTTTGAGTCCTCTCAGGGGTGAGAAAAGTGGTATATAAATGCAGTAAATTAATAATAAGTAAATAAATTTTAAAAGTTGGATATTATACAATAGAGAAAAATGGTGTGAACAAGAGGATTCCAGTGGTAGTACTTTCAAATAAGACTTTTTATTAAGCAACACCTACTTAATTTACAGAATTTCATTGTGAATTCTCCATTACATTGTCTTTTTTGGGGTAATATTTCCACATCACTACCTCCATCTTTTTCGTACCTTCTTCCCCTTCCCCCACAAAAATATATTAAGAACAGAAAATCAAAACGATTGCACAATATTTTATAATTTGTAGCTTTAATGTAGTCTCTAGTCTAACTATCCCAAAATGTAAGCAAACAAGCCATGAGCATTCCACAATGAATGGCCACATCTGGAATCATCCTTTGAAAGGCACATATTCCACTAAGTCAGGTTTGATTTCCAAAATAATTTTTCAGGCAAGAATTAACTGATTTGTGTGTGTGGGGGGGGTTGGTCAGAAAATTGTATAATTTCTACTTACCATTTATGAGCTCTTTAATTCTTTCTCCATGCATGTTATAGGCACATTTTGCTGGCGAGGTAAGGTTCAGTCGCTTGGTGCAGCTATCTAAAAACTTCAAAAATAGATTAATTAAATAAATCTGAAAAACAGTTTTGAAATCCTCAAAAGGTATAAATATATTTAACACTCTATGGTTATCTACTTTTGTCCCAAAAAGAGAATTATGCTTTTTTATCACTACATGCTCTGAAAAAAATTAACAGTATCTTAAGAACATAAGAACATAAGAAGAGCCATGCTGAATCGGACCTCAGCCCATCTAGTCCAGCATTCTGTATCACACAGTGGCCAATCAGTTGTACACGGGGATCTCGAGCAGAAGGGAGGGCAAAACCCTAACCTGCTCCCGACCCCCCACAACCAGTACCCAGGGAAATCCTGCCTACCTCAACCAACTCCGAGGTGGCACTTGAATGCCTTTTCAGTAACTACCGATACACTTGGTATCCATGAATCTGTCTAATTCTGCCTTGAAATTGTTCAGGCTGACAGCTGTCACAACCTCTTCTGGAAGTAAATTCCATAACCCAATGACCCTCTGGGTGAAGAAATATTTCCCTTTATTAGTCCTAATTTTCCTACCTTGGAGCTTCGGGAGTGCCCTCTAGTCCTAGTGTTTTGTGACAAAAAAATAATTTTTTCTTTATTCACCTTTTCTATCCCATGCATGATTTTATACACTTCGATCAAGTCACCTCTTAAACGCCGTCTTTCAAGGCTGAAAAGACCAAGGCATTGCAACCTGATTTCATAAGGGAGCCGCTCCATCCCTTGGATCATTCTTGTTGCCCTTTTCTGTACCTTTTCCAGTTCCGTTATATCCTTCTTAAGGTGCGGAGACCAGAATTGTACACAGTACTCCAAATGTGGCCTTACCATCGATTTGTAGAGAGGTAATACAACATTTGCTAACCTATTTTCGATTCCCTTTCTGATCATGCCTAGCATAGAATTTGCTTTTTTCACTGCTGCTGCGCACTGGGTTGACATCTTCATTGAGCTGTCCACCAAAACCCCAAGATCCCTTTCCTGGTTTGTCTCGGAAACCTTTGACCCCATCAATTGGTAGGTGTAGTTGGGGTTCTTTGCCCCGATGTGCATGACTTTACACTTGTTTAGGTTAAAATGCATTTGCCACTTTGTTGCCCATTCACTCAATTTCGAGAGATCTTTCTGGAGCTCTTTACAATCAGTTTCATTTTTAACTACCCTGAACAATTTAGTGTCGTCTGCAAACTTTGCTACCTCAGAATTCACTCCTACATCCAGATCATTAATGAATAAATTAAAAAGTAACAGACCCAAAACTGAACCTTGGGGTACGCCACTTCTCACCTCTTTCCACCCAGAGAAATGTCCATTTATTACCACCCTTTGTTTCCTACAGTTTAGCCAGGTTCCAATCCAGGACAATACCTGTCCTCTGATTCCATGGCTGAAGAGCTTATTTAGGAGCCTTTGGTGAGGGACTTCCCTCAAAGAATTCTAACAAGTTAGTAAGACATGATTTGCCTTTGCAGAAACCATTTTGATTTTCTTTCAGCAATGCCTGTTCTTCTATGTGCCTAGTAATATTTTCTTTAATAATGGTTTCCATCACTTTGCCTGGAACCGAGGTTAAACTGACTGGTCTATAATTTCCTGGATCACCTCTGGATCCTTTCTTGAAGATCGGTGTTACATTTGCCTCCCTCCAGTCCTCGGGTACAGTGCCTGATCTTACAGAAAGGTTATATATCTTAGCTAGAAGTTCAGCAATTTCACACTTGAGTTCCTTAAGAACTCTGGGGTGGATGCCGTCTGGGCCTGGTGATTTGTTGACATTTAGTTTAGTAAGGCATGTGAGAACATCCTCCTTGTTTATCTCTATCTGTTTTAATTCTTTTAATTCCCTCCCTGAAAAAACTTACTCAGCTGCAGGCATATGTTGTGACTTAAATTTGTGACTGTTTACTACAGTGCTACTCAAATGTTTCTCCAGTATAATTCTCTTCTTCTGATTTTTTGTTCCTCAAGTAAACTCAATAAATCAAGGATTGCACAAGCCCTGTATAAGCATTCACAAATTGAGGCTGTGGGACATAAGGCCTGTTCCAAATATTGACATTTGCCTAGAAGGGATTTAATTATTTACGTGTCAAGTGCCAAATTTATCAAAACTCATCAACCCTGCACAGTTGACCACAACCACAGAGTTCTCATGATGATGAACTTGGGTTTCTGATCAATTTGCTCTGTAGCCATATATAAAAAGAAAGAAATAATTCACCAAAGGTCTTTATAAATTTAATCTGAAGGTCTAAAATATTTCTGACCAGACAATGTTCAGGGATGGGGCTTATTTGCACTCTCACATCCCCATTCAATTTTAGCTCTAGAGACAAGCTGGTAAAACCTTGCACTGGGCTAAAGTGATTGTAGAAACATCATAATGTCATTCAAACAACATCTCTGTTTGCAAACAAAACCAACTGAAACAGAGAGCAACATTTCCCGCATTACATTATCATAAAAAGTAAGTCAGTCAACTTCCAAAATATTGTGCCAAGGTAAGATACTATGAAATGTTTTCCTCCCTGAAAACTATTTCATTTCCAGCTCTACTCTAAAATTGTTTTCCAGTTAATCAATTTCATTACTTCATGACAACACTTCAGTTTCAACTACATGTCTGGATGAGGAAAGCGAAGAGATACAAACTAAGTTGGTAACAAGTTAGCGAAACAATGGTGTTATATCTATCTAGTGGAAGTTATCTGTTCATTTCCAACTTTGAAAGGTCTTGGGGGGGAAATAGTAAGGAAAATGTGGTCTTTGTGAAGAAAAGGAAGAATCGACATCCCTGTTTGTTCTAAATTAGACAAAAGAAGTCACATTTTCTCTATTTGTTTCCCAAGTTGCTCTGTTAATGTATCCCTGTATGCTTTTTGCCCATCCCCTTTTTTTCCAGTACAGTTTTGTCTCCCTTTATTCTTACAAACTTCATTGTCTTCCTGTTTTTGTCTTTCCCTCCCTCCTTGCACAGTTTCAGCACAAACAAAATGTGTGCAATACAAATGTCTTCACATAAAGCCAGTGGCAAAATACTGATTCTCACATTTATTTCCCACGGCAATATAACTTACACTAAATAAACTTGTCAAAAGTTTTCTATTCCATTGACATTTGTTGAAAAAAAGAGTTGAATTAAAAAGTTTTATACTGGAACTGGATTTAATTCCAGGCTTCCTCAAGATTTTGTTTGGTATTGAACACTTACTTGTGTTACTGTTATACGTTTTATTGATAGTAGGTAAATGGTGCAAGAGATGGAAGAGATGCAGCAGGGAAATGTCCTAGTCTTTTCTCTGATGGGGCTACAATCCCCCCACAGTCAATCGTAGAACTGGGCCCCAAACAGCTAAATCTAGACAGACTAACCTTGGCCATCAATCTAGATTCCCATGGATAGCTATGAGGTTTATGAGCTGAAGTATACCATATAGACACAGCAAGGATGATGAACTTTTAAGAGTGTTGTAGTGCAAAAGCAAAGAAGGTAATTTAAAGTGCAAAACCTCCCTTTGCCCATAGCCATGAGAACTGGGCAAGCAGGTTGCTAAAGAAAAGAAAGACATTTCACTTCCCCAATCCATTCTGAGATTTTATATCTTTTCTCAGGCTCAAGCTACCAAGCTACTACAGAAAAATCACTAATACAAATTAATCCTTTCTGTATCACTGGACTGTTGCTAACATTTGGCCATGATGCTAATAAGGACTCCAAAATTCATCTGCCTAGTGGCTGAAGTCCAACTCACAATGCTTACATCTGGATTAAATACTGGGAAACAGTGCAAAAAGAGTTGGTTTTGTTATTTTTGCTAACAAACATTTCTTTGACTTGCTTTGCAACTAGGAGCTTACCGATCTGAGTTGTTTTGTGACACTTGCATAGTGCAATATTAATTTCTATACTGCTACTGTTACAATCTTATACTAATTGGAAAAATCCACACCAGTGCTTCATATTTTAAATTTTTACAGCCTTTCTGAAGTAATTTTAATTTCAATTATACAAAAGCAGAGCAGAAAGATTGGAGCTAATGGTTTAATTTTTTAAAAAAAAACTTCAGCCTACAAATAGTATCTTCCCAGCAATTAGGTGTGTTTATGTAATTCTTTGAAAATGTTACAGCTGCAGCTTTATGGTATTCATAACTAGTTGGGACAAACAACAAAAATAAGGCCAAGCTAAATATTCTTTTGCATGAATTTGGGCTCTTCCATGCTCCCATTTACCTTTTCCATTTGGTTTGGGGCAGCAGATATCTGATAACCATCCTGGGCCCCGCAGTTCTTGAACACCAAAAGTCTGATTGAGGGCTTCTCTATCAGTTTCTCCATACGTTTAGAAAGCACAGGTTTGGTTTGGCTTCTGCTGACACCTTTAGGAAAGGCTAGACCATTCAGTGTCCAAGTTGCATTCTTCATTAACAGCAGATGGTCTGGAAGGGGAAAAAAGGTAAAGTCAATATTTGGCTTCAGAATTAAAAGCGAGCACATCGTGCTCCCTTTCCCCTATTACCTTAATAACACACTGGCTGGTATCCATATAAAAGCTGGTATTTGGGGGAATACGACCCCATCTTCCCACAAACCGTGACATAAGCTGTAGCAAGCTGTCTCTACTGATAGCCCGCATAAATCATCATTCCTGAAGGGAACAGATGTTCAGGGTATGACAGAGTAATACCACAATTTAGTCATAATTAAAATTCACCTTAGCATGCCTCAGTAAATGATCAGAAAGCAACACTTTACTTCTCATCTACCAAAATAAATACATGTTATCACCTTTACTTCATAAAAGCATAGGTTCTAGTCTCTAGTTTTTAACCTGCATTTGCTTTGGCTCACACAGCTCATAAGCCATCCCACAAATGATCCATTTTACAGTTGGCTTCCTAATTCTCTTTTGTAGGTCTAAAAGAATGACCCTCTGCTTAATACCTCAGTAGAGAACACAGAATGTGAAATTATGACTACTTGACTATTTAACTCTTCATAGATTCTTACTATAGATGCTGTTAAGTAGAAATGTTATCTTATTAACATTTCTACTCTTGTTATCTTATTTCCTAATAAGTCATGTCTCCATTTCTTATTTCTCTAATACACAACTTAGGTCCAGGTTATTTGAAGGTCTGTCTGTCTGTCTGTCTGTCTGTCTCTCTCTCTCTCTCTGAACTTGTCAGAAATTTATGATCAACTGGGGAGGGTCTTCTCCCTGTCCCACCACCCACTCAAGTTGGCAACAAGGGAGAGGGACTTTTCAGTAGCTGCTCCCAGACATTGGAATTCCTTCCCAAGATGGTTCCATCCCTGCTTGCCTTTTGCAAACAAGTTAATAAAATTATTTACGATCAGGCATTTGGAGGATTGAGAGGCATGCTGCTGGGGATTTAATTTTTAAATCTGTCTTGTTTTAAATGTTTATTATGTATTTTTATTTGTTAGCTGCCATGAGTTCCCATAAGGAGACGGACAGGGTCGAAATAAGATTACTTATTATTATTATTATTTTTTATCTTATGCCAAACTTTCCTACAGTGTTTGGATCTGCTCTGTTTCCTAATTTTGTGTTCTAATTGTCTTGGTGTGCGATCAGTTTTTTTCTGGACTATCCCAAATAGAATCTTTTTTCCTTTTCTGCCTCTGTGCCTGGGTCCCAATCCTGGATAAAAAGTGGGGTATAAATATAATAATAAACATAACAATTGTCCACCTCCTATATATTATCAGCCACAACATCTTTCTATACATTTCACACATAAGGTACTTTCCATTGTATCGTATTAGTTAATTATAAGACAGTAAAAACTGCTGCCACAATATTCCCCATTGGAGAATATTGTACAAAATATTTAATAGACCACAATGCCATTCAAAATAATATCCCCCATGAAAAGTAGCAGGTTTCTTCTGGTTTTATAACTTTTCCACTATCCACATATGCTTCAAGGTATTCCGTTTTTAGTGTAATTATGTCTTCTATCTAAACTATAGTTTCCTACTATGATATAACCAGGTCACATTCCTTTGTTCATTTTAGTCACTCATTTTTCCTTAAATACCTGACTGCTTTGTTTCTGCATGCTCTGAAGTGCCATTATGCATTGCCACAGGCACTATGGCTAGGCTTTAACTAGTAGTGAAAGCAGTTGTCATTAGATTTTAAGTTTAATAACATCACTTTGACATATTATTTGAAGTATGTTCTAATTTTAAATTTGATTAAAATTACAAACATCCCATTTGTATGCCAATCAAACCTCTTAGTTGAACTTGTCTATGAACTATCCACATAAGAAGTTCATATCAGAAAAGGTGGTTAAATAATGTAAAGTCTTAAAAATACTTTAACAAACCTCAAAACATAATTTTAAAATTGTCAGAAGTTGATCAACACCCAGTTTTTAAGTGTCAAGAATTATTTCTATCAAAATGAAAGACTGTCTGGTTTGCAAATGATTTGGCTGTTATACATAAGGAAGAGGCATTTTATTCCCCCAGAGGTGTGAGGGTGTCCCCCCCCCCCCAGAATCCAAATAGAACAAAATCTTCAGTGTATCCATGCTGTCATACTGTGGATGCCTGTAAAATATTTTGTCTGCATTGCTAAAAAAAAGCAAAAGAAAAACCCTACTGGTAATGATGAGATAGTGACAGCAACCATAGTTGATGCTGTGGTATTTGCTTTGTTGTTGTTAGTTGCCATCAAGTCAACTTTGACTTTTGGTGACCGTATGAAGGAGAGACACCCCCCCTCCCCCACCAGGCCCCTTGTTATTAACAGTCTTGCTCAGGTCTTGCAGATTCAAGGCCATGGCTCCCTTAACTTAGGGCACATCTATACTGGCATTATAATGTCGCTTGGAACCAGTTTCGCAGCACGGGTGAGTAGACTGGCAGGTCTGCAACTGGTTTCATATCAGATGGGTGATGACAATAACCATGGAACCTGGCCTCAATCCACTCTAGTTTCCCACTCCTATTTCTGGGAAAGATGAACACCAGCACTACAGAGGCATCAGAAGTGAAAAAAGGGTGAAAGACAGCTAGCAGTGAAGACAACCAATTACCCAGCCAAGCCCTTGTGGATTTTTTCAGCAGCCTCCTTGACTAGTGCTCCAAATCTCACACTGCTGGACAGGTGTCTACAAATACATTTCACATTCTGCAGAGCCAATTTTGCTCGGGGATCTGTTGCTGCACATTAAAGGGCTTAACTTGGATTTGCATTTGGCTTTAATTAATGTGCTATATAAACTTTAGTCCATGCTGAAGCGTGCAATGGTGGTGTGCAGTTCCTGATTAGCTTGGAGCCAAACTAAATGGTCAGTGTAGATGGGACTTGAGTCTATCTACCTGTAATGTGGTCTTCTCTTTTCCTACTGCCTTCTACTTTACGAATTATTATGTTTTCTCATGTCTTTTCATGATATAACCAAAGCATGACATGTCCAAAGTATGACTGATGACAGGGGCAGTCTAAGGTAATTTTAAATGGTAAGTGAATATTATTTTGGTGCTCCTCTCAAAAAACATTATTTCCCCCCCATGTAAAACAAATATACAATTATAATAACACAATACCATTAGTAGTATTATATTATCAATGTATATACAATATATTATACCATACTCATACTATATTATATCATAATTATATTATACTACATTACAATATAATTATATTATAATATATTGACATTATAATATAACATTCTATTCTATTATTATTATAAAATAATAAATAAAATTATTTATTTAAATAACATTATCCTCTACTAAATATTTTCATTACTCCTATAAAACTCAAATAGCCCAAAATAAAGTAAAATAAAATATTATATATTACTATTTTGAACAATACCACTATACTGCAATATTGTTTGTAATATTACATGTAATATAAAATATATCATTATTCTATTGTTATATTGTATTTTTATTATATTGTATGACAATATTAAGCAGAACTGTATAATAATCAACAAGAAATGCAATGTAAATGCATCAAAATCAGAATATATTACCTACCACCCGTCTCATAATTCATAGGAGTCTCCCATAAGTCCAAAATTAGGATCCCAATGTAAATGTAAATAGAAAAACAGCCAAAATGTTCAAATGAGGTTGAATACAGGCAGCGCGGCCTGGGCAAACTTGGGCCCTCCCTCCTCCTTCTAGGTGTTTTGGCCTCCAACTCCCACAACTCCTCATAGCCTCAGGCCCCTCAGGTCTAGACAGAAATAGAGCCGAAGAAAGGAAGGAGGGAGAGAAGAGGTCACAGAGGAGGAGGAGGAAAGCCCTTCATTCATTCCTTCACTTACACTTCCTTCACTGATTCTTTTCTCTTTCCCCGCAAACGCGCGCGCGCAGCGGAGGCAAAGAGAGAGGGGAAACAGTCCCTGCCTGCCCGATAGGGAGTGTTTTGCTTACAGGCTTCTGCGCAAGGGAGCTACTGGGCATGCACGGAGGTTATCGCGCATGTGCAGTTGCTCCTGCACTCAACTTCAGCTCCGGAGCAACTTCGCCTGCGTGAAAACCTCCACGCATGCCCAGAAGTGGCGTCGGAGCGCACAAGGCCGGGGCCCAAAAGCAGGCAGCTGCGGCACTGCCTGAGGAATATCGGCAGGGCCAGGATGGCGCCCCATGCGGCCAGGATGGCGCCCCCTTCCCCGATGGCGCCCCCTTCCCCGATGGCGCCCCCTTCCCTGATAGCGCCCTAGGCGGCCGCCTACTTGGCCTACCTGTAGGACCGCCCCTGGATGAGTATCAGAAGTGAAAGGACTGATGATGCACAAAGATACATGCACAAGGCAGAGCAAAGGTTATGCTACAAACCTGTTTCGAACTGACTTAAGCAGTCAGAGTAGATGGGCTCTTTGAAACCCCCAGTTGTTTTTAAATTTGCAATTTCTTTTGTGGGTGTACTATGCTCCTAACCCTAGTGAATGTGAAGGACCCACTGTATTAATTAGATATTCTTTGATATACAGAAATAGCTATTAATGTGGCAACTTATTGACACATGGTACATTTACAACAGGCACAAGAATCCTCAAGTGTTAGTATTATTGAATAAACAAACAAGGAGACATAAAGTAGATGATACAAAGTCAAAAATACAGATCAGCTCTATTTCTGAAGAATCTCAGATGGCTCTTCACAATATTTCCACTGCACAGTTGAAAAAGAAATTCAGGAAGGCATGAGTCATACCTTCAATAATCCAGGGAAGTCTGCTCTATGTCCTACAACAACTAAATTATAGTGGGCAATACACAGGAGAGGATGCTTTTCTATGATGGCATCCAGGTCAAATACAAAATAAAAGGATTACTTGGATCAAAGAAGTATTGAAGATAGGCAAGCTCAGCAAGATCTGTCTCTTACCGAGGAGATAATCCTGTTTTGAGAATTACTGATAGGAAGAGACCATTTTATATAGAAAATATAAAGAGGTGATGAGAGTAGCTAGGGTAAAGCTATTTGAGCCTCAGGAAACCTACTGTTTTTGTGGGCAGGAGGGGGCAGTTCTACTGAAGAAATAGAGTTCCAGCTGCTCTCTTATTGAAAACACTCAACATTCAAAGTGTATAAATTGACTTAATTCACAAATGCATATGTGACTTCTTCAATAGAGATTAGGTATATCTATGTGTAGAAAACATAATGTTGAAAACAGTTCATTCTGTTTATGCAGGGCAGATTTATATTACACCTGCTACTTTATAGTTTTATATATTGCAAAATGCAAGACATGCATACTATTGAGCAGACATTGTACTTATAAAGTTTAATTATAAGTACATGCCTTAATTGTGTAATCTTATACAATAGTGTCAGCACTGTCACATTATTATTATTATTATTATTATTATATTATACCCCACTTTATCTCCCCAAAAGGGACTCAAAGCAGCTTGACATAAAAGCATTGGTATCCAATTTAATTTAAAATATACAAATATACAAACATTAAAACAAAATTAAACACAACCAATATTTAAAAATTCAGTTGAAATCCATCAAACATATTCAAAGTTAAAAACCATAGCATCCCCTGGCTAGATCTTAAACACCTTCATCAATTTGGATAAAAAGGTTTTAGGCTGCCACCAGAAGGACAGCAGGTTGGGGGCTGATCTAGCTTGCCTGGGCAGAGTTTTCCAGAATCAAGGGGCTCACAAGAGAGCCCACTCTCTTGTTCCCACCAACTGAGCTTGATATGGAAGTGGGACCAAGAAAAGGGCCTCTCCTGAAGATCTCAGGGCCTGGGCAGGTTTGTATATGGAGACTTGGTCTGTCAACTAGCCTGTTAGATCTGAACCATCTAGGGTTTTAAAGGTCATAATCAGCACTTTGAATTGTGCCCGGTAACAGACTGGCAGCTAGTGGAACTGCTGCAACAGGAAGGTTGTCCACTACCTGTAGCCAGCCCCAGTTAGCAACCTGGCCACAGCTCTTTGGGCCAGCTGAAGTTTCTGAGCACTCTTCAGAGGCAGCCCCATGTAGAGTGCATTACAGTAATTTAGACAGGATGTAACTAAGGCATGTACCACCATGGTCAGATCTGGCTTCTCAAGTAATAGGTGCAGTTAGCACACAAATTTTAATTGTGCAAATGCCCTCCTGGCCACTACAGATATCTGAGAATCCAGGTTTAGCACTGAGTCCAGGAGGACCCCCAAACTGCAGACCTGTGTCTTCAGGGGGAGTGTGACCTCATCCAACAAAGACTGGATCCCTATTCCCTGATCTGGCTTTCGACTGACTAGGAGCACCTCTGGTTTGTCTGGATTAAGTTTCAATTTGTTTGTCTTCATGCAGTCCATTACTGATAACAGTACTGGTTTAAGATCAGAACAGCTTCCTTGGCATTGGTGCAAATGAGTAGTGGAGTTGGGTGTCAACTACATATAGGTGGCACCTATCTCCAAAACTTTGGATGACCTCTCCCAATGGTTTCATATATATTTTAAACAGCATGGGGAACAAAACAGGAGAACCAACAGGGGCACACTCCCCTTGTCTAGTTCTTTGCATAGGTCATCCACCAAGACAACCAAAGCTGTCTCTGTTCCATAGCCAGGCCTGAAACCAGATTGAAATGGATCTAGATAATCTGTTTCATCCAGAAATCCCTGGAGTTGGGAGGATGCCACATGCGCCAAGAGCTTGCTCAGAAACGGGAGGTTGAAAACTGGCTGATAGTTACCTATTATAGAGGAGTTCAGGGATAGATTTTTAAATTTGTCATGAATGACTTTTCAATAACTTTAAATTATAGGTTCTTTTTATTGCAATTTCCAGTGTGAGAGGGTATATCAGATTACAGAAAAACATTTAGACAAAGAATGACATTAGAATACAAATTCTATGCACCTACATTGGATTCACAATTACATTGGTTACCAAACAAACAAAGAGGAATTACATTTTCACTCAACGTTCACACCACATGTACATGCTTTCGTGCTCATGTACGCAAATATTATATCATTTTCTCCCTCCTTGAAGAAAGCACCTGAAAGACACTGCTTTCCTGCAACCTGGCAATGCATAGTTCAAAAACTTCCGTAACACCAAAACTTCTTCCTTAAGAACAATGCCAAAGACCAGATCTCTGTTTTCCATACAGCAGAACCTGACTCCCTGTACAACAGCCAAGACTCCATAAGCACAATTCTTCATCTTCCCTTGAGAAAGAAGCCCTAAAGTGTACAGAATCATGCTTTCCAATAGCATATCTGACACTCTCTGAATACACCATCTCTGTCCTTCCCATGGACCAGAGAGGTGGGTGAAACAGACTTCTCAGGTCTGCCACACTTTGAGCATTATTAGACTG
Source organism: Anolis apletophallus (assembly GCA_030556195.1). Lineage (NCBI taxonomy): Eukaryota > Metazoa > Chordata > Lepidosauria > Squamata > Anolidae > Anolis > Anolis apletophallus. Next base: position 78,515,144 of record JARBWK010000002.1, read on the forward strand.
AGTCTTTTATGGAATATTCTGCTGATGTAGTCCCAAAGTAGTAAATGAATGATAGATGTCTTCCATCCTGGATCCATTTCAGTTTCCTGGCCAGATGCTGACTCTTCTTGATTGGTGTTGAGAAACACAAGGCTTGTGTTGACTTCCTTCTTAACATAAGGAATGTTGCAAATATTTCCTTAATTTGAAAGAAGCATTGTCACAGTTCTTATCAATTCTCATTAGCAGGTTTTAATCACAGTCCAGCAAGAAGGCAGTTAGTCATTGCAGGTCTTAATATTATACTGATGCTTCCAAAATTATTAACACCAGCCACACATCCTTCCATTCTACTCATTCATACCCACAAATCATTTTAATTCACATTTCTCAAAACTGCACATTAATTTTTTGTGACACATAGGTCTCACAACTGCCTTCTTTAGGCAAGCTGGAACTTTGCCTTGTTCTAAGAAGGCACTAACCACCACCTTCACCCACTTTGCCAGTGCCGTTCTGGCCTGTTTGATCAGCCAGGAAGGGCAAGGTTCTAGAATACATGCGGTAGCTGTCATCTCTCCAAGGATCCTGTCTAAATCCTCAAGCTGCACAAATTGAAAGGCATCCATCAGCACTGGAGAAGAAGGAACCAAAGTTACATCCACTGGAACTGTATCAATAATGGGGAGCTGCTGAACAATCAGGGATTTCTCCTTAAGGACCAGTATGTAGTAGCCCCCTGAGTACTTGAAACAGCACAGCTGGATGGTTCCTTGCAATGGTGGCAGCAAGGAACAATTTCTCTGCTGCCTCCATTGCCACGGAGCAGACTTTCAAATATGAGGTATCCCATGCTCTGTAAGATTTGCTTTGGGTTTTCCGCCAATGTCACCCTAGTCTCCATTTCACTTGCTTCGTTGCCACCAACTCCTTGGAAAACGAGGAGACTGGTTTGGCTCTGCTCCATGAAAGGAGCAATTTTCCACTGCCCTAGCCATTTCCTACACACCACAATCACCATAATCCCATCCTGCACAGAAGACAAGGTCCAAAGTGTAGCCAGCAGTATGGGTAGGGCAAGACGGCACTTTGGATAGACCCATGGTTGTCATGGAGGCCATGAAATCCTGGCCACTCCTAACAGGGCAATCTCAGCATAGATGTTGAAGTCTCCCTGCACTATTAGCCGTTGAGACTCTAACGCCAACCCCAAGACCTCAACTAGCTCAGAAAGGGAGACTGTTGAGCAGCAGGGTAGGCAGAATCCCTATTTTGTCACTCACATTTAGATAAATACACTCGGGCACTTTTGACTGTGGGATGGGGAACTTAATCGGAGGGTGGAATCACGACAGACCACTGCAACTCTATCTCCCCACACCCCAGGTCTCACCTGCAGCTGCACAGAGACTCTTGGTGGGCAGAGCTCCCCCCCCCCCCCAAGTGTCATCTAGCCAGGTCTCTGTGATACAGACCAGGTTAGCATGCTCATCGAGAATCAAGTCCTAAATGTCAGTTGTTTTTGCATTTACTGATCTGCCATTCAACAGCAGCATTTTCAACCTTTGTAGACTTCAACAGCTCAACCTTGCAGTAGATGGCACTGGCAGGCAGAGTCTATTGAGTCATGACAACTGATGGGTCTGAGTCTGCGAAAAGGCAGAAAGAATGGATCTTCCCTCTGCAGCCCCACAGACAGTCCCCAGCAAGACAAAGCAAAACTGCATCAGCCTCCAGCAACCTCAAGAGAAAACGCCCCCTCCCCACGTTGCAGCCCAGAAGGCAGGCAAAGAAGGAATGCCAGATGCAAAAACCTCAACCCGCACAAGCAACCAGAGCAAGCCCTCAACCAGAGCAAGCCCTCGCAGGAGTCCCTCCAGCCTCCATTCCCCCTCCAGCCTCCATTCCACCCCCCACCCCTCTCTTCACCTGGGAGCTGAAGGCTAAGTTGTTCTGGCAAAAGTTATAAAGGAGCCACACCAAGTTTGCTGGCTAAGATGGTCCAAAGCAGAAGTCTCCAAAGGTAGGGCAGAAGTGGGAATGCTGTGTGTGAACTGGACTGTTTCTGCAACCAAGCAGAGCAGGCTCTTGTGGGCTTCTGCTGCTTTTTCTGTTGCTTTTTCTGCTGCTCTCTTCAACTGGGAGCTGAAGGCTGATTTGTTCCAGCAGAGGTCATGCAGGATCAACACCCGGTTTGATGGCCAAGGTGGTCCAAAATAGAAGGTCTTATATTGTAGCCCAGAAGGTAGGCAAGCAGGAATGCTGGGTGTGAAACTCTAACCTTCTGGGCTGTACTGACATTTTTCAGCTACATACATAAGGTGACAGTACTGATATCCTCCAGAAACATCAAAGAATTGGTAAAACTTTTTATTATGTATTTTTGTCTAAAAACATCAAATAAGAATTTAAATCAAAACACTTTATCACAATTGCTAATATTCCACAACATTAATTAAAGGGATTCCAAACACTGAAAATTGCTTGGGTGATACTATTTCATAGAATAATAATATTGGAATACACCATATGGGCCATTTAGTCCAACCCCCTGCTATTTTAATATTCTTTGTTAAGAAAGTATTCGAGATAAGATCAATAGCAAGATTGTGGATTATCTGCCTTGATTTTCTGGGATATATGGCTGTGTGGAAGGGCCCTTAGGGCCCTTCTACAAAGGCATATATTGTGCCTTGGAACCAGCATGGACAATGCCAGTTCTGAGTTGCATTATGGCCAGACACTGACCCACAGATCAACCTTGCTGAAACTGGGTTCAGCACAGTTAAGAATGGGACAGGATTCCAAACCACATACCAGCAAATTCCAATCCCCCCAAAACAGAGACCAGCATATATCTTGATCTGCGAGCTCTCCATTTTCTAGTTACCTTGATGTGACTGAGCAAAGCAACTTGGGAGAAACAGCCCCCTCCCCTATTCTCAAACTGCTGGTCTCAGTCACATGGAGAAGAACCAGGAAATGGGAGAGCTGGCAGATCAAGATAAGTGCCATTTTCTTTCTTTTGTGGGGGTGCTAAATCAGGGAATGGGGTCAGGGGACTGATCTCCCACCTCCTCGGGCTGCCTGGGCACAGGGAGTGTTCGATGGCTGTGGGGACACAATCCTGGATCCTGCATAGGGATCTGGGATGGTTAACCCCACTGTCCCAACCAGGGCCGTAGCCAGGATTTTGATTCGGGGGGTGCTGAGTTTGGTTCGGGGGGGGCGGGGCAGACTGGGTGGAAGAGGGTCTACCCTAGCAAACCTTTTGTATTGTTATCCCAATAACCCCATTAATGTGGGATATAATGAGCATGGTGATCAGATCATGATATGAATAAACATAACAGTTTAAATAATATACCAGTAAGGCCTTTTCACGGACCACCCTGAGAATTTCGGGGGGGGGGCTGAAGCCCCCTTAGTCCCCCCTGGCTACATGCCTGGTCCCAACACATGGAAAGATTCAAATCCTGAAGCAGGATTCGGACTTCCCCATTCCAGGGTGCAGCCACATTAAATGGTATCTCGGGTTAAATTGCATCAGCCTGCCTGGATTGTATGGATTAGCCATATTAGTTATAGGCTAATGCAACCCTATACTATATTATTTGGTAGCGTAGATGAAGCCTTAGTGCATATTCTGAATCAGTGTCTGAAATGAACTTGTAAATTAGCCCAGATTAGCAATATTCAACCTGTATTAGAGGGAATTATTATTATTTCCATCATTTCTACCCCGCTTCTTCTCAACCCCCGAGGGGGGACTCAGAGTGGCAATGGGGACACAATGGTAATGGTAACTGGTAGCTTGTTGATGAATCACTGTATCTTGAGGATCAACAGGCATTACTGACTTTGGCAGCTATGGAAACAGTAACGTCCTATATCTCAAAAACTAGAGCTGATGAGGAAAACTGGTGCCATTTTTGGAATCAGTAGGTCAAATATACCCAGAAACGCGGCTAACATTTGACACATCAAAATGTGTGTTGGCTAATACAATGTATAATACATGATACAGTGTTTTAAAATGGATTCCAAATATTACTCTAGAATAGAAATGGCGGTATAATAATGAGGATTGGTTCTATTAACAAGAATTCAAATTCTTGTCTCCTAAGTTCCAGTCAAACACACAAACCAATATATTATGATAGTTTTTCTCCATTACAGGAATGCACATTCTAAAAAGTTCTGTCTTGGTAAGAAATGTAAGTTTAACATAATACAAATTTAGCACACCTGTATTTTATCCCCCACTACATAATTTCTGTTATGCTGTGGTTCTACAAATGCTCATGTTTTAAGTATTACATTTAATTTCTATTCTTTTCATGAACTTTCAAAACTCAAGCAGATAAATTATCATTTAAAACAAATATTTTCAGATACCTTAGGCAGAAATTATATATCTCTTCCACAATTCATTATGTATATGTATGTGTAGTACACATTGTGTACATATGTACAGATCCACAAATTGGGAAAGTGAAAAATCTGTGATAAAAGATGTTTAGCACCACATTCATTAAGCTGATGCATTTTCTGGAAAAAATAACATATGACAAGAGTGTTTAATTTTCAGTGTGCTTATGAGAAAAAATGTGTTACAGTGTTGTTTAAAATGCTGTTTGGAATTGAAACATTTCCAAATCTGTCAATAATTAGAATAGTGAGAATCTATCATTTCACTGACACACTCTTTCCAGAAGAGAGGACTATTTTAAATATGTGCAGGCATATTCAATCACGAACTGCCACAACAAATTATTTCATTTTGAGAAACTGCATGACATTTAGTAGAACATCTTTCCTTTTCTAAAGATAGTTTGGAAACACAGCATCAACCTTCAACAGTTTCCTTGCAAAACTGTTTCTCTATTGCTTAAAGGTTTTTTTTTTAAAAAAAACTAATCTATATTCATCCAATTTATAGAATCTCTTTAAAAGATCTTAACGGCAGAAAAATCTACAGTCTGTAATGTAGGTGACTGAGCTGGAACACATGGAAAAGAAAATTCAAGACAACAACAGGACTTTTAATGTTTTATAATATTTGTGTCAATATCTGCTATACAGATTTTGTAGAATCAAGCCACAGTAGGCTACTCAAGTACCATATATACCAATGAGGAGAGGGCAAGCTTGTTTTCTGCTGATTTGGAGACTAGGACATGGAGCAATGGATTCAAATTGCAAGAAAAAAAATCTACCTAAACATTAGGAAGAACTTCCTGATGGTAAGAGTTGTTTGGTAGTAGAATATGCTGCCTCACAGGGTGATGAAGTCTCCTCTGGCGATTTTTAAGCAGAGGCTTCGTGCTTCATCTGCCAGGCAAGAAGACATCAACAAAGCCCTCCAGGCAAATGGCCAGTCAGCCATCAAAATGATAGACTTACACACACACATGAGACATATCAGAGATATGGAAGAGACCTCCAAAGACTATCCAATCCAACTCTCCTCTAATATGCAAGAAGACACCATCAAAACCCTTCAAACAGATGGTCAGGCAGCCATAGATATGATAAACCATATCTCTATCTTTCTCTACATCTCCACAGACAATGGAACAACAAAAATAATGTATAGCCACAAGCAATATCAAATTACATATATTAGAAACCATCTCTTTCTCTTTTTTCTCTTTTCAATTAGAAAACATATGCAGTGTTCCCTCAGTTATTGTGGGTGTACCGTTTCGGATGTTCCGTTCCATTCCAGCCTGGCACCCAGCCTGGTGAGGAATGAGCAGCATAGGCAGCAAGGAAGAGGAGACAGCCGCTGAGGCCAAAGAGGGCCAAAGAGGGCCTTGGTGGCAGCCTCTTTCTCACTTCCTCCACTGCTCCCTGCCTCAGAGGCCCCTTCCTCACCAGGCTGGGTGCCCAAGCCTAGCGCCCAGTTTGGTGAGGAAGGAGCAGGGAGCAGCAGAGGTGGTGAGGAGGAAGAGGCTGCCACCAAGGCCCTCTTTGGTGGCAGAATCCTTCTCCTCTCCTTGCCACTTCCACTGCTCCTCTCCTCGGGGGCCCCTTTCTCACCAGGCTGGGCACCAAAGGGGCCTCCAAGGTGGGGTAGGGGCGCTCTGCCCACTCGGCAGTGGTTGCCTCCTTCTCGCTGCCTACGCTGCTCCCTGCCTCAGAGGCCCCTTGGGTGCCCAGCCTGGCAAGGAAGGAATGGGGAGTAGCTATACAGTGTTCCCTCTATACAGTGTTCCCTCGCTGCTCCCCGCAAAACAGCTAGTCTGCAATAAGCGAACCATGAAGTAGCGAGGAAACATTGTATATTAGAAACCAGCACTTTGTCTTTTCTTTCCCATTTCACCACAATGCGCCACAGCAATGCATGGCGGGGTACTGCTAGTATATTATAATGGTTCCATTTGTCTCTAGGTTTAATTTTCCAAACAGTTGTGTTATAAACCTTTTTAGTAACCTTTTACTTTTTCTTCTTTGTCTGTCCTTAAATATTGAAAAAAGACATCTATTAAAGATAAAGTAGTTGTCACGCCCCAGGCAGATTTCCGCAGCAAACCAGAGCAACCTCATGTTATGGTCAAGAATTCAATCCGGTTTGGCAACTGGTCTGGGCCGCAAACTTTGGCGGATCCTCAAATGGCTCCAGAGAGGCGCGACCCTATGGCTTCCCAAGGCAATAGGAACGCTGGTCACCACGAAACGTCAGATCTCCCTTTAGGCTCAGATCTTCAAAGCACCGGTATTCACACTTCCAAACTTGCATACCAAAGGAGCGCCGATAAGGTGCTAAAGGAAAGCGCCCCTTCCGTTCCTGTGAGAACGCTTTGGAGAACGCGCCTTTTGGGTCATGACGGTTGAAACCTATAAAGGTCCGGTCCGGACTCCGCTTGGAACCTCGAGTCAACGTTTCATTCACCTTGCCACGCTCATGGAACCTCGTCCGGACCAGTGGGTCCCTCCTGTCTTTGGACTCTAAGTTTTACCAAGAAACCTTTGAATCTCGTCAGTTGCTGCACCAAGATTCCTGCTTCCTTTGGAGATACTTTAAAGGACCTTTACTACCATGGACTATTGAGAGCCTTATTGGACTATCCTATCTTTGCCTTTGAATAATCTACTTCTTCTAAATAAAGCATTTAACCGCAGTCGCTGTGTGTTGGTTTACCAAGGGTCCAATCAAGCCTAGGTTTTAACAGTAGTACATTAAATCAGTCATTGTGCGGACACCTACAGCCTTCTAATTCTGGAATGAGCCAGATTCCTAACAAGGAGGCTTGGAAAGATAGTAGAGGATTAACACCACCTTGCAAATGAATATTATATATTCCAAGTTTTAGATGAGGTGGGATAGAAATAAAGATTCATGATGTTGACACTATCCTTAAACGATATTTTAAAAGCAACGCTATAATCTTGAAAAAAGCTTTGCCTGTGATGAGCTTAACTTGCATATCTCGAAAGATGATTCACAATTGAGCCAAATGTAATAAATAATTTGGACAGGATATTGGCAATAGTGAAGGCCTTACATGGCAAATATCCAGGAAAGATCTTGACAGTAAATTGCCGGCTCACTGAATGAGTGATTTTAAAGCCAAATAGTTGGATAGAATGTAGCAACTACAAACAATATCTAAAGTTGATAAATAGCATTTCAGAATGTGATCAATTTTTAAAACGAGAGAGCCAATCTGAAATTACAGACAATGTAACTATTGACTGCAATACCTGCATAAATTTTGATTATGCACTGAAGAACAGTATTTTTTCCAAAAGAGGAAGAAACATCTATAAGGGAGGAATTGCTACCTCTGTTACATATAAGTCCATCAACTGAATCATTTTCCTTTCTCATAAAAGCTGTTGCATATTTCCCTGCTCCAAATGGATTAGACTAGAAGGATTAACCATTTCCTCCTCATGCCATAATCCTGCCAAAATTGTGAATTTTAAGTGAGCCATTAAAAGTACCTCTAAGGACAAATAGCAGCTGTAAGATATAACTTTTGGTGAGAAAACAGCAAGAGGCAAACACTGAATCTGTCCATGACAAAAATTAAGTGGCCACTACTAAACATACTTATAAAAATGAATGCATTGTGCAAGAAGTTGTATTGTATTGGATGGAGAATTTTATTTTGTTTGCATTTTATTTAGTGTGCAAGATTTTTCAAAACTGGTCCTTCAAAGTTTGAATTAAAATTCAGAGCAGATTCACTGCACTCCTAAAACAGCTAGGTGCAAGCCAATAACCTAATATATTGTATACAGAAAGGGAAAACTTTTTTGGAAAAGCACTTGTATCAGTCAATTAAAAGGAATATATATCAAAATGGATACAAAATTTAGTGTAAACCTTAAGATAACATACTGATGTGAGAACAAGGAAAATGAACTGCTAAACATTGAGAAAACAAAAACTGGCGGATATGTCTATCCTCATACAATATTTATTTGGTTTATATCCCACTTTCTCCTAAATGTGAATCAAAGCAGCTATATATCTTCATGAAAGTTGTATGCCTTTAGTGGGAGGAGAGAAAAAAAGCTTACCAAATGCTTTCTAAGCTACAACCAGAACCTGGCAAATCTGTTAGCTGGCCACAGAGCCGAGATAAGTCATCTCTGGCTGTGTTCAAATGCACTCATCTAGAATGATAAAGACAATTCCCAAAGACCTTTCGGTTCATAGACTCACTCCCTTCCTCCAGCATATGTGTGAACACACTGGAACTTTCTGTTTGTGTTTTAGAGAAATCACAGTCTGAATCCTCATCTGTCACTGCTCTTGGTTATGATTAGCTAAACCATGTTGATTACAAAATGATTTGAATGTGGTAAGTACTGGCACAAGAATGTGCTTCTGCCAAAGAGATAACTCCTGAAAAATAAAGAAAACTGCACTAATTTTGAAAGAACAAAAACTTTTGAATTCCTCCTCATCACTACTTTGGAATGGAATGGTTTACATATGATTAAGAATCCTCTGTCTCATTCTCAAAACACTAACTTTTGGGTTGATGCTTTATGAGATTCAGCCCTCCACTCCCACCCCTAAGACATGTCTCCAAGGCAGGTAGGAGCTCCTTCAGACAAAGCAAATGTGTCAGAAGACTGTGGTATTTGTTTCTGTAGTTCTCAAGAGTTTGTTGTTGTTGTTGTTGTTGTTTTTGAAGTATCTAATGAACGTTTCTGTTGTCCTGGACTATCTTCTAATTAAACTCTACACCATTTTAATGAATTTTGATTGGTGTTTTATATGCGAATGTGTTTTACTTATTGTATTTTATACAGAGTTTATTTTATGTCCTGTTTTTAGGCATCTTGTGCCATGCGTAAGCTGCCCCAAATCCCTTCAGGGAGATGGTGGCAGGATATAAGAATAAAAGTTGTTGTTGTTGTTGTTACCATCTGAGTGGGCTCCTTTTAAATTTCAAGACATATTCAAACAAACAAAAAAGAAGCCACACCTTGAAACTATCAGGTCATTAAATGCTAATCAAGGTGGCCAACTGAATCATTCACACCTAGCTCCAACAGACAAGAGTTCTTTCTCCCACCTTGGAGATTCCACAGATATATAAACCCCATTTTCCTAGTTTTCAACAGACCTCACAACCTCTGAGGATGCCTGCCATGGATGTGAGTGAAACATCAGGAGAGAATGCTTCTGTAACAAGGCCATACAGTCTGAAAAACCTACAGCAACCCAAACAAAAAATATCTCCCTCCCCCGGTCTCTCTGTCTCCTTTAAAAGAAACAGAGTTATAATAAATTGGTGAAATGGCAATTCCGAGGAAAAAATAAATCAGAGAAGTAAATTACTCTTTGAACTAGATCACCTCATCAAATCATGTTCTGGTGTTAAGAAATATTCAGAAGTGCTCCCTCCCCAAAAATGGAACAAATAAACATTAAAAAGGCAAAATGAGCCAAATCCAAGGAGCTAGATTGTGAAAACTCACATTTTATAAAACAATGCTCCAACAGTCAATGTCGAACATTTAGGGCTAAATCGAATCTTAGTACTAACTGGCATATACTCACTAAAATCAGTACAAGTACAGTTGTGAACACGACTCATTCATTTCAATGTGTCTAGTCTATTATTTTGTAGAATTTTGGAAAATATTTCTAAATATCTTTAAATAGTCATAAATAAAACAATCATGCTGCTGTCTCCCAAGACAAGTAGGAGACTAACAGGGAGATCTAAAAGTTTGATTGCCAGAAAGCTTTGAATGACGTGCAGACAAATAAGTGCCAAACGAACAATAAGAAACAGAAGAACAGTTGCAGTGGTACGACAGAAGTGTTAACAATGGCTTAAATTCCATACAAACACATTTTTGCTGTTGAGGAGAAAATTCTAATGGCAACTTTGTCATATACTTCCTTCAAACTGAAGTAATCACAGTAGGCCAACTGTGAGTCCTGTAGTCAGTTTCTAAAAAGAACAGCAGCTATCATTTGGAAATGCTCTTTCAGCCATGCAAATACAACCAGAATGTGTGAATACAATAGAGTGATTATGTACACAGCTACGCAACAGAAATATTGCTCCCCTTTACACTGCTTTCATGATACTGCTGATGACTGCTGAACTGAAATTCAGAACAGTCCATCTGTCTAGCCCCATTTAGAATCAAGTATCTTTAAAGAAAGTTATAATTGTGTCAAAAGTATTTAAATTGCAAAGAATAATGGAAAGAATGGGAGTCTTGTAATGAGACAAATTTCAATAACAAACAAACCCTGTTACTTCAATGTCTACTTCTCTCCTTCCCTTAGTTAAGATAAAAGATAGGGATCTCCAAATTTCACTAAATCATAATGTTACAGTGAACTCTTACAATCGTGTATTTTTACGTGGCCAAAGAAAGCCTTATCAGTGGGCTTGGGAGAAGCCACATCTTTTCAGAAAAAACACCCCAAAAAATCCCCAAACCTGGAAACAATTGAGGAGGAAATTCTGTAACAACCCAGTGGAGACTGAACACATCGGGTGATTACACAAAGCAGAGAGATTTTGATGGGAGTGGGGAGAAAATGAACACGAAGAAGTGGAATGAAATTATCTAATCAAATAGTCGGCTGAGTAGCAGGAGCACTTCATTCATAATTAAACATTTTCTTGCTGGTATTACTTTTAAAATTTACTAACTGCTGCTAAAATGGCGGTGATGTCTGGAAAACAATGGAAAGACCAAACATTTTGATTGAGTAGATGATGGTTTGTTTTCTATATGACAAAATGAATGCAGCTAATACAAGATGAAAAAGTCTCCTGAACTATACAATATATTATTAAAATCAGGTTTGTTTTTTTAAAAAAGTGAAATACTTAATTCTAGCACATTGAATATTTAAATATTGAATAAAATATTCATTGATTGTATTAGGTCATAATTTACAGATTAAGAATTTGATTCTCATTTTTAAATTATATATTATGTATTCAACTAGATGGAGCATTTGCTTGGTAAGATGTTATGAGAGTGAAAACAATACCTCATTTCCAATATTTCAGATATAATATAAAGAAAATGGGTATCATTTTTCTTTCTAGTGATTTCTTCCATAATCTCTCCACTATCTCCTGCCTTTTAAATGCTTCCTTCCAGTAGTTTTAGACATCATTTCCCATTATTCCAATGCACTGGCATGTTAGCATGAGTTAGTTGCAAGTATGAGAACTAGAGAGGTCCGAGCTGCATGCAGACTAAATCTATATAATTTAACTAGCTGTACCCGCCACACATTGCTGTAGTCAACCTTCCCTCCTTCTCTTTCTCCTTTCTTTCTTTACTTCCTTCCCTACCTCTTTCCTTCCTTCTTCCCTTTTTTCCTTTCTCTCCTTCCTTCTCTACCTCTTTCCTTCCTTCCCCTGCCTTTTTCTTTAACTTCTTCTTTCTCTCCTTTCTTCCTTCTCTACCTCTTTCTTTCCTCTCTTCCACACAGACCTATAACCCAGAAAATCCCATAATATCTGTTTTGAGTTGGGTAATCTGATTCCACACTCAAATAATGTGGGATTTTCTGTCTTGATATTCTGGAATATAGGGTAGTGTGGAAGGACCCTCTGGTTGAGTTTGGGGAAAACCTTGACATTTGAGAGTTGCTTGGATGCATAGTTCACCTGCAATCAAAGAGTATATGGGGTGGGCGGGGGGGATTGGCGGAGGGGGGGTGAATGAGCAAGTGAGGATGGGAAAGGTGGCAGCAGTGGCAGGAGCCTGGTTGACCCTTTCAGGCTCCTGCTTCTGCTGCCAGTGCCGCCTTTACCACATGCCTGCCAGCCCTCCCTCTCTCGCTCACTTAAGTCACTGGGACAGGTCCCAGCAGCAAAGCCAGTGGCAGCAGAATGAAGGGAGGAAGACGAGAGGAAAGGAGGGCTGGAGAGCAGCAAGGGGGCGGGGCCAAGAAGTCTTTTCCATGCAAGCACTGTGTTGTCCTCTCCTTTAAAGGATTTTAAAGTTCTTTTTGCTTTTTTGTTTTTTATTATCGGTCACACCTTGGGTTGTGAGGTGTTTTGTGGCCAAATCTCATTTGGCCCAGTGGCTTTGTTGTTTTTAGCATCCTCACGGCAAACAGACCATTTTTATATATTAAGATTGCACTCCTCTATGGCTTACATCCATGCATAGGATTATTATCTATAGATTTAAATATTGTTAAAATGGGAATTTTGGTTGGCATGGACTATGATCCATATATCTGCTGACTTTTCCTTGAACTTGAAAGGAGGTAGCACACATTTTGTGGTCAGTCCTTAGTTCCATAATTGCGGTTAAAATGCAGCCAGCATGACGACTATGCTGTCTCTCATCAACCAATGAAAACAGATTCCTGCCAAGATAGTAAAGCTGTAGAAATGAGTTCAGTGGACTGGACTAGGTAGAAAGTTTTTGTAGCCTTTCAATTCTTAATTATATATCAAAACACAGAGAATGACTCTGAAGTAGAAGCAGACAAGTTGAAACCTTGGACAAAGGTCTACTGATTTCCAATCAAACCAATGAATCTAGAATTACTGGGAAAGCTGCTAGCTTTTTCAATAGTTCTAATTGAGAACAAGTCTAGAACAAGAACTATCAGTAACAAGAAATATATGGAAGAAGAAATATCTAAACAGTACATACAGACTAACGACTGGAACAGACCATTTATAGCAAGACTTAAAGAGTGGTAGCAACAAATACTGCCCTCTTTCCCAAATGGCTAGGATAAACTCTTAACATATTTTATGATGATCATTTGCTATAAAATACTAGTATTTATCAAATAAACCCATCATGTTGATGGGTAACATAGTGTTCAGACTTGCAGTAATGTTTCTGCATTGTGAACATTCTCATGGTGCATGCATGAATACTTCATTAGCCACATGCATTAACTTGTATAAGAAGACTCTTTGATCCCCCCCAATTCCTGGCTAAAATACACGCATGTTTTTGTGCTTGCCTCCTCTGGACCTGTTAAGGAGTTATTTTGGGAAAATCCCATGTGCTTAATTGCTTGTTTTTCAAATGCAATGTAAAAATTAAACAAAATATAGGAATAGATAAGTTTTAACTCATCTCTGCAAAACAAGAAAAGGGTGAATTTCTAAATATTACTCTAAATGAACTATGTCAAAATAGGATGCAAAGTGCCTAGAACTACTTTATGGATATTTGGGCCCGAAAACACTTCTATAATATCATAGTGTTAAAAAAATTGAATTACATTGGTCTGAATCCAACCAAATCACCGTACATTCAAAGCCCTTTTGAACAATCTTGAACAATGGCCGTCTGCAATACATAATAAACAAATTTCAATACTGAGGGGTTGTTCCACAGCAATTTGTAATACATGCTGGTGGCTTGATATGCTAAGACAACCAATTTTAAATTTGGATTGAAAACAATCTTGGTGGTCTGTTTGGATCCTGACCATTATCTCCATAATCCTTACCCCAGAGGTAGGCAAAGTGCTCACCAGTTATTAGTTCATCTGCAACTGCTCCCATTCCTCATCACTGGCTGGACTAACTAGGGCTGATGGAAGCTGCAGTCCAGCAATATCAGAAAAGTTGTACTTTGCCCACCTGTGCACTGTAAGAACTTTGCAAGACAAAATGCAAGCATAATAATATTCTTGCAATGCAGTTGTGGGATTGAGGGCTAAAAAAAGATAGGACTATATCTAAGGAAATCCAGTTGAGTTTGTGTTAGAGATTAACTTTTAAACATCCACTACACTACAGCAAAACGGTCTTTTACCCCAGAATAGCAATTGAGATATATTTAACAACAACAGTGGTAAGGTGTATTAACTATACTGCTAACAAGGAAAGCGCAAGAGGTTGTTATGTACCACTAGTGGTTCAGTTTGCAGTTAGACAAACACCAATGGCACAGTCAGAACAAACAACATCTAACCTAATGAAATTGCAATGATTTAAGAAAGTGCTTGTACAACCAAAATCCAAGCTTTTAATTTGATCTTTCTGCAGAAAATTAAACAGAATTCAAATTAAGTGCTGTATACATTGGGCTAGAAAAATGTCACAATCAGAAATAATGATGTACTGTGTGTTTCCTTTTGCAAAAAGCATATTACATGCAGTTTTTTTTTAAAAAATGCCTATCTTGATTTTTCAGAAAAAAATGTTAAAATTATTTATAGAATGAAAATAACTTGAAACAAATCTACAATCCTATAAATATATTAAAAGACCTATTGGATGCTTTTGGTGGATCTTCTACCCACATCACTGACTTTTTCCTATGATACTTACCATAGCAGAGCCCTTTTCATGGACACACAATATGTTACACTGTGCCCAGCCTCACCTACTCTTTCTTTTCTCAAAAGACAAGGCACATCTGCCACCTGCTCTAGTCTGAGTCCCAGAAACAACTGTCGAGCAGCGAAAAGATTGATTATCAGTCAAATACTATTGCAGTACACCAGATTTTGGTAGGTTAAGCTTGCTGATCCAGCAAGAGTTGGTGTGAAATTTTCAGTAATGTGTGCCAACATTTTGGTGCTAAAGGAACAGCAGTGCATGTCATGATGAAACGCTGCCAAACAATGCAGACAAAGCAGAGAAGTTTTTGTTGATGTAAAAGCAGAAAAGGAGAAAGTAACGAAGTGGAGAAATAAAGACAGAAGAAAGGGGGAAATAAATAAAGAGAAAAATTGGGGAGATAAAAGTTTTATTAAACTGAAAGCCAAACAGTCATTAATCTAGCTGATAAACTGCTAAAATGCCTTATATAAAATTAATAAATCTATTACAATTTATTATATCGAATTTAGCTCAGTTAACTACTGTTTGAGTAAATATCAATTATCACAGCTGAAAGCTCACTTTTCCTGTAATTTTTTTAAAAAATCAACAAAATATTTTTTGCTAAATTTGTTCTCCTTTTCTTATTGAGTTAATAAGCTAACACATATTCTATGGATCATTTGGACTGTATTCAAGAAGACTGTCATATCATCTACAATACTGTACTACATGCATAATTCATGAGTTCTGGGTTACTTATTACAGATATAATTTCTTCAAAAGCTTTGCAGAAATAAATATTATTCCACTTAACTGGTGGCTTAAAGTAAAATATTCTCACAAATCTAAAATACTTATGTCTTAAAACAAATAGGTATTTCAGCTATGATCACTGTGGTGACACCTTTTTGCATGTCTTCACACATAATTTGATTTTCTTAGAGGAACCCGTTTCTTTAAAACAAACAAGATTTTTTTCAGCCCAGTATTTCATTCAGTATTCAGGGCAAAAAACACAAAAATAGTCTTCATGATACATTTTAATACAATTCACTCAGTTTACAATACACACATGAATGTTTGTGCCACTTTTCAATAATATTAAACACCACTGCAATTACAAAAAATATAAAAAGAACTTTAAGAGGAAAAAAAATCACATTAGCAGACAAGCTGGTTTCCCTGTTTACCTATAAAAACACAGTACTGTGGATAACAACACTGGTTAACTATACCATTTTTAATATTTTAGATTTTGTTGTTTTACTTGTAGTACAATAAGAGGCTGATAATGTTTTCATTCAATTATATTTTTATCATACTTATTTAACTGAAATGTTTAAACCAATACTACATTTTATTAAAATGTGCCATTATTCCAATCCAGGAGACATGCAATCCAAATAAAAGTCCATATGCAGCAATTTTTGAAATTTTAGAAGTAGATAAATTTATGTTTATTGTGAGGTACAACTGAACCTATAAAAGTATAATGACATGAGACACTGATGTGAAAATTTTACTGAGTTAAAATTCAAAATATAATGGTAGAAAAGGTGCATATATAAACTGAAGTGCAACTTGAGCCAAAATTCCACCTTGTTGCATAAATAGTCTGATGATTTATTTAATGCTTTGTCTTAATAAAGGTCAAATGACTAAATTAATAAAAGCACTGAAACTCTGAACTATCATTTTTGCGAGGGTAATAAGCCTAATGAATTGTGTCTGTTAGATGTCAGTGAAACTAAACAGTAAATTCAATAATCTCTGATTTAATTTATTATATTTTCACCATTTAACCTCCTGCAGGCTCCCTAATGTCTATTCAGATCTATATTAAATTAAGCACCAATGCTAATGAAGGGCAATAAACGTGGCTGTCAGTAGATTTTTCTTTCATTAAGCACATTATCCTCTTACTGAGCTGTAATGAGTAAACATTAGTTTTGTTAAACCATGCAAAAAGACTGGATGAAAATCATTTTTAATTGCACCCCTTAAGCCATTGACTGTGGCTTTTTTACCTTTAATTTTTTTGAATGGATCTGAAAAGGGCTCTCCAGTCGAAATATAAACGTCTGCATCATGAGGTATGTCTCTAGCATCTAGTGCCTCAGTGCCGTCTGCCAAGAAGACTCGTCGCGCAGCCATATTCAGCTTCAGCTTGCTGGTGCACTCTTCCAGCAGCTACAAAAAGGTAAGAAAAAATAGCAGTACTTAATGTTAAGTACTATAATTGAGTAAAGATTCAAAACTTAAAAAAAAAACAGTGCCTGGCTCATTTCTTTAAACACAGTATATGTGCATTCTAACTGCCAAGTGTTATTTATCGATGTTATTGCTTGACTATTGTTTACATCAACAGAATGTCCACTTTCTATCTTACATTGTTTTTCTTAAGAATGTTAAAGTACACAGCATCTATGTTTATGTTTGACCACTTTGATGTGGTTCATTTCAAATTAAAAATAGTGCCGTTTTTATTTTGAGATAGTGGACTAAATCCAATGTTTGCACTATGCACAATAGACCCACTACAGTCAATAGCACTTGCTTTAACTGTAACTAACAAATTTAATTTATTTCTACGAGTTCTAGTCATATATCCAATAAATATATTAATCTATAAACATAAATCTATACTTACCAGTGTAATAGAAGATGGCACAGCGATTTTAGCAAATATATTTACTGTACCATTCTTGTAAGCAGTTACTCTGAGTATTTGTGGCTGCTGCTCAAAAAGGTGAGGCATATCAAAGGCCTTCTGGGCCAAGTGAAATTTTGAAGAAGAAAGCGGTTGGCATCTGTTACAAAACAATTGTAATCCATCTGCATTAGGTAGTAATCGCTAGTTTTCATGTGCCTGCACTAAAATTACATTTTAGTTAGCAAAGTCTCTCAGTAATTTCTCATTTTTGCATTTTCAAACAGAGGCAGAGAGAGTGAAAGAACCCATCTTTTAAAACTCAACCAAGAATTACGAACATGAGCATGAAATTCAAAATGTTAATGATTCCACAGGTATTTGCTTTCTTAAAATTAATTAGTAGCACTATCTGGCTGGAAGTAACTTTCCCATCCATTCCCAGTATTAATATACTTTTTAAAAAACCAACAGTAACTATTAAACTTATTTGATTTAAAATAGATCCACAATTTAATTCTACTTAAGTAAATTTGAAAGTAAATTTGGGTTTCTTGGGGTTTACTTTAAATTAAGTGCATATACTATTGCAGTTTTATTCCCAATGAACTCAAAAGCTGACCCTGAACATACTGAGCATATTTATAGAAAGTCTCTTTCATTCACATTATTGTAGTTTAAATTACTTATATAGTGATTTATATACAGTCTTGATGTCTTTCCACACCATCAGCTTGTTGTACAATAAACATGTTAGTGTTGTTAGCAATCTCCCTTTTGCTTAAAACCTAGTAATTCAACCTCTTTGCATTCTGTCAACTTTTCTCATTTTGTTTTCCCCCCTGAAAGTTAGAAGGCAAAGTGCTTGTCACTATTATCTACTATTATCTTGTTTTTAAGGAGACAAGAGCAAAGAATAACAATCCTATAATTTATTTGATAGATATGAAATATTACAATAAGCAAATGGGATCAGAGATTGTGAAATGTCACACAAAGAATGAAATGTAATTGGGCTAGATTTTGATCCTGTGAAAAGACACTCTGTTGATAATGTCGATTATATGAAATTATGTCCTAACAATTTCAGTAGAACTTATTTCTAAACTGTGACCATATGTCAGCAGTTCTGATGTATATATCATGCTTTGTACACTATCCAATCAGCCTATGCCATGAAATAACAAGATTTCGATCCATTATGCATTTCAGTGAATGAAAACAACATGTAGACTTGCCTCCTGCTGATCAGAAATGGGGCTGTCCATTCACCAGAATGACACAATTGGCCTTTTATTAGCAAGGAAGGTAACTCTATACATGATGATCTAAATAGAGCTTTGTCATACAGATAAAAGGTTGTAATATAATATATTTATTGCATTGAAACAGTCCTGGCAATGGCTAAGGTGGCAATCTTAAGCACACTGGAGATTTCACACCACTGAATTCCAAGGGACTTGCTTCTAAGTAAACATGCTTAGCATTGTATTGTTAATACTACTAGATGCCATGAATCTCAATAAATATTTTACAGTCTTTTATTGTAAGTTTAAGGCTGTCAACTGAATCATCATGAAGTCAGTTGAAAGGGGACAGAACAGCAACAGTCACAGTTAAAAGGAACATGGAAGAGCTTTGATTACCTTAGCTGACCTGGTGGAGCACTGACAGGTCTGTTTCTCTTGGATGGTGATATAAGGCAGAAATTGTTTGTACTGTTTGATTTGTAGCGGACTAGTTTTGATACTCTATCACTTTTCTGAACTGATTTTATTTGATGTGTGGAACCATCTTGAAGCCATGACCTTCTTGATACCACTGATGATTGCAGGGGACTTTTATGGCCAAGTAGAAGTTCACTTTTTTTCCCTTTCCTTATTTTCACTTTCTTTGTATAAGGGGACCTGCATCTTCTGAAAGAAAAATAGGAGGGAAGAAAAGTCTTGTATTTCTGTAAGATTAATCTAATAGCAGAAATAAAGTTGTGCAACCATGCTTGAGAAAATTTAATTTTAAAAATGGGAGTATTTTAAAAGCTGAGAAAGGGAGGAATAACTTGAAGGATTATGACATTACTTCTACATTCACAAAAAGAAATAAGGTATTCTAAGCACTTCGGATACATTTAGAAATGTTAATATTACTAATTGAAAGGAAAGTTAAGGGAAGGAATAACTGCTTTTAACCAGTTCATTTCAAATCACCTGCTGGTTAGATATAACCAAACATCTATATGCTGGAATATTTTAGTACCTAATAGTTGTGAAATTACAAAATACAAATGATTTTGGACCAGGATTACTAATGTATACTAAGTTTGGAAGTTCAATTTTACTGTCAATTGAACTTCCAAATCTTTATTTGGAATCTTCCAATCTTCCAAATGTCAATCTTTATTTTTTTCTCTCTCTCTCTCTTTCTTTTCTATTGAACACAGCACTGCACACCAGGTGGGCTGTTTTCTTGTATTTCCTCATTGTATATCACAGAAAAAAATTCACAATAAAAATTATATTTTAAAAAAACAAAAACTAATGTATATTATTTTGAATGGGATGCTTTATATTAATTGGTTTTATTTTTCTTCTTTTTCAAAGGTTTATTTCTTGATTTTCAGTATCAACAATCTTATTTACAACAAAATAACATACATTCAGAAGATAAAGATACAGAGGGTAGAAAGGGGAAGAGAAATAAACCCCCAAAACTAACCCATAATCAAAGCACAACACCAATCCTGACTGTAATGAAAAGAACAATTAAAAGGAAATGAAAAGTATCCTATGCAGGCCTGTGTCAATGACCGTCAGTTCACTTTTGAGTACAATTTGAAATGCCAGTTTAATACCTCTTTGGCATAGGAGCAAAGTATCTAACAAAAAACTCATGTAAGTCAACTTCATATATAAGCCAAGGGCGGGTTTCGGGGACAAAATGCTGGATTTTTACATGGTGTATGGATAATGCCCCTCTAAGTACCAGCCACTGCCATTTTTGCACTGGCACCACAGCATAGAGTACTTCTTTTAGATTCTCATAGGCTGGATTAAACTCTCGCCTTTTGCCACTCTATTCAGAGAAGAGGGTGTTTCACCCATGTTTTTGGACTGATTTTTTGATGAAAGTTTCAAGACTTATTTATGAGTATATAGGTTAAAGGACTATTTATTTTAATATGAAATTGTTTGGGGACATATTTCCTAGCAGAACATAGTGGGTACAATCACTCACAACCTAAGATTTTCTTTCATCTACCAAGGACCTTTACATCTGCCTTTGGTGATAGTTGTTTATTTATTTATTTATCATATTTCTATACCGCTCCTCTCAGCCCAACGACGACTCGGGACGGTTTACACAAGGCAGTCTCTGCCCTCCAATCAAACACAAGCAAAATAAAACCAAACAATAACCATATAACATAACAATAAGCAATTAAAATATACAATTGCAGTATCAGCGTCACGTTGAAATCACTTTCCGTCACATTGTCGTCATTCCATATATCTAATTAAACCGTTATATTTCATCAGCAAATGCCTGCTCAACCGCCAGGTCTTGACTTTCTTGCGAAATGTCAGGAGGGGGGGGCCTCTAGGGAGGTGTCACTAGGGAGGGCATTCCAAAGCCGAGGAACCACCACTGAAAAGGCTCTGTCTCTCGTCCCCGCCAATCGTGCCTGCGAAGAAGGCGGAACCGAGAGCAGGGCCTCTCCGGATGATCTTAAATATCTCAATGGTTCATAGGGAGAGATGCGTTTGGACAAGTAATTTGGACCAAACCGTTTAGGGCTTTAAAGACTAAAGCGAGCACTTTGAATTGTGCCCGGTAGCAAACTGGCAGTCAGTGGAGCTGACACAACAGAGGAGTTGTACGCTCTCTGAATGCCGCTCCTGTTATCAACCTGGCTGCTATCTGTTGGACTAGTTGCAGCTTCCGAACAGTCTTCGAAGGCAACCCCACGTAGAGAGAGTTGCAGTAATCTGTACGGGATGTAACCAGAGCGTGGACCACCGTGGCCAAGTCAGACTTCCCAAGGAACGGGCGCAGCTGGCGTACAAGTTTTAACTGTGCAAATACTCCTCTGGTCACCACCGAAACCTGGGGTTCCAGGCTCAGCGATGAGTCCGGGATCACACTCAAACTGTGAACCTGTGTCTTCAGGGGGAGTGTAACCCCATCCAACACAGGCTGTAACCCTATGCCCTGTTCGGCCTTTCGACTGACAAGGAGTGCCTCTGTCTTGTCTGGATTCAATTTCAATTTGTTAGCCCCATCCAGTCCGACACAGCGGCCAAGCACCCGTTCAGGACCTGAACAGCCTCCTTAGTAGTAGGTGGAAAGGAGTGACAGAGTTGGACATCATCTGCGTAGATGATACCGCACTCCCAAACTCCGGATGACCTCACCTAGCGGCTTCATGTAGATGTTAAACAAGATGGGAGATAGTATTGAACCCTGAGGCCCCCCGCAAGACAATGGTTGTGGGGTTGAATAGGTGTCTCCCAATAACACCTTCTGAGATCGGCCCTCCAGAAAGGACTGGAGCCACTGCAAAACAGTACCTCCAAGGCCCATTCTCGTAAAGCGTCCAAGAAGGATACCGTGGTCAACGGTATCGGAGGCCGCTGAGAGGTCCAACAGAACCAACTCCCCCTGTCCAGCTCCCGGCGTAGATCATCCACTAAGGTAACCAAGGCTGTCTCGGTACCATGCCCCGGCCTAAAACCAGACTGTGCGGATCCAGATAATCTGTGTCTTCCAATAATACCTGGAGTTGTGAGGCCACCACACGTTCCAGGACTTTGCCCAAAAAGGGAAGATTGGAAACAGGCCGATAGTTGACGAATTGAGTGTGGTCCAGTGATGGTTGCTTCAACAACGATTTTATAACAGCTTGTTTTAAGCTGGCTGGAATGTTGCCTTTCCGGAAAGAGGCATTAACCACCACCTTTACCCACTTGGACAATCCCCCTCTGGCCTCCTTTAGAAGCCAAGATGGTCAGGGGTCTAGGATGCATGTGGTCGCTCTCATTCCTCCAAGTATCTTGCCCACATCCTCGGGTTTCACCAATTGAAATTGATCCATCAAAATCAGACAAGCAGGTACTCCAGCTACATCCTCAGAGACTGCCATTAACATGGTGTCCAGACCAGAACGGATCAAAGCGACTTTGTCCACGAAGAATCGAGCAAATGCTTCACAGCGGGCTGCCAAGTTATCAGGGCTCCCATCCTGGACGGTGGGATGCAATAGGCCTCTGACAACTCAAAACAGCTCCGCTGGACGGTTCTTTGCAGATGCAATATTGGCTGCCAGAAAGGATTTCTTTGCAGCCTTTATTGCTGTGCCATATGCCCTTAAAAAGGCAACAAGGCGTGTTCGATTTGGCCCGCTTGGATCCAAATGCCACACACTCTCTAGATCCCTCTTCCTTCGCTTCATGGCTGCCATCTCCTCATTGAACCGAGGAGATGGTTCAGTTCGGCTACTTGAGAGGGGCCATTCCAGAGCAATCATGTCTATTGCCCTAGCCATCTCCCCATTCCAGAGAGTGACCAGAGCATCAACAGGATCAACTACCGAGGTGGCGGGAAATTCCCCAAGAGCCGTCAGGAATCCATCAGGATCCATAAGCCTCCTAGGGTGAACCATCTTAATGGGTCCTCCACCCCTGCAGAGGTTGGGGGGATGCAGAAAGTGTAAACCTGATCAGATGATGGTCAGTACATGACAACAGAGCGATGGTCAGCTCCTCGACACCACCATTGTTCTCCCATCCCTGACAGAAAAGCAAGTCTAAGGTGTGGCCAGCACAGTGGGTAGGGCCAGATACCTGTTGGGACAGCCCCATGGTCGCCATGGTAGACATGAAGTAGTCCTGAGCCGCTCCTGAAAGACTGGACTCAGCATGTATGTTGAAGTCCCCCAGCACAATAAGCCGCTGGGACTGCAACACCAGGCTCGAGACCACCCCGGCTAGCTTAGGTAGGGAGACTATAGTGCAGCGGGGTGGGTGGTACGCTAACAAAATCCCTATTCTGTCCCAGTCACCTACCCTCAGGTGGACACATTTGAAATTGGTTGACTGAGGAATGGGGCATCTGGTCAGGGAGATGGAATCCTTATAGACCACAGCAACCCCGCCTCCCTGCCCTCCAGATCTCGGTTGGTGCTGCACGGAGAAGCCTGGTGGACAAAGCTGGGTCAGATTTACACCTCCACCCTCATCCAACCAGGTGTCCGTTATGCACGCCAGATCTGCCCGTTCATCCAGGATTAAGTCCTGGATGATAGCTGTTTTACCGTTGACAGATCTGGCATTCAACAGCACCATCCTTAATCCAGAGGGACCGCCATCCTGGGTACCCAGACTTAGCGTGTCAGGAGGCCGATTTGGAACAACTAATGTTCTGATGTCAACCCTAGGCCGAATTAAAGGTCTCCCTTTCCCACATCTCCCCCTCCCCGATATTACTTCTATTGGGGCCCTTGGACAATGGAACTCCCCCCTCCCTCATTGTACTCAATTCCCACATGTTCTGTCCCAGGCTTAGCACTAAATGCATGACTTGATAGTATTTCATCTGACACTAGTCCCCCCCCTCCCTTCAGATCCCACCCCCTCCCTGCAGATTCTGGACTGCTCCAACCCTCCCTGAACCTCCCTTCCCCCACCAATTGTAATTAGAATTAATACAAGTAGAGGTTTGAATAGCAGCATGGGAGCAGAGTTCTCATCAGAGTCCATAAAGTACAGGAAGATTGCTATATGAAGTCTATAAACAGCAATCAAAGTAGAGTCTAAAGTACTGGTGGGATCTGTAGTTGTTAAGGTGCATTAAGACATTAAATTGCACTGTAATTGATTAAGGTGCACTATATCTTGAAGTTTGAAGTGCTGTCAGTAGGAGGTTGGTATACTTAATGTTCCCTTTGCAACAGGTTTGGGTATGTCCTAGAACCTGCAGTTAGGAAAAAAACCATTATTTCAAGTGAATTTTTAGGGGTCTTTGGAATGGTCAGTGGGCATCAAAAGTAATGCATTGAACTCCCTCCAATGTTTTCAGATTCCCAAATGTGCTTTAAAGTGTGTGCCTTATTTTATTCTATGCTGTGATATGTTTGTGCGTATACAAGTCAACAGGCATAATTGTTCTGTTTTATATTATAACTTACACCTACCCTGAGAGCTATTTACAATGACTATTAGATACAAATGCTTCAGCTAATGACATTCCAAATGTGTCAGTGTAGTATAGTAGTTTGAATGTTGGACAGGGATTCAAATCTTTGCTTGGACATGGAAACCTAATGGGTGACCTTGGGCATCTTCTGTCAGTCTCAGAAGAGGGTAATGGCAAGCCCCCTGTGAATAAACTATGCCAATTAAACCTGTGATAGGGTCATCATAACTCAGAAATAACTTGAAGACAAACAACACACACAGACATACTGTACATTACACACTTGTTAAATAAAACAAGGGCATCAGATAGACCTTGCATAAGTAAAGAAAAATATCTTGTGCCATGTGGAGTCCACCCAAAAGCTTTTTACAAAATGCATGCAGGGGTGATTTCATCAGTCTCAAAACCTTGCCAAACTTAAAGATCAATGCTTATTTTTAATAGGCTGGAGGTAACTGGTGAGGCAGTTTGTTCTCTCATTAGGTGTTCACACATGATCAGTAAAGCATTCTGGAGGCAGCTGCTATTTATCCCGCCTATTGTAGGCAAGTGCATACAGCTGAAGAATGATCAGGTAGAGTAGAAACACATTCTCTGTGTTTCTCCAGCCCTCCTTCAACATTATTCCAATCCTGATGACAAGCACAGGGAAGGCTGGTTGCACAAAGACTTTGTAAAATAAGTTTCTTTGTCAGAGGCTTTGCACTGATCTACACTGACCATTTAATGCAGTTTCAGATCAGTATTGAAGAAAGTGGTATATAAACTGCTGAAACCTTGCAGGTTTGTGAGATCCTGCTAAGGTTTAAAGGACAACCTCAAGATAATTTTTTCTGCTTTTGTATATTTTGTTGTTCACTTACAAGAGCTACTGCCTTCCACGTCTTTCTCAGGACACTGACTTTTGATGCCCAGATGGTGATTATTCAAACCACAGAACAATGATGCATATTATGGGCTTGCTTTCATGTGTTTTTGTGGGAGTTTGTTCTCTGCTCACCACAATTTGAAGCTAGCTTCAAAGTGCATTAAATAGTCAGTGTAGATGGGGACTTTGTTAACTGAAGTATGACTGTATTAGAAGTGACTGGATCAATAACACAAATCACCACTTCGTTGTCTTATTGTAACACATATGAAGGTTGTGAGGTGATGCTTTTCTTCCAGAAGATTGAAAGTCACAGAATTTAACAGGCTGCTTGGCATCAACCAGAGCAGGAATAGAATGAGGGTCAGAAAGTCAACATACAGAATCAGATAAGGAAAACAGTACGTCATCCTGTTTCTAGAACTCAAACCAAAAACTGCAATTTCCCTGGGTTAAGTTTGCTGTTAGTCAGCCAAAGAGATTCACCATAGTGTTTTTTATATATAAGTCTCATCACCTGTTAAGATATTGACTTATACTCTTGCAGAGATGGTTCATTACTGTAGAATTTTGATTATACCATTCTGAAGGAAGACGTTACAATAGTTTCACATGATTGTGATTTTTAAAGTGGTGGCAGTTTTAAGCAAAAGACCAGAATAATGTTCATCAGCTTGTCATTAATGAGTATGTGATTTTCCTTCTATAGACTTCTTGGAACAGGGAAATGACTCTTTTCTTGCGATAAGTATTGGTGCTTTCTAAGCACCATTAGAGACCCTGTTTACAAACAGTACACGCAATTATTACTCTCGCTGATTTTAATGGGAAAACTAAATAGAGAATGCTGAATACATTACAAACTGAGGGGAAAATGCAAAGATAAAGAATGGAAGCAACTGTGATGAGGGCTTGCTTATTAATGTGCTTCCTTTCTATCTTCCAGAGATTAAAATATTGCAGAAATATAGCCAGCTATGGAGCCTAAGGATAGAAGGAACTGATTTGGGGGGAAGAAAGAAAGCAATGAGGCAGAAGACAGTTTGGGTGAAGGTCAGCAGTATTCGTTGAAAACAAGGGTTATTTAAGAATGTTCTAAGGTGATTCTGCAACTATGACAACCCAGAAAAACAAATAACACAGGGTGAAATATAGTGCAATCCTGTGATTAAAATTCATTACTGTTAACTTTTTAAGAGTACTACTTTTAATTTTTTGTTAGACAGCTGTAAAGCATATTTTTGTCATTAATACTATTTAATGAGTTTTGTATAGTTAGTACTCTTCTGTTTTTGTTGCTGCTTTTTAAGTAACCGTTTCAATTTTTTTAATGTCCAGATGAGTGTCTGGAGTTGTAACTCTGTCCAATTGAGAGTTCTTTCTTTCAAATAAACAAATATTATTTGACACCAAACAGAACAAAAATCTGAAAGAATATTATCTTACTCAATCAGACAAAAAGTATGTCTTGTCCAGCAATAGTGACCAGGAAGATCTCCCTGGAAAAATCGAAATATGGCAAGATAGAAATATAATTCTCACTGTTATGTGTCCCCCACCATCTGGCAATCAGGACTGTACCGTCTGTGAAAACAGAGGTTCCATCTGTTGCTATCATGGCTAATATCAACTGACAGATCTATCCTCCATAAATTTGCTCAATGTGTGATAACAATGTTCCACATGTTTGTGACGGTTTGTCTTTTATTTTCCTGAACTGTCTTGCCAGTGTGAGTCTGATAGGTAGTATGAGAACGGGGGAGACAACTATGTTTACGAAACACTTTTTTTTCCTGTGAGACCCCTACCCAAATGTCCTTTTCCTTGAAGCAACATTAATACCAACAATCAGAAAAAGTGTTCACAATGGTGAAATCAAGGGGTCTGTATCCCCAGACTATTATAAAATTCATCCTAGCACCAGCTGCTTTTTTCACTGCCATGCACTTTCCTTTCTCATCCAAATCTACCTAGTGGTGACAGCAATTAAATGCTTCCATTGGTTTAAATAAAAAGTAGGGAAGTCGATTGTCCTCCAAGCTGGATAGCATCGTGGAGGTGATGCCTAATAAGCCCCATCCTTTTAAAAATTATCTATCCTTGTCCCCTCTCAGAAATCCATGACATTGTAACAAAAACACAGTTGAAAGGAGACACTGGACAGTCGAAAAGTGATACTGGACACTCTTTCCCCCTTTTTCCAGTGAAGTTAATAGCTAATGTTGATACAATTTAGATAAGAGAAAAATCAGAGCCCATCATCTTAAATAAAATAAAATAAAAACATCATACACAATGGATGAACCTGGCTTATACCAAGTCAGACCATTGGTCTTTCTAGTTAAATTGATAGCAGCTTTTCTAGTGGTCTTTCCAGACCTTCTCAGAGATATGCAGAAAATATGTGCATCAACGACTTATATGGTCAGTATCTACAAAATCTTTTTCAGGGTGGGCAATGAAAATTACTCTACAACCATTAGAACATATTTCTGAAGATTCGGGGCACTGCTAAATCCTGGAAGGGAACTGTACTCAAGACACTAATAGCTCCCTCATGAAATATATATTGGCTTTACCATACCAGCATGCTACATATCCTCTTGATCAAGGAGAAGTACAAGATCACAATCCACTTACAAGTATTCCTTGATAAAGCAACCATTCAGTTAACACTTTAAGAGCCCCAACACACACAGACAAATTTTACTGATGTAAGGCCATCTCATACATTTACATATTTCTTGAACCATTACTGAACTGATATTACACATGAAAAAGCTACCCAGGTTCTGAGACAATTTATGTGAAGGTAATATTCTATATTTTCTATGTATTACAATGATATTGTATTTTATATTTTTCTTATCATTCCTTGCATTTAATCCCTAAGATTACAAAAGCACAATTTATAGCCCAGTTTCAGATAGGTAGAAAATATTAGCGTGTGTTTGATTAAACACTGTTACACAAAATAAAAGTTGAGGCTCACTCTCCTATTAAAAAATAAATATAAAAACTTTATTTATATTCCGCTCTATCTCCCCTAGGGGACTCAGGGCGGTTTCCACATAAGCAAAATCCACAGAAAATATACATAGGCATAAAAATTTTAACATACACATATACATTAAAAACCAAATCCCACACTATTATTTAAGCTGCCAGGGGCCAGAATTTCAGAATGGGCCTAGATAGTTTTAAAGGGCTTGGCCGAAGCTCGTGAAAAGACAACATGGGGGCCAACAATGACTAGGTCCCAACAATGGCCATAGTGGGGCCTGCGGCTACTCATCTCCAGGGCCTATTAGAGAACTATAAAAGCTCTGGGCCGGAGCTAGTACCCCAGGATGACAGAGGTTCGAGGTAAAGGGTGGAGTGCTAGGCCGAGTCCTAACCAATGGCTGGGGCCTGTGACTTGCAACTAGTCGTTCTCAAAGGCCTGATGGAACTACCAAGTATTCATGTTCTTATGAAAAGAGGAGAGTGATGGGGCCTGTCTTAACTACCTGGGGAGGGTGTTCCAGAGGGGGGGCACCACCGAAGAGGCCCTACCAACAGACGGTGGTGGGAGCAAGGGTAGGGCCTCCCCAGTGGGATCTTAAGAGTTCACACCAGATCATAAAAGGAGATGCGATCACGGAGATAGTCAGGGCCCAAACCCTACATCTACACTAGCCCAACAATTTCCCTGATTTGTTGTAATGTCTTATGTTGATATCTAATGTGTTATTAGTTGATTTATGGTTGGTTTGTTTACTTGGTTTTTTTGGTCACACTTTACAGCACTGAATGTTTGCCGCTGTATGTTGTTAACTGGGTGGGATAGAAATAAAGTTGTTGTTGTTATTATTATTATTATTACAATAATTTATTTTAAAAAGAAATTATTAGGTTTAAAATTAGGTGTAGATTAACTATCAAGGTCTTCTAATCATTATGGCTGGCTACATATGACCTCTAACATCAACAACAATATACAGCTGGCATACCAGTTCCTGTGGAACATGAGAAAGAAGGTGCTATTGGTCTTACATCCTACTTGTGGGTTTGCCAGAGATATTACATTGAACACTACTTGTGGGTTTCCCAGAGATATTACATTGGAAATAAAATGCTTGAGTATATGGGCCTTTTGTCTGATCTGGTGTGATTCTTCCTGTATTCTTATTCAATACAGAATATTAAGTATTTTTATTATTATGAAAAGCTAAACATGCATTTTTTAAAAATATGCTCACGTTAATACAGGCAAAGAGTTAAGCATACAGGGAAAACAATCCTCAGCTGCATTTATGTTTTAAATTATAGAAGGGAGGAAATTAAACTGTCTAGTGGTTCATACAGCAGTTATAGCAAAAGAAGGAGGTAACAAGTTATGTAACATTTCAATAAAAATGAGACAGAATACATTGCAACCTAGTACTTTCCGATAAGGAGAAAAGTTGAAGGAGAAACAAGGGCCAGTTTTAATTGCAGTATCTGATAAATATTTATCAGCTTGTTTACTATGCAGACTAAATGAGTGGTTGTTCCTTATGTGGATTCATAAGAAGAAAGCTAAGGATCAATTGACAACAATCACTTACATTTTTATAGCTGTGGTACTTCTACACATTTCACATGATGACAATAATGGAGTTGAAACGTCATCATTTTTTTCTGAACTTCCAGATGAGAGAGCACAAACGGAGTCAGTACTTTCTGTTTCAATATTTTCTGATTCCTGCTTAGTAAAAAAGAGAATATGTAATCAAATTTCAACTGTAATTTTCTATATGTCAATAAAACTGTACATGATTGAAAGTAAGCATTCTAGTTTGTGGATTACAGTATGAAGTTGTAACATAAAATAATATCTGTTGAATAGGCAAATAGCAATCAAATACTCTTCCCTGTTTTTGGTGATTACTGGACAGTGGATATGACAACAAAACTATCTTATTAGGGAAAAAAGTTCTAGATTATGTTTGAAGTAGTATAGGATCTTGATTTACATTACCATATTCGGTCATTAAATGATCAATAAAACTGCAAATACTATTTTTTGTTAAACTGTTTATGGTATTATGACACAAGAAGATATAGTGACACATGTAGTATTGCAAAATGTAATCCTTACTAATCCTTCATGCCTCTTAATCTGAGATGTGATGTTAACATAAAGTCTAGACTGAGACACAAAAAGGTTTAGAATGCAAATAGTATGACTGGCTTTGATGCGTTCACTGTTCACATTCTTAAATGAAAACAAGGTGCAGTTTTTAGCCAGGAATTTCTTCATTCTCTCGGGTTCTCTCTTTAGAAATAGTGTACTTCTTTAAAATAATCATTCTTGATTGGAGTACAAATGGATCAAATTTAAATATTTGATGTCAAATAATAAATTGTATGAATGAAAAGTCTACCAAACAAGAATGATTTAAGTTTTTAGATTAATTGTTCCAAGAACACTCTTCGTTATTCTAGAATCATAGAGTCATAGAGTTGGAAGAGACCTCATGGGCCATCCAGTCCAACCCCCTGCCAAGAAGCAGGAAAATTGAATTCAAAGCACCCCCGACAGGTGGCCATCCAGTCTCTGTTTAAAAGCCTCCAAAGAAGGAACCTCCACCACACTCCGGGCAGAGAGTTCCATCGCTGAACAACTCTCGCAGTCAGGCAGTTCTTCCGAATGTTCAGATGGAATCTCCTTTCTTGTAGACTGAAGCCATTGTTCTGCGTCCTAGTCTCCAGGCCAGCAGAA
This sequence comes from Anolis apletophallus, assembly GCA_030556195.1. Classification (NCBI taxonomy): domain Eukaryota; kingdom Metazoa; phylum Chordata; class Lepidosauria; order Squamata; family Anolidae; genus Anolis; species Anolis apletophallus. The sequence goes on from JARBWK010000002.1 coordinate 78,546,346, forward strand.
AACAAGCTTGCTCCCTCCTCCCTATGACTTCTTCTCACATACTTGTACATGGCTAACATGTCTCCTCTCAGCCTTCTCTTCTTCAGGCTAAACAAGCCCAGCTCTTTAAGTTGCTACTAATAGGGCTTGTTCTCCAGACCCTTGATCATTTTAGTCGCCCTCCTCTGGACACATTCCAGCTTGTCAATATCTCTCTTCAATTGTGGTGCCCAGAATTGGACACAATATTCCAGGTGTAGTCTAACCAACGCAGAATAGAAGGGTAACATGACTTCCCTGGATCTAGACACTATACCCCTATTCATGCAGGACAAAATCCCATTGGCTTTTTCTGCCACCACATCACATTGTAGGTTCATGTTTAACTTGTTGTCCACAAGGAGCCCAAGTTCGTTTTCACACGTACTGCTCTCAAGCCATACGTCCCCCATTCTGTATCTTTGCTTTTCTTTTTTTTCTGCCTAAGTGGAGTATCTTGCATTTGTCACTACTGAACTTCATTCTTTTGCTTTTGGCCCATCTCTCTAATCTGTTCAGATCATTTTGAATTCTGCTCCTGTCCTCTGGAGTATTGGCTATCCCTCCCAATTTGGTGCCATCTGCAAACTTGATGATCATGCCTTCTAACCCTTCATCTAAGTCATTAATAAAGATGGTGAACAGGACCGGGCCCAGGACAGAACCCGCTCATCACTTCTTTCCAGGATGAAGAGGAAGCATTAGTGAGCACCCTCTGGGTTCGTCCGCTTAACCAATTACAGATCCACCTAACCGTAGTTTTGCCTAGCCCACATTGGACTAATTTGTTTGCCAAGTCATGGGTGTTGCACCTTAGACCTGAAGTATCCCTCAGTAAACCACTTTAGACCAGCTGTGATTAAATGCTTTATTTAGAATAAGTGAAAAGAAGTAAAGAGATAAAAATATAGTCCTTTGATGCTCTCAGCATCTAGTGTTGCAATGCAATAGTCCAAAGAGTAAAAAGGTTTGATGAAATAAGAAATAGTCTTGATGCCCCAATGAGCTAAATCCTGGATAAGTCTCTGGCAACAAAGGTTTGGCAAATACTTGAGTACGAGGACTTGAAGGCCCAAGGCCCGAGCTGGAACTAGAGTACGTGGACTTGGCAAGGAAAGCTTAACGTTGGCACGAGATCCCGAGTAACACCGGGAAGCAGCTTAAATAGGTTTTCCCTGGCTTCTCTCTTGAAGACACTCACTGCGTCGTAACTCTTTCCCATGGATAGTCTGTGGGCCTAGCCCTCCCTTGCCCTCTGAGGAGGGAAAGAATATCTGCTCATTAACACTTGCACCTGGGAGCCGGGAGGACAACACAGCCTTGCTGTATCTGCTCTTCTTATCGGCCTGGGAATAGGAAAGGCTGCGCTTGCCCTTGACCGATGGTTGACACAGAGGCTTCTGTAGAGGCCTGCTTTCAGGGCTGGCTGAGAGCTTGGAATTAACATGGCGTTTGTCAGGCTTAGCTATGGAACCTGGGGCTTGACAATGGGGGACCTTGTTGAAGGCCTTACTGAAATCCAGGTACGCTACATCCACAGCATTCGTCGCATTTACCCAGCTTATAACTCTATCGAAGAAAGAGATCAGATTAGTCTGGCATTACTTGTTTTTTATCCATGTTGACTATTAGCGATGACTGCATTTTTTTCTAAGTGTTTGCAGACCATTTCCTTAATAATCTTTTCCAGAATTTTGCCTGGTATTGACATGAGGCTGACTGGACGGTAATTGTTTGGGTCATCCTTTTTTCCCTTCTTGAAGATTGGGACCACATTGGCCCTCCTCCAATCTGCTGGGACTTTTCCCAGTCTCCAAGAACTCTCAGAGGTGATTGCCAATGGTTCCAAGATTACTTCCGCTAGTTCCTTCAATACTCTTGGGTGTAGTTGATCTGGCCCTGGGGACTTGAACTCATTTAGAGTGGCCAGGTATTCCTGGACAACTTATTTCCCAATTTGGGGTTTGATGTCCTCTAATCCCTCATCCACTCCATCTTGCTGAGGTTAAAGATGACTTTCTTTTCGTGAAAAGACCAAGGCAAAGGAGGCATTTAGTAGTTCTGCCTTTTCCCTATCCCCTGTCAGCATTATCCCATCTTCTCCTCAAAGAGGTCTTATCGCCTCCTTGTTCTTCCTTTTTCTACTGACATAAGAAAAGAAGCCATTTTTATTGTTTTTAATGTCCCTGGCAAGCCTGAGCTCGTTTTGTGCTTTAGCCTTGCAAACCTTTTCCCTACAGGAGTTGGCTATTTGTTTGAATTCTTCTTTGGTGATTTCTCCCTTTTTCCATCCTACCCTGTTCCATTTTTTAAATACTGTACCCTTTCCTCAGAGCAAGAAGTCCTCTACTCTTTGGTGTAACATTGCATTTAGAGTACATCATACAGTATAAGTAAAACATATAGCAGGAGGAGATTGAATACAGAATGATGTTATGACCTATGAGGGAATCAGGAAAAATAAATAAAACTAGACCACACGTGTCATCTGACTAGGGACCGGCCTCACCAACAGGCATGGCAACAGCTTCATTACGTTAGCATAAAATGGGCTAATTCCATCTTTGCCCTTTCTATTATTGTGAGGTATTGGGCAAATGAATCTCAGATTCTGCTTGTTCTTCTAATGTTGTTTCTGCCCGTTTCCTATAAATGCAGAATATGTTTTTTTTAAAGACCAGAAGTTTTCAAAATTATTTTTTCTCCCTGAAACCACTCAGAAATTGAATAGCACACAATCCTGATAGTGTCTGCCATATCTTTTATAGAGCCCACATGCCTATAGATACCATAGGTGTATTTTAGTACATTTCTTCCTTTGAATGTACAGACAAATCTTTATCATGCTGAGCGTACACAAAGGCTTTACACCAGCTGCACAGTTATTTTCCTCTTCTTTTCATGGTATAGTTTTTGTACAACATAATTTTATATTGGCTATCAGCACTACAGAAGATTTCAAAGGCTTCTCAAAACAGTTTCCTTTTCTAGATTCTAGAAATCTTGATCAAGTGAACATATCTCAGTGACACTTCTCTGTCAGCTGCAGTGTCTGTTTAGAATAACTGAAAATCAGTTTTTCAAAAGTTAGATTCTTAAACACACTAACTTAGAAACTTTATCTCAAGAGAAAACACAAAAGGCAGATTCCACAGACTCTTCTTTCTCTGCTTTGCCATGCTTTTATTTATTTATTTATTTATTTATTTATTTATTTATTTATTTATTTAGAACTTTTATATCCCGTTCTTCTCTACCTTCATGGAGAAACTCAGAACGGCTAACAGCAAAAATTCAATGCTAAACAATAAATAACATTTTAAAACAACATACATAAAATAGGTTAAAAATACATATAAGTTAAAATACATATAAAACCATTCGCCAAGTTAAAAAAACATTGTTATTTTATACTAGCTTGGGTACCCAACAGTGACTGGGCTATTTGAAAAAGGCATTGTTTGTTTTGGGGTGTTAGATAATATCATTTAGTTAATTAGTAACACTGTTCATCAGAAAAAAGCCAGTCTTTAATTTTGTTGTTTATGAATGCTCCCATTAGAAAATGCATAATAATGTGGGTGAACTACAGTTGCCAGAATCATGGGTCAATCCTCTCCAAACCAGGCCTGTATGTACAGCTTGACATGTTGTGTTTGTGTGCCAAGTATGGTCCAGATCCGTCATTGGCTGGGTTCAGTGCTCTCTGAATGAGGGTACAACTGTCATATGCCAGGGACAATCACCCCCAAACCATGCCAGTATTTACAGTTGGTCATGTTGGGTCTGTGTGCAAAGATACTGTAAATCTTGTAATGATGGAAGCACAAAGTTGTGGCACAATAGTAGAAGCACAAAGTTGTAACAAGGAAGCACAAAGTGAAGAAGTAGAAGCATCATTGTCTTCATACTGTACTCATTCCAGCCTCCCTCCTTCTCTTGCTCTCTCTCCCTCCCTTTCTTCATGAAGCCAAATATACCAAGAATAAAAAAACACACAAAATCAAATAACCCAAAGTACTTCAAAGTAGAAAAGATCAAAGCAGAAAGCAATCTCCCAAAGTGGACAAGAGGATGAGGTACGGAGGCACAAGTCACAAAGGCTGTTTCCTTAAAGCCCTGAAGCTCTGTACTACCGCACTAGCACTCCCTCTCAAACTAGCTCTCGACTAAAAATGTGCTCTTATGACAAAGCAAAACACAGGATGAGCAACAGCTCTTGACTCAAAATGCTCTTAAGTTGGGATGCTCTTAAGTAGAGGTTCCACTGTATCACACACACACACACATATCACAAAACAAATTTCATTTCACTTAAAAAAATGGAACTAGTAATGCAAACTATAGACTTGTTCGGTGTCAGATAGTTAGAAAAATATATAATGAAGGAGATTCAGGGAATGTAAATGACCTGCTATTTATATCTAGCAAAATATGTTTATATTTTTAAAAGAAAGTATATCAGAAGACAAATGTTAATAATGTCAGAATTATTTCATATTTTCATATGCATCAGAGCCAATTAGCCCAGTGCCCTCATTTCACAAACATGTGAGAATATGCCCAATTATCTTGAAAAAAGCCAATTAAAAATTAAACAGATAATCTTAATATCCAAACTTCTAATAAATCTTTGCATAATGACTTTTCTCACAAATATGTTTCAATGTAAACTGTGAAATATTGTCCATCTATCATGCTTACAAGCAGCAGCGACAACGCTCCCAACACTGTTGTCTTTACATTGCAGTTTGTGCTAACAAGTAATCACAGTGACATTAAACATGCCTGTTTTTCTAGCATAGATGTATTTTAGAGTTCTTCAGAGTATGTGAACAATTCCTTCACTTACAGAGGTGTCACAGACCTGTATTAAAATCTGTAGACCGGTATACCAGGGAACAAAATGGATAAAAGAAACACATTTCTTATTCTATCTATCTCTATATGTTTATTAATTTTACATACATAATATTGTTAACCTGCACAGTTTAAGCCACAAGCTAGAAAGCATGGATGAAATTACTTCCTAAGAAAGAATTCCCTTTTTAGGCTGAAAGTATATGTTAGGGTCAAATACCCCATGTAAAGGAGCAGCCCTGCAGCAAAATACACTATTGTAATATTGTGATTTTTCCAACACTGACTACACTTTTTTGGCTATGGTTTGCTTGCTCATTTGGAGACTTACAATGGTCCATAATATATTTTTCTGTTTCATTGAGGGAAGAATAAAAAGCAGATAACACCTACTGTTGCAAGAAAAACGACGCATTTCTGAGAATTCAAATTTTCAAAATTGATTTAGAGAGCCATAACTATTTCTATTACAAATGTTGCTCCTTATTGCTAACAGTACTTTCAGAGTCTACAGCAGGGGGATGACAATTGACAGGCTGTGGGATGCATGTGGACTCAAAGGGTCAAACATTTATTTGCCCCCAAATGTATTCCTAATTTCTGCCGTGGGCTTTTGGGGTGGAGGTGGGGCGGGTGGGGTAAGAGATCTGAGAAGATTATGAGAAGCAATTTTCAACAATAAGAAACTACTCACATTACAAAAAAGGCCTCCCTTGGCTCAGGAGGTCCCAACACATTTGGAAAATGCCTCCTGCACCCTCATGAAGGTATTTGGGGGCAAATTTTTTGCAAAGGGGTTGAAAGAGCAGTTGATGCAGTCTTGTACCCTTCAAGACCTGCCTTCAACAGTTGTCCTTCAGCATCTGGACTACAGCAGAGTTATACATATTCTCTCTTTCTCCCCATACACTCACACTCGCATTCACACACAGAGATATTTCATTTTTCTCTCATATTTATGGAAACTTGAAATGGGGAATACTGATGTAATCATCATCATCATCATCCTCCTCCTTTATTTGTACCCCGTCCCCAACTCCCCAAGGAACTTGGGGCAGCTCATAGCATAAATAAATACAGTAACATACATAAAATAAAGCAAACATAACATGTCAAAATATGTCTTTGTTACTAAAAAAATAAATTCCTGAACACATGAACATATACCTAAGAATCTCTCTCTATATATAGAGGGGGGGGGTGTGTGTGAGAATACACCAATACGTAGAGATGTAAGGCAAATAGAAACCTCAGTCTAAACTGTTTCTCCAGGGATTATTCTGGTTTACAAGTGTCTTCAGGTACGTTTGCTTGATTGTCTGTAGCACCTACTGTACATTCTAGCACAACACATTCCCTTTATATTTACATACTCTTCTCTTTTTCTTGTGTGTGTTTGTCAAAAGCAAAGTTACAACATACCTTCCCTCTTGTAAATTTAAATTGTAAATCTATTATTTGCAAATTTTGTCGTGAATGAGATGTTTTTCCGAGAGAAGAAAGACGGGGAGTGCCCTACTTGAACTGAACGCTTGTTAGAAACTTGCTGCTCTTGAACCTTCTTATACTCTTCTGTGAAATGGCATTTACTAATTTAAGATGAAGATCTCTTATTTTATGTCTCAATGGGCAAAAAACAGCCCTTTGTAGAAACTCATATGTTCGTGCTAGAAAGTTGAATGTGTCTTACCACAGCTTTCAACAGCAGCAGAAGCAATACAAATCAATTTCTACTGCCATGAACATGGATTCTACTTCCACTGCGAGAATTGCACAAACATCAGAGATCCATTTCAATGGCTCTAGTCCATTGGTGAAAATATAAACACATGTAGTAGGCATACCATATTGGTGGCAGTCTGTGTGGCTGCAAAGAAACCACTCAAATGGTACTTTTCTGTAAAATATATACCATAAATATTTAATTCAGTCTGAACAAGACCAATGACATGCTGCTTCAGAACGGGCTTCGGAGGCATAATAATATAATGGTGATCAACGATATACTAAATTATAAATTGAAAATACAGTGCTGTTGCAAGAAATACTTCACTTACTCTAGCGGCTAGCCCATAAACATGAATCAGAATGGATTTGTAAAATAAAAGCCAGGCAGCATTTTTATAGCTCTATTTGAATAATTAGACTCTGATTAAAAAGCAGTAGCTGTCTGAAGTTAAGCAATTTATGTGGTAGCTGACAAAACATTACCTGAACATTTCATTCAAATCAATCTG